>JANBXA010000740.1:19975000-20520000 GCA_030556225.1 Cricetiscus sungorus | reverse complement strand
TCTATAAGAAAGAAAAATCAAGCCTTGGCAATGCCAGAGCCCAAGTCCCTGTTTGATCATTTTCTAGAGAATCACTGTAACACTTAGCCAATAACTTGGCCCTGGCCTCTGAGCTCAGCCTGGAGTTGTTTACATTTTCAGGCCCACATCCTTGGAGTTTTGGCTAGGGCCACTACTCCAATCTGTCAACTCTAGTAGGGCTCACAGGACTGCCTTCCAACATCCAACCCAGACCAAGACAACCATGTTTCTCCAAATGACCAAGCCACTGCAGGCTCCTTCTTTCTGGCTTCCTATTCCTGAGAATTGAATCTTGGATCAGGCTTCAACTGTCTAGATCCAAATGCTTCCAGCTAGAAACAACCTCAAGAAAGAACTAATCGCCCAAAGAGGATCATCTGAGACACTCCACTCCACCTCAGTACATGCACTCAAAACAACAAACTATAATACAGCTCGTATAACTAACTGCCTCTGACTCACTATCCCCTCTTCTTTCTTGTTCATCCTCTGCTATGTCTTTTCTCCTTCCCCATCTTCTGTGAAATCATTCATTCAACTCTCTCTTGCTTTTCCCAAGAGTTTCTCAGAGCCCAGGATGACAACACTCCCCATACCAGGAACCTATTTACACTTTCTTGGAGGTTCTATTGCTGAAGATTTACAGCATCCTCCAAATCAGGGGCCTAGGACAGTGTTTAAAAAACAAAAGAACAGGGTCTGGAGAGATGGCTCAGCTGGTTAAGAGTTTGCTGTGTAAGCATGGGGACTTGAACTCAATCCACAGCTTCTACATGAAATTCTAGGGACAGTATTATACACCTGTAATTTCAATGCTAGGGAGATGGAGACAGAAGGACCCCTGTGGTTTCTTGGACAGCCAATCTAGCATAATCACGGAGCTTCAGACTAAATGAAAGACCCAATCTCAAAATATAAGGTTGGAAGCCAGACATGGTGGCACACACCTTTAAACCTAGCACTGAGAAACAGAGGTAAACAGATCTCTATGAGATTGAGGTTAGCCTGGTCGACATAGAATTCTAGGCCAACTAAGATTACAGAGTGAGACCCTATCTCAAAGAAAACAAACTAAAACAAAAACAAACAGTCTTAGTTAAAATCTCTATTGCTATGAAGAGACACCATGACCACCACAACTCTTATAAAAAGAAAATATTTTATTGGTGCTGGCTTACAGTTTCAGAGGTTTAGTCCGTTATCATCATGGTGGGAAACATGGTAGCAAGCAGGCAGACATGGTGCTGGAGAAGGAGCTGAGAGTTCTGTATCTTGATCAGCAGGCGACAGAAGTGAAAATGACACTAGGCATAACTTGAGTATCAGAGACTTCAAAGCCTGCCCATACAGTGACACACTTCCTCCAACAAGGCCACACCTTCTAATAGTGCCACTCCCTACCACCCAAGCAATCAAGTCTATGGGTGGGAGTGGGGCATTCTTATTCAAACCACTATACAAACAAACAAAATAATAAAATGAGGTTGGAAAGTGATTGTAGAAGATGACTGATATTGATCGCTGGCCTCCATAGGCATGTGCACACATGTACATGCACAACCCCATGCATAAACATACATACACAACCATGTGCACACACAAATACAAACAGACCAAAATGAAGTTCATACTATGGTGCAGGGGTGAAGCTTCCATCTTACCTTTGTTGGTTTCTAGTGGCTTCCATGAATGAATAGAGTTATTTAAAACAGGCTCCTCACTTGACCTGAAAGTCAAGTGAGATTTTGAATTCTAAGGGTTCTCAATTTATGGTAGTCTTGCCCTTTCTCTTAGGATTGAGACAGGATCCAAAAAGACAGCACAGATCAGAACAAGACTAAGAGCAAGTGACTTGGAGAACAGAGGTCTAGCATATGAAGCCAACAATGACAATCATCTTCAGAAGGCAGTGGACAAGTCATAACAAATGCAGAAATCCTGACCTCAGGCCAGGTGCTAGAGCTCCAGGGCTACCGTTGTTGTGTGCAGAGCTGCAGGTCCCTTTGTGTTAGCTGTTTTCAGATAGGTTTGAGATTCCCAGCTGGGGCATCTTTGGACACCTTATCACAACCTTGACCCTCAAAGGAAGGCAACAGCCTATCCCAGTAGGAAGAATATCTCATCTGTAATAGAACACTCCTAGCCTGCCAGTCCTCACACACTTTTCTTCCTACCCTGCTCTGCCACCAGAAGTGGAGCTCTCTTCCCACTCGAAGTTACCACTATAGATGCGGGACATTATTACTTAACTGTTTCTTTCACTGTTGTGGTTAGCAGTTTATAATGAATATAATTTTATGCTTGTTTTCTTAAAACATAACTTTTAGCACAATAGTGGAGTTGGCATTTCTTCCTCTTTCCTCATTTCCCATGAGATCACCACACACATACCTTCTAGAATTCTTACAGTCACTCTTTCAGAGGAAATAGAGTACTCCCCCAGGCAAGCAGTGGGCCTCTGCCCTCCTAGGGGGAACTTAACTGTGGTGAACCTTCCTCCTATTAGGGAAAAATATATAGCTCAGTTGCTTGCATGAAGGCCTGAATTCAATTCCAAGCATTGCAGAAACAAGATTGTTAGCACACCTATAACTTTGGCACTTGGCAGAAGGATAAGTTCAAGGTCATTTTTGGCTACATAAAGTTCAAAGCCAACCCCTTTTCCATTATCCCTCAACACTCCTACCCTACCATAAATAACACAGTCCATTTTGTCTCCCCTCAGGGAGGAAGTGTATCATTGGTAGTCTCACTAGCTGGATAAATTCACTCCTCTCCCAGTCTTCAAGGCACAGGTACTGTATTAGTTATTTTTTATTGCTGTGACAAAACACCAGGACCAATGCAACTTGTAAAAGAAGCATTTAATTGGGATTACAGCTTCAGAAGGTGGATCTATGGTGGCAGTGTAAAGGCATGGTGGCAGGAACAGCTGAGAGCTCACATCTTGATCTGAAAGCTAAAGGCAGCAATGTGTGAGGGAGCACCTCAAAGCCCTGCCCCCAGTGACACCTCCTCCAACAAGGCCACACCTCCCACTCCTTTCCAAACAGTTCCAGCAACTCCTTACTACATAGCCAAACATGAGCCTATGGGGGCCATTCTCTTTCAAACTACCACAACTCCCAAATTTAGTCCTGCTCTGTTCAGATATGTGTGGCCCAGGGTTCTCTGTTCTATACTTTTCATGTGACTTACCTTTTAGCAATTTTAATTTGGGGGGGGTATGGGTCTAAATATATAGTTCAAGATTATCTTGAATTCACTATGTAGCCTAAGCTGGCCTCAGACTCATAGTGATCTTACTGCCTCTGACTCTTCCCCACTGCTAATGTTGAGGCTGTCCAAAAGCTCAAACTCTGGAGGGAATGCCCTACCATTGGCTGATGGAAATAGAGTGGAAGGTAAGTGGAGACCAGGGTACAAGGCTCACCTCTCAGGCCTGCTATGGAGAAGCTACATGGCCAGGAGAAAGAAGCCATTTAACTGTACTGAGCCCATGTCTCCCTTTCTTTTGTGCATTCTCCCCAGACTTGCCTACACCTGTTGAGCCACTGACTATTTCTCACCAAGAGTACCAGGAGGGTCTTTTCCTTGGCCCTGTAGCATGAGACTGAAGAAGCAGGGTAACACAGTGGGCAAGCAGCCTATAAGACCAGGACTGAACTAAATTTGCTTCTAACTTTCCCTCCAAGTTCTTGCCAACGTTGACTGGGGCACTTGCTCCTATGAGTCCCCTAGTGGGGATAGGTGGAAATGCAGCTGAAGAGGGTTCTTTCTCACCTAGGCATTGCTAGATCAATCCCTTATTAGCCACTTGAGACATTAACATAGAGAACGTGGCACTTGCTTGCTTTTCCATTCACTTTAGTAGTGGTTCCTTCTGGTTTCTTACACTGGGCTCTTCTCTCCACAATCTCTTAATGTTGGGTACTCAGATTTCTTTCCTTCTGGGGCTTTGCCCACTCCTTTATCATCCTGTCTGATGGCTTTGACTGAAGTCACATGAGACTTCTCTGAGAAAAATCTCCAGCTAAGGTGGAGCCCTTGAGATTTGCGTATCCAAAGCCCTACTTACACCTTCATTTAACTTTTGTCTCCCAGAATTTTCTTCCAACCACTGTCCACAAAACAAAATGAACCATTTGTGATGAGTCTTCCCTGACTGGGGATGGCAACCCCATTTCTTCAGCAGCTCAGACTAAATATTTTACAGTCATTCTTGCAAATGGCAAATTCTCTTTCTTGGCAAACCCACATCTGCTATTGTACCTTAAGACTCTTAGCAGAGAAGGGGTGTGATACTTTAGACTCAATCTCAGCACTAAAAAAGGTAGCGGGGGGGGGGGAATCTTTGTAATATATGAAGACAAAAAATACTAGTAATGATAATGAAAAAAGAACATTATAGGCTGAAACTTGATGACAACAAATTGGAGATTAATGAAATCCAGTGAATCAACAGTCCACAAAAGCAAAATCAATGAATAGAGATGGCATTAATGAAGATATAATCAGAGATTTAAATAAGTTAGAGGCGTTTTTTCTTTGCTTTTAGATTTATTTTATGTGGTAATTTTAATGTAATTTGTGAGTAGCACTATTGAGAGGTGTAGCTTTATTGGAGAAGGAGGAAGTATGTCACTGTGGGGGTGGGCTTTGAGGTTTCCTATAGTCAAGCTACACTCAGTGTTTCAGTTCACTTCCTGTTGCCTGAGGATCAAAGATGTAGAATTCTCAGCTCCTTCTCTGCCTACATGCTGCCATGTCCCACCATGATGATAATGAACCGAACCTCTAACCTGTAAACCAGCCCAATTAAATGTTTTCTTTTATCAGAGTAGCCATGGTCATGGTGTTTCTTCACAGCAATAGAAACCCTAAGATATTTTATATGTTTTGATATTTTGCCTGAATTTATACATGTGCCTGATGCCCATGGAGATAAGAAAATGTCATTAGATTCTCTGGAACTAGGGTTATGGATGGTTGTAAGCCAACATGTGGGTGTTGGGAACCTAACCTAGGTTCTCTGTTTTTAAATGCTGAGCCAATCCTTTAGCCCAGATCCCCTCTACCCCACAAAAAAACAAACAAACAAAACAAAACTTCAAGGATCAGTAAGGGCCAAAAACAAGTAGAACTTGGAGTCATTAATTAGAGTTCTGATCCAAAGAACTGGCCAACCCTTGTCTTTCCTGCCCCTCTGCCCGGCAGTCAGCTACAGAGTGTGACTAAGACTGCAGTACTCAGTTGTGATCAGCAGTCTCTACTCAGATTGGAGAATCTGCCTGACAGGCAGTGTTCATCAGCTCTTCAGACCAAAACACCTGAATAGACCCCAAGACAATGCCATGATTTTAAAAATATAAGTGGCAGAAAGGAAGGGGGGCAGTTCCACCCCTGACTAACTAACATAAAGCACTGCACTCACTGCTCTGTAAAGCTGTCCCCCTTTCTTCACACACCTATTGGGAGCTTACGGACTGCTTTGGACTGCTGAGAGCCCTCCCTCAATCTTGCAATTGAGGAAAAATTCCAGTCACCAACCTGGAGCTTAAACCATTGAGAATGAATGAATGGAAATGAACTATCAGCCTAGTCTGACATGCATGAAATATAATGGGCGGGGATCAGTAGACAGCTAAGTCATGCCTGTCATCTCAGCACCCCAGAAGCCAAGGCAAGAAGATTGACCCAAGTGTGAGACCAGCCTGAACTAAACTGTGAGTTCCAGGGTAGCCTGAGCTAGAGGGTAAGATCCTGTCTCAGAACAGCAACAAACCCAGAAGTGCGACAGATAGTTTACGGTAACCAATAGGACAAATGAGAAGAACCAGGGTGAATTAGAACCTCAACCTAGAAAGACTCAGAGCTAATTCAGTGAACTGAAGAACTTTTTAAAAAATGTTTTAAAGCTGGGCTTAGATGTAGTTCAGTTGGCAGAGCACCTGCCTATGTAGTCGCAGATGTCTGCATTCAGTAGGTAGTCACAGGAACATGAAAAGTTCGAGGTCATCCTCAACTACATATCAAGCTTGAAGTCAACCTGATACACATAAGACTCTGATTCAACAAAAGCATTTTTAAGAGAATTAGTATCAGGGAGAGAGTTGAGAGGAGTTTGCTGTGATGAAAAAGTAGTAATGGAAAAACAGAGGAAATATTGACATTTATAAAGCGAATTGCCTAGTTGGCCTAGACCTGTAATACCAGGACTTGGGGGCAAAGGCAGAAAGAGTCCAGCTAGTCCATATAGCAAGCTCCAGATTAGCCAGGATTACGTAGTGAGTCTGTGTCTCAAGTCCCCACCAACTACAAGAAATTAACAAATAAAATTTAAGGTTAATTATCAGAGGGCAATAATATAATATGAAACAGGGCTTGGTGGTACATGCCTATAATGCCACCCACAACTTGAGAGCTGGAGGCAACAGATCGGGAATTCCAGGCTAAAACCAACAGACAACAAGCAAACAAATGAAGCTGCTTGGCATGGTTGAAGACCAACTGAACGTCTGATGGTAAAGCCAAAGACATCTCTCAGAATGCAGGTCATAAGGGGCTAGAGAGGTGGCTCAGAGGGCTAAGTGCTTCTTGTCCAAGTGTGGGATCCTCTCACCAGCCAACATCCTGTTGTTTGTTTTACATCTGAACAATGGAATTTCATTCTGCCATAATGAAGAACAAAATTGGGAAGATGGATGAACCTGGAGATCATCATATTAAATGAAACAACCTAGCCTCAGATATTACATGTTTTTTTTTCTAATTTGTGGAATCTTGATTATGTAATGTAATATTATATATTCTATGTATTACTTTATATACATAAAATATAATATATATGTTACTTTTCAAGACTCATAATGTTTTAGCCTTTACAATGTCATGCCATAAAAACAAAAAACAAATCAAATCTAATTTTATTATTATATTGTTTTATGAAGTATGAGGCAGTTTTTCCATATGTATACATATGTATGTATATATCAAGTATATTTATCCATTCAATGTAAGGATTGACACACAACCTTTTTATTTTTTGATATTTTATTTATATTTTATTTTAATTTTATGTGTATGGGTGTTTTGCCTGCATATATGTGTGTATGTTATGTGCATGCAATGCCTGCAGAGGCCAGAAGAAATTTAATTCTAGCACTTGTATGATGGAGGCAGGAATATCAAGAGTTCAAGATTACCTTTGTTTGCATAGCCAGTTTGAGGTCAGACTAGCCTATATAGTGAGCACCAGGCTAACTGGGGCTACAAAGTAAGATCCTATCTCAAGAGGCTAGAGACATCACTCAGCAGTTAAAAGCACTGGCTACTGTTGCTGAGGACTGGAGTTCAATTCCCAGCACCAATATAATGGCTCACAACTGTCTGTAACTCAAGTTTCAGAGGTTCTGGTGAATTCTTGCCTCTATGGACTCCAAGCACATATGTCATACACAGTGCCCATACACATAAAATTAAATTAGATTTTAAAAATTCCATTTGAAAAACATAAGTCAAGGGGAGAGGAATGGAGGGAGGAAGGAGAGAGAAGAAAAGTTAAAAGAACTGTATGTTCTCTGTCCCACCTTCCTCCATTAATTTTTATGTCCCTAAAGATAGTTATAGGCAAATATTTTCATGACTTCAAAAAAAGATAATCTCTATGATATTTGTACTATACTAACAACTTCTAAACTCAGCTACATGCCTGATTTCCCAGGTCCAAATTTATGTACTCATTTACTGATTGATTAATTGCTTAACTTTTAGTGCAGGAGGATTAAACCCAAAACTTATGTAAATCTACCACTAAACCACACCCTTTTCCTAGGACAACATTTTTAAAATGTATTCATTTATTATGTATGCAGTGTTCTGGCATGTAGATGGTTATGAACCACCATGTGGGTGCCGGGAATTGAACTCAGTACCTCTAGAAGAGCAGCCAGTGCTCTTAACCTCAGAGCCACCCTCCCTTGCTGCTCCCCCACCTTGGAAATGTTTTAAAAATATATTTATTTTTTGGTTTCTCAAACTCAGTGAACAAAAAATCTCCAAAATTTGGCCTGGGAATCTTTCCCTTAGGATCTTTTAATTTTACTTCAGAAGTTATATTTAGTAATTATTTCAAAAATTGAACAATGAGAGCCAGGCAGTGGTGGTGCATACCTTTAGTACTAGCATTTGGGAGGCAGAGACAGGCAGATCTCTGTAGTCAGAAGTTTCTGTCCCACCTGGTCCTGCAACCATTTAGTCCCAAATAAACACACACAGGCTTATATTAATTATAAACTGTTTGGCCAATGGCTCAGGCTTCTTATTGGTTAGCTCTCTTTTAATTACTAGCCCATTCCTATTAATCTAGGAATCTCTATGTGGTCTTGGCTCACAGGAGAATGCCCAGGTATCTTACCTTCCTGGTAGCTACATGGCATCTCCTCATGACTCACTTTCTCCATTCCTCTTTCCAGAATCCTCCTAATCTGATAGCCCTGTCGATACTTCCTGCCTGATGATATCCTGCCTGTCCATTGGCTGAAACAGCTTTATTTGTCAACCAATAAAAGAAACATATATTAACAGCATACAGAAGGACATCCCCCATCAGATCTCTGTAAGTTCAAGGCCAGCCAGGACCGCACAGAAAAATATTGTCTCGAAAAACAAAACAAAGAGTCTATAGGACACTCATTTTAAAAGATGCATATAAATTACAAATGAAATATTAAGAAATGAGGCTGGAGAGATACTCAGTGATTAAGAGCTCTTGGTGCTCTTGCAGAGAAACTGGGCTCAATTCCCAGCACTCATATAGGATGGCTCACAATTGCCAGTAATTCCAGCTTCAGTGGATCCTACATCTTCTTCTGGTCTCTGCAGAAACCTACACACACACACACACACACACACACACACACACACACACACAATTGAAAAATAAAAATAATTCTGTAGTCAGAAATAGCAGCATATGCTTTTATCTTGGGAGGTGGAGGCAGGTGGATCTGTGAGTTCTAGGCCAGGCTGGTGTTTATAGTGAGTTCCAGGACAGCCAAGGCTACACAGTAAGACCTTGTCTAAAAAAAATAAAATAAAATAAAATAAAGCAATCTTTAAAACATTAGAGACACTTGGCAAAGATGACAAAGAAGACACACATATTGGCTTTTCTTTCTCCTGAAACTGTATTAGGATGTTAATATAATGAATTAAATTTGTACCACAAAAAGAATGAAAATAAAATTAATATGGAAAGCTGAACAGGAAGTCAGTGCCCACAAGTTCACAGGTGAAGAAAGAAGCATAAGGAGATGCTGGGCGGTGGTGGCACAAGCCTTTAATCCTAGTAATTGGGAGCCAGAGGCAGGACAATCTCTGTGAGTTAGAGACCAGCCTGGTCTACAAGAGCTAGTCCCAAGGACAGCCTCCAAAGCTACAGAGAAGCCCTGTCTCAAAAAACCAAAAAAAAAAAAAAAAAACAAAAACAAAAAAAAAACCAAAAGGACAAGGAATAAGAGATGAAGTGGTCATCCAGTCTTGCCATAAACAACTTCTGGTGACTGCTGCCCCTTGCTTCCTCTTCTCACACAGAGCTCAAACAGATGGGATTAAGAAAATGAAAGCTTCTAACGTCAAGTCAGGAACTTGAGATAGCTAGTCACATCGTATCCAAGAGCAGAGAGGGAATAAATATATGCATGCCCTCTTGTACTCAGCTAGATTTCTGCACTTGTACACAATCTAGGATATATTTCCTAGGATGTTGTTCACACTGGGCTAGGTCTTCCCACATCAATGAACTTCTCCTCCTGCAACCCAACACAGACAACTAATGATATCCATCACAATGGACACCTATATTTCAGAATAAAGCCTTCTCCTTTTTGAGGCCTTCCCTGTGTAAGAAGAATATAGTCTTATTTTTCAAAAAGACAGGTGGATCTCTGTGAGTTCAAGGCCAGTCTGGTCTACAGAGTGAGTTGCAGGACAGCCAGGACTATTGCACAGAGAAAGCCTGTCTCAAAAAAAACAAAAATAAATAGTAAGTAAGTAAGTAAGTAACTAACTAACTAAATAAATAAATAAATAAATAAATAAATAAATAAATAAATAAATGTCATAGAAGAAAGGGGTTTGCGTCAGTCAGTGAGTACATAGGAAATGTACCACTGCAGCCAGAGGGAATCTCATCAACTGGTAGTGAGCCTGGAGTTGGATGGTCTTGAGCCTCAGGTCAGCAGGTGGATCAGCCTCTGGAATGGAGCTCCCATCTGCTGTTCCCTGCTGCAGTACCTGACAATTCAGAAGCTGCAGTGGGCTACTTGATATCCACAGCTGCATCAATCCAGCAAGGCGATTAACATTCAGTGGGATTTGAAAGCATGGAGAAAGGCCCACAACTTCCAAGAACCCTGTAATACAATCAAGAGACCAAACCTAATACTTTATCAGACAGAAAAAAAAGAGCTGAGAGAAAACAAAGCAAAAACAAAATTCTCATAAGCATAGTGAATCTGTTTAATGAGTTTATAGCAAAAAAAAGTCCCAAATCTAGAGAAATAGACACCTAAACACAAGAAACACTTAGGGCTCCAAGTATGCATTACCAGAGACAAGCCTCTCCATGACATATGATAATTAAAACATCAAACAAGCAAGTCTCTGATTTAATTGATGAGGTCTAGGGATTGAGATTGGTTTTGGTGTTTTGTTTGTTTGTTTTTCCAGACAGAGTTTCTCTGTGAAGCAGTTCTGTCTGTCCTGGAACTCTGTAGACCAGGCTAGCCTCAAACTCAAAGAGGTCTGCCTGCCTCTGCCTCCTAAGTGCTGGGATTAAAGGTGTGGACCACCACTGCCTGGGAGATTGATTTTAAAAACATAGACTATATTTATGTTTGTGTTTGCATGTGTGATCTAATTTATGTGTGTGCATTTTCATGTGTACATGGAAAAGGCCAAAGCAGGAAACTGGGTGTCCTGCTCTATCGCATTCAGCCTTATTCTCTTGAGGCAGGTTCTCTCATTGGAACTAGAGCTAAGCTGGCAGCAAGTACACCCCAGAGAGGCCCCTGTCTCTGTCCCCCTCCCCCACAGGTATAGGGTACTACCTCTATTTGTTGTGGTATGGGTAAGAATCTTTTCCCATTCTGTAAGCTGCTGTTTTGTCTTATTGATGGTGTCCTTTGCCCTACAGAAGTTTTTTCAGTTTCATGAGGTCCCTTTTACTGATTGTTGATCTTAGTGCCTGTGCTATTGGTGTTCTGTTCAGGAAGTTGTCTCTTATGTCAATGCATTCAAGGCTATCCTCCACTTTATCTTCTATCAAGTTCAGTGTGTCTAATTTTACATTGAGGTCTTTGATACACTTTGATCCACTAGAATTTTGTGCATGGTGATAGTTATGCTTCTATTTGCATACATCCAGTAAAGACCAGCACCATTTTTTGAAGATGCTTTCTTTTTTTTTTTTTTTTTCATTTTGTATTTCTGGTTCCTTTTTTTTTTTTTTTTAAATTAAATGTCCATAGGTCTGTGGATTTATGTCTGCGTTCTCAATTTGATTTCATTGATCAATGCGTCTGTTTTCATTATTTCTGTTTTTAGCTATCCTGTTTTTTTTCCCCTGATATGAAGTTGAGTGTTGTCTTTTGTGAAGAATTATGCTGGAATTTTGATGGGGATTGCACTGAATCTGTAGATTGCTTTTGGTAGGATTGTCATTTTTACTATGTTGATCCTATCTATCCATGAGCATAGACTCTTGAAAGACTTGGAGTTGTTTTTTGTTTGTTTGTTTTTTTCATACAGACCTTTTACTTGCTTGGTTAGAGTTACTCCAAGGCATTTTATATTGTTTGTGGTTATTGTGGTTATTATAAAGGGTGTGTTTCCCTGATTTCTTTCTCCGTTTACCTGTCATCTGTATATAAGAGGGCTACTGATTTTTTTTTTTTTTTAATTTTGTATCCTGCCCCTTTACAGCGGGCACCCTTACCTACTGAGCTATCGCCCCTCCCCAGGATTGAAATTGTTTAATAGTTCTCTGGTTGTTCTAAGATGCATCAAATCTTGAAATACAGAAGATTTGCACTGTAGGACACTATAGACTATTATGTATTTATTTAAGCTGGGACCCACTCTAGACAATGGAATTGAAATCTCCTGGGCCTGAGATCTGAATGCTGGTGTGCCTATCTCTTTTAGTGCTGGCATTTTATTCATGCTCCCCAATTGATTCTAATGTGTAGCCACAAAGGATTATTTCACTATTGTAATTCTCACAGCTTCCTTTTACGTGATTTTCTCCCTGTGGACTTAAGTGAGGTTTCTGGTAAGCCACTGTGGGAAGGAATTGATCAAGTATGAGACCTACTACCTACAGAGGATATGCACTTGCTTGGTTTTGTTTCTCTGTCATTCCCAAGCAGTAATGTGAAACTTAAGGTTTTCATTACTGATGCCTCTGAATGTATATATACATGGCCACATTCAGGAGCAAACTGTTCTCAAGCTGGTATGGCTAGCAGACTACTGGAAGTTATCCAATGTTACCTTTATAAGGGGGGTATTTTTAATATCTATAGGCATATTTCTATGTCTTTCATTCAATTTTTTTCCAAATCTGAGCAAGGATTACCTCCTAAGATCCAACCCCAACCACAGAGAGCCTAACCCAGCTGTTTGGTTGCCCCCTCTCATCCCTACATTAGTCATCAGAGTAGGTATGGTACCCAAAGTTCTTCCTAAAGAAATGATAAACATCCAATGCTACTGTCGAGTGAATAAACATGGTTCTAACCTTAGCAGATCCTGAATGGAGAGGTTGACGAAGGAGGTTGCTTTAGTCAGACAAAATTTATGCTGTATGAGGACCATTCATTGCGAGAAACTGTCTTCCTCTACATCAGTGGTGTCCAACCTGTGGGTCATGACACCTTTGAAGGGGTCACCTAAGAGTATCAGAAAACACAGATGTTTACACTATGATTCATAAGAGTAGCAAATGCAGTTATGAAGTAGCAAGGAAAATAATTTGATGGTTGGGGAACTGTATTAAAGGAATGCAGCATTAGGAATGTTAAGAACCACTGTTCTAGGTTGTACCTCAGTTATCCTCAGTATATTACATTTGAGTTCAAAAGGACTTTAATTTGAATTCTGCCTTGGTTGCCTGCCAGGTAGCAGCTGAGAAGAAGTTATTCTCCATCCTAAGCCCTCTCTCTCTCTCTCTCTCTCTCTCTCTCTCTCTCTCTCTCTCTCTCTCTCTCTCCCTCCCCCTCTTTTCCAGAGAGGGTTTCTCTTGTAACAGCCCCAGCTGTCCTGGAACTCTTTTTGTAGACCAGGCTGGCCTTGAACTCACAGAGATCCACCTGCCTCTGCCTCCTGAGTGCTGGGATTAAAGGTGTGCACCACCACATCCACATTGGAAACACTTTCTAAATTGTGGAAAGGTGCAACTGATAAGAGGTTGTTAGAATAAGCTTGATGTTTTAGATGGGAAGTGGAAGTAGAAATGTGCAGAGCTGACCCAAATCCCTCGTGGCTCGGCACTGGTTTTCAATGGTACAGAGAAGAGGGAGTAGCATGCCAACAAAAAGCAACCCCCCAGCCTCCCAGGGTGTGTGTGTGTGTGTGTGTGTGTGTGTGTGTGTGTGTGTGTGTGTGTGTGTTGTGTCTCCACAGGAAAAGTATCTTACATAATACTACCTCATGCCAAGCACTTTATTAGGCACTTTGTCAAGATTCCTTATCTATGGAGGTTTAGAGAAGAAGCCATGTGCAAGTGAAATTGTTACAAGACTAAATCACAGATCCCAGCTATGAAGAGATAGTAGGAACAATGAGTATGCACATCAGTGAGGTTTAGCTGAGCTAGAGTGGCTAGTAAAGACTTATCTGGCTATGAGATTATTTCACTCACTTTAATTCTAAAATTGGGATATATATATATTGTCTATAGATATAGATACAGATATAAGTATAAAAAGCCTGATATGTCTCCAACGTAGTTTTGATAGGGTAGCCATACTATATGTATGGCAGTTCTAGTTTCTGCACAACTCCAAAATACTTGGTATTACCAGGTTTTAAAATGGTTAAATGAATGCACATGATACATTACCTCCTTTGGGTGCTAATTTTCATAATAGAGGGAATGATGTGAAGCTTACATCTAAAGGATGAGAAATAGATCAGATACAGAAGATTGAATGGTGTGACTTCCATGGGAAAAAGAAAAATAAAGAATACCAAGGCTTCAAGGTGGGAAGAAGTAAAACAATGACAAAGAAACCAGCAGGGTGTGGGGTATGGGGCAAGGCAGCTCACAAGTTGTGATGGACAGCACAGAAGCACTTGCCTTCAGGACACTGTGTGGATCTGGCAGTACACACATCGGTAGAAACCAAAATTAACAACAAAAACATAAATGTGAGGGCTGCAGAGATGACTCAGCTGTTACGAGCAATGCTGCTCTTCCACAGGACCCCAGTTTGATTTCCAGCACCCACAAGAGAGCTCACAATCAACTGTAACACCAATCCTAGGAAATCCAACGCCCTCTTCTGGTCTCTGTGGATACTGTATGCACATGGTGCACAGACCTACATATATGTAAAATATCTATCTGCATAAAATAAAAATTTAAAAAGGTAAATGTCCTACAGACTGCATAAAAAAATCAAGGAATAACCAGGACCAGTGGTGCATGAATGCAATTCCACCACTTGGGAGACTGAGACAAGAGGATTGCACGTTTGAGACCAACTTACAGAACAAGACCTATTTTTTTTTTTTTTTTTTTTTTTTTTTGAGACAGGGTTTCTCTCAGTGTAACAGCTCTGGCAGTTCTGGACTCACTTTGTAGATAAGGTAGCCTTGAACTCACAGAGATCTGTCTGCCTCTGCCTCCTGAGTGCTGGAACTAAGGGCATGTGCCATCACCAAATGGTGCAAGACCGAATCTGGTTTTTTAGTTTTTAGAGACAGGGTTTCTCTGTGTAGCTTTGTAGACCAGGCTGGCCTGGAAGTCACAGAGATCTGAATGCCTCTGCCTCCTGAGTGCTGGAATTAAAGGCATGTGCCACCACCGCCCAGCTAGCAAGACCGAATCTTAAACTGCCAAACAAAACAAAATAAACCAAGCCAAACAAATGCATAAACAAAAAACTGGTTGACAAGTGCAAACCATTGAAAGAAGCTATCAAACAGAAACTCAGGAACTGCCTATTGTCCTATAGGAAACAGGCAGGAAGGCTCATAGTGATCAAAATAGAATCTCTTGTCTTCTCAGTAAACAGTTACTTGGAACTGATTAAATATAACAGAAAATAAAGCATTCCTTGTATGTGATCACTATGGATGCAAGTTCAGCCTACCATATACAGAATAGCTTTGCTGGACGAGGGTGAGTGCTGTTTGGAGGTATGAGATTGTGCATAGAAAATAAAGAATCTGGAGAAATGGCTCAGCCATTGAGGGCACTGTTGCTCTTGCCAAGCATCTGAGTTTATTATCAGCACTGACCTGTTGGCTAATAACCACCCAGTTCCAGAGAATCTGACACCCTCTTCTGGCCTCCATGGGTACTGCATGAACATGGTGCACATACATACACATAATAAAAATAAAAATAAATCTTTTTCTTGAAAAAAAAAAGGAAGTGAAACCACATTCAGATGCAAGTGTGAAATCTTATTTCAGACGTTAGTTCTCAGTCAGGTTGTGGTTGTCTCTGGACATTACTGGGGACTGAGTGGGGGAAGTGAGTAGTCATAGCGACGAACCAGCGGCTCCATCCAAACTTGACTAAGAGGGAAAAGTAGAATGGCAGAAAGAGAAAGTGGTGGGATTTGTGGATCAGCAGTCTCGGTGAGGCTGAAGAATTATAACAAATGGGGCACTAACAAGGGGAGGAAAGTATAGGTGTCAGCTTGCAGAGTAGAGCATTGCACTTCATAGTACCCTTCAAAGGGTACTATTAAAGTGCTTACGTGGAACCTCGGTTGTTCCAGGGAGAAGGCTGTTGGAAATAAAAGATAAAAAGCTGAGACACCAAAGTACTGAAGAGTTTGTCAGCATGATTGTTGGATTCATTTATGGCGTTCAAAGACAGTGCAAGGAGTTGGAAAGGGCAAGGAAAAAATATTGACTGAAAAGTCACATGGCAGCAATTGAGATGAGTGGGCAGTATATATGAATAGAAAGAGACCTGTGCAGGATGACGAGAGAAAACCATTAGGAAGTTCAAGGTTATCTCTAGGAACCCCTACTACTGTATCTTTTTGACCAACCTTCCAAGGACGGAATGAACCAGTCAAACCAAACCAAGGGAAGCCTTTCAGTTGGGAATTAAAGGCCTTCCCACCAGGGGGCGCTACCAACACTGGGAAGAAAACCTCCTAGGGAGTCCCTGGAGGCCAAGAAAGTGTTTCAGCATGAGCTCTGAGGACCCCTAGGGTTCTTCTGATGTATTACAAGGAGCTTAAAAATGCCCTGACTCATCTGCGGTTGCAGTTTTCTTAGTGTGTGTAAATAATTATTGGTTTCGTTTTAAGACAGGATTTTACCTCTGTAGCCTAGTCTGACCTTGAACTTGGAGTGATCCTCCTGCGGCGGCCTCCCAAGTATTGGTATGAACTATTATGTCTGGTTTTTAGCTAGTTTGTAAGCCATAAACAACAATAAAATCCCTATATTTCTAAATTCCTTTAACACAGTTACTGAATCAATAGGAGATTTTAGTTATGTATTTTAACAAACAGAAGGAAACCAGTAATACTGCTACTGCCACGTGCAACCTGATGGCATTTTGTTCTAGGTAAAAGGAAGGGTTCTTCATAACTGAGTGTTTTGAGAGTTGGTTAGTAGTACTCAGAGTTACAAGGTTGTTCCTAATTCACTTTCTGTAATCATGACGTTGCAGCAGTGGGGAGGGGAACTGTAGGCTGGAGTCTGAGTTGTAGGGGTGTCATGATCAACACTGGAGTCTTGCCACACCACAAACGGTTTGAAACACTGCAGATAAGCTCACCCAGTTCTTCTTATCACAGTCTTGGGAGGTCGCAGTGATCACGGTCCCTATTTGACAGAGAAAGTCAGGAGAAATTATTAGGTCCCTTGTGCAAAGATGCACAAGTGATACAGTGTGGGTGGATTTGTTCAGGTACTGCTTTAAGAACAACCACTGAGGGCTGGAGAGGCCCTCTTTTCAGAGGGTCCAGGTTCAGTTCTCAGCACTGACTTGGAAGCTCACAACCATTTGTAACTCCAGTTTCAGGGGGCCCAGCGCTCCCTTGTGACCCCCACAGGCACTGCATGGTGCACATACTACATACATACAAGCGAAACATTCATACTTGTAAAATAAAATAAAAAAAATGTTTAAAGTGAAAAAGAACAGGCATCCTTGACTGTCAACAGTTTAATTCAAGAGATGTTATCTGTTCCCTGTGGGTGGATAGGAGGGCCCAGCATATTGTGCCAACTCGAGGATCCAAGTGGATATACATTCCATGTTGACATGTATTTTCACTATCATAATCACTACTCATTGTTACCAATGCAAAAGCATTTGGAACCCTGAAAATGAATGCTTCAACTGGGAAATGATGCATACCACTTCTCAAGTTTCATTGACTGAGTCAGTCACATGCCACCCCCAAGTTCAAGAGGCCCAGGAGATGTGCTTCTAAAATAAGCCTAGAAGCAAGTGAACGGGACTGTCTGCCATTAACAGTTATGCTTGGAGACCCTGAGCAAACCATGCCATCCTTTAGCCTCAGTTTCCCCTGCTGCAAATGATAATGTTATAAGGATTCCTCATTGTAAGGTTATACTAAGTATGTTTCTTATGGTTTCTAGGAGGCAGAATGGTTGCATTCAACCAAAGATTCCATCAACCGAGAAGCTTGGCTTCCCTAGTGGCAGCCGGTAGCAGTACAGTAGCCGTTCTTACAGGATGTTCGCAGAATGGCCTTTGTTCAGAAAAAAATTACCTGCCAGCCCTCCCCCCCCCTCTCTCTCTCTCACACACACACACACACACACACACACACACACACACACACACACACTCTTGAGGCTTAGAACAGCCTTTCCTCTGTGAGCATACCACAATTGTAGCCCTAGCCCTTGCTGGGAGTCTCACTCTATAGCCACTAGTTATCTAGTTCCTGGGAAAGCCGGAGAGGTTGTGAGGGTCTCCTTCCTCCAGATTCTCTAAAGCCTTTGAAGAAAGTGAGGTTGGCAGGCCAGTTTACCGTTTTTCATTGTTTAAGTCATAGACACACCCAAGTACGCCTGTTGTGACTCAGGGATGACCTAAGTCACAGAGAACACTCCTTTGCTAACCACAGGTGCTGAGGGTGGTGCAGGAAAAAAATAAAAAGCCAACTCCCCCAAACCTGTGTTTGTGTGTGAGGGAACCTACATGCATTTGAAGGCCAAAAGGTAACTTCTCAGTGTCTCCCTTAACTACTCCCCACTTCAGTTTTTGAGGCAAGGTTTCTCACTAAACTTGGAGAACACAAGTTGGCTAGTCTGTCTAGTCAGCAAGCTCCAGGTTCTCCTGTTCTCCACCTCTCCAGCCTGGGATTCCAGCAATGGCCCTGGAGGCCATCTTTATCCTTTTATACTGCGTAAGGTATTCCTCCTTGGGCAGCAAGCATTTTTACCAACGATGGCATCTCCGCAATATCTTCCTTCCCCCAAAGGGCATTTCTTAAATTTCCATGCAACACGGTTGAATTTTTTTTTCCTGGCCCCTTTCCTATAGGTCATTTGACTCTTCCTAATTTCTGATAGACTAGGCTGAACTATGAACTGAGTGGAAACTATTTTCTTACAGGTTTCTCTTCCGAAGATTCTGTCTATGACTTCCTTGTAGAATTGTTTTCTATGGCCCTGCAATTAGGCTAGTTAACTCTGGGCCCTCAGAGCCTGTGAAGCTAAAATAAGGCCACAGGGGGGTGGGGAGGACATAGGTAGGGAGGAAAAGGAGGACACTTGAAGGCAGAGGGAACAGATGTCTGCGCAGGAAGGCACAGCAAGCGTGTAACACTGCCTGGGAGGGGAAAAAATGTGGCAGAGAGGTTGTAGCCAGATACCTCTAGCGGTCTCTGGTTAAAGTCCAGAAGGAAGAATAGCAGGTTTTTGATAAGAGACAAAGACAGGAAGCTCAAAAGCGAGGTCTGGTGTATCCATTTCTGAAGCTGAGAGCGGTAACGAAAGAAACGCAGGATGGGTGGAGGAGAGACACTATTTTCTCAATGCTTCCTCTAATTTATGGGCACTAGGAATCCACCGAAGGGAAAACTGTAGTCTACTGCGCTCTCCACCGGCCACCCCCGTGGGAGAGAGAGCGGGCGGGTGGAGTCCCCGCCTCGCCCCATCACGTGGCCAGAAGCGCCCTTTGCACGTGACCTCCATTGCGCTAGGCCAATCAGCCTCCGCAGGGGCGGGGACTTGGGGGGGGAAAGAGAGACTCTTCTCGCGAGCCTTGCCGCCGGAGCTCCTGGACCGCCCACGGCCGCAGCGGAGGTCTCGCGAGGCTTGGGCGCTGCGGCGGTAGGAGGAGGACGGGGAAGGACGGAGCTCGGCCGAGGCGGCCTCCCTCACTCACTCCCTCGCGCGCTCGCCCGCCCCCTCCCTCCCTCCCCTCCCTTCCCTGGCCCCGGCCCGGGCCCATTCGCTGCGCGCTCTCCGGCTAGGGAGGATGTCGGGCTCTTCGCTCCCCAGCGCCCTGGCCCTCTCGCTCTTGCTGGTCTCTGGCTCGCTCCTCCCAGGGCCAGGTGCTGCTCAGAACGGTAAGCCGAGGGGCCGGGGGCGGGCCGGGCGGGGGCGCCGGGCTCCGGCAACCAGAGGGGCCGGGCCCAGGCCAGAGGGGGATGCCGGAGCCGGGAGCGGGCGGCCGGGCTGAAGCGAGGAGGTGCTTCGTCGAGAGTGGAGGCGTCTCTGGTGCGAGCCCGGGGCGCTGGAGACAGGTCCGCGGCGTGGGGCTCTGCGCTCACCAGGAGCTGGAGTAGCGGGGGCGGCTCTGGAGAAGGCGTTCGAGTTCGAGCCGGCGGAGGGGTGTTGGCGGCGAGAGAACCGGGTTCTGCAGGCGCTGATACCGGGATTGTATTGGGGCCCCGGAACCCTAGTGACATCCTGAAAAATGGGAGGAGGGGGAAGCTGGGGTGAAAAGGATCCTGAAGAACACCTAGCGGGAGCCGACTACTTGAGTCTCTAAGGAGAGGGTTTAGTAAGGGATTCGGGGAACCTTGGATTTGGGGGTAGAGGGAAGGTGGGCGGAAAGATGATGGAGTGGGTTGACTGCAGTAGGGGACCTGGAAAAGAGAAGCAGCAATGTCTCCAAAAGAGCTGGGGGAAGAGGGCTGGGTTTTGCCAAAGAGGGTGGAGTGCTGGGCATTCTAGGGTAGCGGTTGGGAAAGCAAAAGGGAGTTTCTAAATAAGGAGAGGAAAATCAGCTGAGGATGGGGGGAAAGCATTAAAACTGAGGCAGAGGAAACATCAGAGAAGTAAAGGGTGCCTGGGTATAGAGGTGGGTGTTGGGGAAGACGAAAAATAAGGGAAGGGAGTAAAATGCAGGAAGTCGGGGGTGTAATGTTGCTTTGCAGCGTGGTGGATACATTAGGGAGGGGATGAGTTGTGGCAAATGCTGTATGATGTAGGTTCGGCCTTTGGGGAGGGCTGGGACACAGTCATATCTGCAGTGGTGGGATTGAGGACAGTTGAGTAATGGCAGGGTAATGGAGGAAGTGAGCTCTTGAGACCTAAAAGTTTCAAGACTGAAAAGATGTTATATCTGAGGAATATGAATGCGGCCTCTGGGATGTGTTCAAGGTACAGTGAAGGAAAATTGGGTTTTGAACTGAAGCTTTTTAGAAAAGATGGTGAAAAATAATAGGCACGGGGGAAGCTAAACATGACAGATTCTCATTGAAAGCTTTGTCACAGTTCTGTTGCTGAACTGATCTTTCAGAAGCAAACTTAAAAGGATAATGAACCAATTTCAGTTATTGTGAAAACAACTACTAAGAGGTTCAAAGATTTCTTTAATATGAAAAAAATTTATGAAGTCGGTTAGGGTCAGGGAGACATAAATTGATTTTAATCTCAGCATTCTTCGTTGTTAGGCTAAAACAATTAAAATTGCTCTTGTCTGAAATTAAAATGGCTTTCAGTAAAACAAAATCACTCAGAGTCAGTGGAGTTGAGTGTTCTGAAGAGAAACGGACCTTAAAATGCTAGAGGTTACAGTGAAAATATATCATAGTATTGAAAAAAATGACTTTATCAGTCTACTAAGGGAATTTTATGCCCTATGGGTATATTCTTCATGGGTCAGAAAGGAAACATTTTTCTGTATCTTACATTGAATGTCCTAAGGATGTGGGCACCCCCATCCCCTTTTCTTAAGTACACAGGGGTGGAAGGGAAATGGTAGAGTTAACCTGACTTGCTTGCTCTGTCAGTCATTGATGTGATAACAATATGACTTGAGTCTAATTCTGATTTCAGTTATTTGTGGAAATAGCAGTTTCATTTTGTTCTGTAGGTGAGAGATTCTTGATTGTAGATGTTTAATCTGTGCTGGCATAAGTTGTTTCTGATGATTTATAATATGGTAAATTGTAGTTTCTTAGCAACTAAGGCAAGGCTTTTGGATAGGCCTACAAAGATTCATCTGGCTGTTCTTAGTGATAATATGTTCTAAATACAGCATAGTACAGCCTTTCCCTTGAAATGAGCTTGGATCTAGTCACGTGACAAGACTCATAAAGTGACTGAGTCCATAGTTGACCCAAATGAATGTAAATTGAATTCAAGAAAGAAATGGTTACTTTTGAGTTTACATGGTTGAGGGTGCCATTTTAAAACTTTCTGCGGTGTGTCTCAAGTGATAATTATCAAGCTTTCTGTTGATAATAGTTTTCATTAGTCTGATTTCATGTTCTAAAGGGTTTACATTTTGTACAGTGTTTTAGAAAGAGATACCATGTTCCATATAATATTGGAATTTTAGATATACAAATTACTTAAAATAATGCTTTGGAAAATTAGTGGTAGAGTCACTGCTTCTGGATCGAAAATGTGGCTGTTCAGATTAGGAATGTTGAACTTTTTGAAAAGGCTTCTGTTTTCATTAGTCTTAAAATGAATTTGGTCTAGATGACCCACAGCATCTCTTTTAACTCCAAAAGGAATCTGACTCATTACCATAGGGATTCAAGTAGACTTCATTTTCCATATAAATATTTAGATTTGAAAGACCTGTCTTTTTGTATGTATGTATGTATGTATGTATGTATGTATGTATGTATGTATGTCCCACCAACAATACAATTTTTAAGGCAAAAATTTAAGATATTCAATAGTGTTAGGTTAAAATTGAATATTAAACCGAGAAAGTGTGATCTAGAGGATAGGCTTTGAACACAGATACAGCTGTTTTTTTTTCTTGCTCTCTTTTTTTGCAGTGAGAGACAGAGAGAGAGAGAGAGAGAGAGAGAGAGAGAGAGAGAGAGAGACACACTGTCTGTCTGTCTGTCTGTGGTTGGTCCTAGGGTTTAAACCTTTGTACATACTAGGCAAGCATGTTGCCATTGAGCTATATCTCCCCACGAACTGGGTTTGAATTCTAATTTTGCAGCTGAGTGACTTTGAATAAGTAAAATGGGGATTACAGTGTTAGGGGTGATGTAAAGATTAAATGTAGTAATGAGGCTAGTTGGATTTTAGTTTGACAATATTGCAACTCTCGGTGTTAGCCATTACTGTTACCCTTAAAAAGTAGCACATTGTTCTTCCTGTGTGTATTAAACACTTGTTAAGGCTTTTGTCATCATGAATATAATAGGTCATTTGAAGGTTCCTTACAGAGATTTGTGCCAGCCATGTGGTTGCAATTGAAATTCTGGTGAGGAAGTTCATATTTCCATTTGTTGTTTGGGAGATTTCATGAGGTTCATTTTTCCTGACCCCCACCACCACAGCAAATGAACACATTTTTGTAAGGGTCAGGTGTTGCCTTTTCATAAAATACCACTGTTTTGAGAGAAGTAGAATGTAGTACCTGGAAGATATTCAAGAGCTTTACAGATGTTAGCTGAATGAATGAGGGTGGATGGAGTGTAAAAATATAATATTTTCATCCTGAACTTTATCAAATTTGATAAATAACACTGTTCAGTAGGAGCAAATAGAGAATCTAATGAATTTTATTTTTAACAGCTGCATTTGAAGAAATCATTTGTTTAGGTGATTCTAGATATCTATGAATATTATGCTCATAACAATGTAGTATCTGTACTAGGTGATTCATGAATCTCTCTCTCTGTCAAGTGCTATTCCCTTCACTTGTTTGACAGTTTGCTATTGACCATCTTCCCATTTAGAGTAAACTAAAATGAACAGCAGAAAAATAAACCCCATCAGTGGTAGTCATGGCACAATTAATATGGCAAATGTTAAACATGATTCAAATATTATTTGACCAGAATAAGGAACCTGTCTTTGAATAAAGCCTTTCCTAAGGAGATCATATGTCTTTAATCTCTTCAGTGACTGAATGGAGCACCAGACACAAATTTGTCAGGGGTCTGGGAGGAAAGGCCATGTGACTATATTAGAACCTATTTCTTGGCTTGTTTTAAACAGTTATTGGGTCCATGTTAGAGAGACAGATTTTGGTGTGCATATGTTGGCAAACACAGAGCTTAACCTGTGAATATGCCAATAACAGAAAATGAAAGAAAAATCCTTCAGTATAAATGTGCCCCACAGTTAATGTAGTTCCCACAAATTAAGGTTTGATTTTATTGTAGATCGAATTTTGCATGTATTTTATTTTCCTGAGAAATTAGATGTAAGAAATTTCTTGCTTTTTCCAATATAGTTTTGCTGTGAAACATTTCCTTGTAGGCTTTAAGGCAGTAGTTTGTGGGTAGCAACCCCTTTGGGAATCAAATAACCCTTTCACAGAGGCATATTAGATGTCTTGCATATCAGATATTTACATTATGATTCATAACTGTAGTAAAATTATAGTTATGAAGTAGCAACATGAAAATAATTCTATGGTTGGGGGTCACCACAACATGAAGAACTGTATTAAAGGGTTGCAGCATTAAAACAGTTGAGAACCACTGCTCTAAGGTGATGTTACTGTACTATCATCATTTTAATTTTATTAAAAAAATTTTTTTAGTGGTGGTGAGATTAAATTTGGTGCCTCACACATGCTAGGCAAACCCCTGATCTTATTTGTTATTTAAAAATTTTTTGGGGCTGGAAAGATGGTTCATCAGTTAAAAACACTAACTCCTCTTCCAAAGGACCCAAGTTCAATTCTTAACACCCACAAAGCAGCTCACAACTGTCTTAACTACTCAGTTCCAGGGGAGTTGGCATGCTCACACAGGCATACATGCAGGCAAAACCCCAGTGTACATAATAAATACATCTAAAAGAACTTACGTACATTTATTTGTGTGTGTTTCTATTTATATGTGTGTGAACATTCATTCCTTGGTACTCCTGTGCAAGTCAGGGCAACCTTCAGAGATTTCTTCTACCATGTAGATATCTTAGGGATTGAACTCAGGTTGTCAGTTCTGGTGGTTTGGTGGTAATGCCTTTACCCTCTGAGCCATCTCCCAATTTTATTTTTTAAATCAGAGTTTAAGTCAGTGGTGGTGGTGCACATCTTTAAGCCCAGCACCCGGAGAGGCAGAGGCAGGGGCAGGGGCAGAGAGGCAGAGAGGCAGAGAGGCAGAGGCAGATGCATATGCATGTCTGAGTTCGAAGTCAGCCTGGCCTACAAAACTACACCGAGAAACCCAGTTAAAAAAAGAGTTTAACTATGTCTTCAAAGATGTGACTTAGAAAAGTGCTCTATGAGTTTGGGTGTGTTTAATTAAAGTGGTTTATTTATGTATTTGTTTGTTTGTAATTGGGAGCTAGGTAAAGTGTTTTCCCTTTGTTTCATTTTGCTTTTTTGACACAGGTTCTTGCTGTGCAGTCCAGTCTGACCTTGAACTCATATCCCCATACCTCAGCGTGAGTGCTAGAATGTGTAAAGATTTGTATGCTTTGGAAAGGAGATTGGGTGCTGTTATCTGTTAAGATGAAACAGAAAAATGAGTGACTATGGATACCATATAAAAGGTGTTCAGTGAAATTTTGATAGTTTGATAATGAAATTACACAGTGAAGCTTTGGAAAATGGAAAAAAACTTTGTGAAATGATTTCTGATGTTCAACTCATTCTGTTTACCTTGTTGTTTACAATGAGAGCACTATCTGGACAGGCTCAAACATAATGAATGAGGTGGTTTTGAGAGAAAGAGAAAGCCAGAAGGTTGCACATAGGACAAGGAGAAAAGTTGGATGTACAAATAAGGAATGGATGAATCTTCATTTGAGGAATATCTGGAGTGATAGAAGCTGCTGGAAAGAATAGTTGGATAGGAGCTAGAGAAATGACTCAGCAGTTAAGAATGCATACTGCCTTTGATTCCAACAGAGGCAGGTGGATCACTGTGAGTTCCAGGATAACCAGGGCTACATGGAGAAATCCTGACAAAAGAGAGCATACTGCTCTTCCAGAGGATGCTAGTATCTCACAACTGCTTCTGACTTACTGTAGGGGATCCAAAAACCTTTGACTTCCATGGGTATGTACCCTATAAAAATAAGAATAAAATCTTAAAAAAAGAATAGTAGAAACTTTTAAAGTAAATTGACATATCAAAATTGTATAAGTGATACAAAAAGGACTTCCTGTTGAAGAAGATTTACAAAATGACTTAGTGAACAAATTTACATAGATGAACAGATGACATTGATACTGTAGAGTTTAATTTTAACAACCTTAGACTATGCATTTTAAAACTCATTTATGAGGCTTTTGAGGACCTAATTTTAGTTGGTAATTTTAGTTTTTGTTTTAGGAAACAGAAAACTTCCCTATAAAAATGAATTGATTATAAATGGTACATTTTATAGGCTTATATACATAAACTCATTTATTTAGAAGTGATCATGTGTAAAAACATTATATCTAAATTTAAAAGTGTATATGTGGCTTGATCTTCTAGTGATCTTTTTGTTTGCCTTTTCATATATACAAAGACAGGACAAACTGTATCTTAAACCTAACTAATCAGAAGTTATTTTGAACTGACTTCTCAGAACTTTTAATTAGTATGTGTGGGAATGAGGTTTCCTAATGTTTAAAGAATTTCCCAAGTGTCTACATTTTTGGTTAGTAAAGTAAGTTAGGGGACAGTATTTATGTTGCTCAGATACCTGGTGGCTTTTTGTTTTGTTTCTTTTATTTTTCAAACTTAAAAAAAAACGAAAAAGCTCACATCTGACCTGTCACTTAGAATGGTCTATTTTATGATAATAACCTGTGCTAAGTTCTAATGCTAATAAGTACTAAGTAGTATCTTTGCACGAAAAAGTTACATAATATGTTTAAAAGCTAAGTTTACTAAACAGTGTTAATTTTTAGTGCTTTATATTTTTTCCAGATGTGTATCAATTTGGATATGATTTGCTTTCCTTTGTATTAAATATGTTTTAAATTGATTAGACAGACATATGAGATGATGTGAAATCACAGTTATATAAGATTAATTTATAAAACATTAAATATCAGATTACACCAACAGTAGTTTTAATAACATCCAAGTATATATTCTAAAAATGATTAAACAAAATACATGTCAAAACCCTAAAACCTTTCCTGATAGAATGTTTGGCCAGGTCCACTGCTGCTCAGAAGAGTTATGAGTAAAACTAAGAGTGTTGCATGTTGAGTTGTTGTTACCGGCTTTTCTTTCATTCCCTGCTATCCTTCATAGATATCTGGATTTGATATCTCAACTGTCTTCCAGTTCTAAAATGGACTCAGTTCTCTTGATTTTACAGTGTAGGTACTGCCTCCAGTGGGTTTTTATAATAAGCTTTTAGAAACTTCCTTTAGAGAATATGATAAATATTAAGACATGTACTGTTTTGAAATTTGACTTTCTCTGAGTATACTTCAGACTGTACTTGCAGTTTTTGTTTTAAGGAAAGCAGAGCAGTGTCTGTTGTAGAGATTGCAGCTTAGTGCAGAAATTGCTGGTGTGAATTAAAAACAAGTAACAAACATTCTTGCCAGGTAGGTATTTTGCATTCCTTTCTGTTGGTTGAAAACTGTTTGGCTAATGAAGAGACAATGAAATAACACTTAACTGTTATTATTGTTTAATGTTATTCTGTGAGGAAGTCTGTTTTTGTATATGACTTATTTTCACCAATTATTTACATATGTAAAATAGACTCAAAATCTCTTTGTTGTGGGTAGAGGTGGTGACCCAAATATTATCCGAATTAAATCTGAGGAGGTTCCTAAGTTAATAGCCCTAGAAACAACACATAAAACTTAAAAAAAAAATTTTGTGTGCATGCACATGTGTATATATGTATAATGTGTATTTATGAGCACTCACATGCCTCAGTGTGTGATTTGAGGACAGAGAACAACTTACAGGAATTGTCTTCATTAACTAAGTGGATTCCTGGGATTGAATTCAGGTTGTCTGGCTTGTCGCAAGTGCCTTTACATACTGAGTCATCTCACCTGTTCAAAACATCAGATTTAAAGGACACAGTTTATCAGTTCATTTATTCTTGTTAGGTCTGTTTCTTCTTCATTTTTTTGTTAGAATTGTAAACATACAGCAAATAAACTGCATGTGGTGGCACATGTCTATAACCCCAGCAATTGGGAAGTGGAGGTAGGAAGATCAGGTGTCTTAAAATCTTCCTTGAGTATATATAACAAGGTAGAGATTAGCCTGGGCTCAGAAAAACAAAATCAGCTCAACAAACAAACAAAACTGGAAGAGAGCACGTAATAAACTCCTATGTACTGAACTAGTTTCAGTAGTTGTCAGCCACATCTTTGTTGTTAATTAACTGAAAATAATTTAAGAAATGCAATTTTACATTATAAACTAGAGTTTTTGCGATCTAAAGTATAGTTAGGATTTAATTTATAGTACATCAGTGTATTTGGCTCACAAGTTGCTGAAATAACTTTAAGATTGTACAGATTACTCTTGGCAGGCATGTTGGTATGTTGTCAATTCCAGAACCCAGAAAGTTGAGACAGTAAGAAAGAGTTGCTGAGACTAGCCTAGGTTACATACATAGCAAGACTCTGTCTCCAGGTGTGTGTGTGTCTGTGTGTCTGTGACTCAGAACAGAAGTTTATTAGACTGATGGGATAGCTCATTAGTAAAGTTGCTTCCTACCAAGACTGGTAACCCAAGTTCAATTCCCAGAACCAACTCCTGCAAACTGTTCTCTGACCTTCACATAATGTACACTGTGGCACACATGTCCCTTCCCCCATGCATGCACCTGCATAAATAGTATAATAAAGTTCACAACCAATGCAGTATATTTAACAACTGGTGAAGTAGTATCTTAAGAAAATTGGGGTGATTACATCACTTGATTTAGCAGTTCATTAATGGGCCATGACACTCAGTTTGAAAATAATATTTTCAGTAGAAATAATGCCTGCTTGAATACTGTCTTTACTTGTACTTTTCAGGACATCAAGATTTCTATATATTCTAGAATATAATAAAACGGATGTAGGTTGTGTTAAATGAATAATGTATTTGTATCTGTGAATAATGCTTAAAAATCTATAGTTTCTAGGGCATTTTTTCCTAAAATATTTACAAAATTTTATCTTCATTTTTTTTTTTTTTTTACAATATAAAGAAGTGATGAACCCTTCCTAATTAATAGTGGTAGATGGATAAGTGTGTTTTAAAGACCATAGACTACAATTTCTTTTGTACCTTAAAAAAAAAGAAAAAATTTGAGGATTCTAAAAGTATAGGGTATGTGTTCTTTCTCTTCACTCTTAGGAATTTTCTTCTGAATTCCCCGAGGGAATTTTCTAGAATCTCAGACTTGAAAGAGACCTGAGGTTCATTCAGTCTAACCTATTAAAAAATGTAGACATCCTTTTTCCAAGGTTGTCTTTTCACCTTGAACATTGGAGTAACTTTACCTCACAAGCAGCACATTTATTGTTGAGTGCCTCTGTTAGGAGGGCTCCTTAAAGGACTTGAAGCCTCTCCCTGCCTCCCTGTAACGTGTCAGCTTTGTCCTCTAAGAGTGTTGGAAGGATGAATCTTCTACCTTCTACCACATCTCTTCTACAAGCTGTTGACTCCTTTGCTGGAGGGATTTACAGAAGGACTTATTAGACACATTGTCTCCACATTAATGAAATTCTAGGTGTAGTTATAAAGTAACAAACTCATAATTTACTCTCATGTATGTAGATCCTGTATCATTTTATATAAATGGTGCTATAACTGAAAACATTAGGGCGATGGTTTATGTTGTTGGCCAACTAGGAAACCTGTTCCTTTGCTTTGTGGTAGTTTGTACCTAGCTTGAGCAACCCCTCTTTCTTTGGTGTGAACCTGAAGAGGGAGTTACTGAAGCATTGTTCTAGAAAGTGTTGACTAACACCAGTATTTGGAATAAATACTGGAGCAAAGCACCATAAGTTACTTTAGTTACAAACACCTAGTGTGGGAAAAGCACTGGGACCTGGTTCTGTGGTGTTTTTACCTCACCTGGGGGGAAAAGCCTAAAGTTAGCCTTTAACTTCTGTGTGAAAGGTGACATCTGAGATGTGTGTGTGTGTGCACTTTACGGTGGTGTCAGCGTTTACTCAAAAAACAGCTTTGGGAAAATAGTGATGACAGGTGACTTTGAGCAATGTCATTTAGTTCAGGAGATCTCTAAATGTAGCTGTAAATTTGGCCTTGTATATTGGCTCTTTAAAATCAGTGGTAATCAATCTGTGGGTCACAACTCCCTTTGGGGGTTACACATCAGATATATTCTTGCACATCAGATATTTACATTACCATTCATAACAGTAACAAAATTATAGTTTTGAAGTAGCAACTAAATGATTTTATGATTGTGGAGGGTCACCACACCATAAAGAACTGTATTAAATGGTGGAAGCATGAGGAAGGTTGAGAACCACAGTTATAAATTAAATAAATTTTTTTAATGCAAAAAAGTCTGGTTTGGAACTTTTTATCCTTCCTCTCTATTTACCCCCCCCCCCAGATGAAATTACAGAAGTCTGCTACCCCATTCAATTTTGTGGATTGTTTGCTTGTTTTGTTTTTTGTTCTTTTTAGACAGCAAAATGTTACTATGTAATCTAGGCTGGCCTCAAATTTGCAGTGATCCTTCTGCCTTAGCTTCTTGAATATTGGGATTACATGGATGTCCCTTCATACTTTTATTTATTTTTTAAAGATTTGTATATTTCTATTTTATGTGTATGTGTATTTTGCCTGCATGTATGTCTGTGTACTGTGTGCATGCCTGGTACCCACATAGAATTCCTTGGATCTTGAGTTACTGCTCAAGTTAAGTGCTCTTAACAGTTGAGCCATCATCCCAACTGAGTTTTATTTTTTATGTGCCATCTTAGTCTTAAATAATATGATGATTTTCACAAGGCATTAATCAGTACTATCAGCACATACTATTAATAGTAAGTTTCTGGTAAAGTAAAGGATTTTAAAAGTTGGATTTTCCACCCTCCTTTATTTGAACTTGCGTCTGGAAGGTATAAAGTGAAGCCACAATACTTTGAGTATTGCAGTGAAAACATAACTTTTCTTCCAGTATGTTTAGTTGTTCTTAAATTAGGGTTTGTGGTCCTTGTTCTGTAACCCCCCTGCTGTTTTGTTAGTGATTGAGTGCAGAACTGGAAGCACTAGTGTCTTTTGAGCTGCATGCCCACTGGGCTGCTGCAGAGAGACAGACAGATGGGCACCTTCAGTTGTCATTGAAAAGTCTTAAGTGGAGGGTCATTTTCTTCATTTTAGGTGTTGCTAATTTGTAGTTGAAAATACAGTAAGATGTCCTCTCTTCTGTTGGCAGCTGTCAATGAAATGCTTTTCAATGTATAGTTTGAAGGAATGTGTTAGATTTAACTTCATATTTTTAAATTATAAAAGTTTAGCTGGTTTGGGAAACATTACAGGGCAGCAGGAAAAAAAAAAAAAAAAAAAAAGCACAGCAGTGCCAGCCTTAACATTATATTCATTAATGCTGTATCTCAAGTCTTTCACCAAGGGAGACAAGTGAATAGCCTTAATGCAAACCAGGAAACTGCTACCTGGAAAAGAGCAAGTAAAAAGAGGTTTCAAATAGCTGGCAGTGAACTGTCACTGAATTACCCTTAGGCAAGCAGCATAGTGACCACATAACAAAATGATTGTACAGTAACTGTTTTCTTATTAAGATTGAACTGCAAATAAGTAAGAATACCTTCTAGATACATTTAGGAGAGAGTGTGGATATTTCTGCATTGATGATTGTTTAAGGTTCAGGAGCTAAACTTAGGAAAAGGGAGCAATGGGGGGGTGTGGTTATCTATTAATACCTTCAAGGTAGCAGTGTAAATGAAGTAAGGGAATTAAGCAGTCTCCAAAGATGGATGGGCTGTATGAAAGAGCAAAGGCCTAGAGCTTGGGGAAGAAAAACAGGTTTAGTAATTGGTGGGTTTTTTTTTTTTCTTTTTAAGTGAAACTAGTAGAATATAGTTATTTGCACTTATTATTGTTAGACTCATAAGTAGGGCAAAGATCTGCTTGAAGGGGCTAGTACTTGTTTTGGAGCTCCAGGAGAAAAATAAAAGTGAAAACTGAATATGAAATGAAATGGGCTTTCCCAAAAATTTAAAGGGTCAAAAATCAGTTGTAATTTTAAAGTTCTACACCTGTGAATTCAAGAAAAAATTATTAGTTTGTTGGAAAATTGGCAGTACGTAAAAACAATTTTGTTTAAGCAACTTTTTTGTTCAGTTACCTTGTAGCTTGATTTGTGTGTGTGTGTGTGTGTGTGTGTGTGTGTGTGTGTGTGTGTGTGTTAAAGAAAACCTTTCTGTAGGTGGTCTCTGCAGTTGTAAGGACAGAGCCAGGAGGGTTAGATGATCATGGCCAAAAAATTGTTTGTTTGGTTTTAAGATTTAGGACCTGGTAGTTGTAGCTCTCCTATAACTAAGTTCACTGTAACAGTGATAGTTCAGAGAAAACAGTGTATTAATGGAAAGGACCAGATTATTTCATTGTTTGTGTTTTGAGACTAGGTCTTACTATGAAGACCAGGCTGGCCTCAGACTTGCACCAATGCTGGAGTGTATTCTACCGCATCTGTTTTTTTAACAGTGATAGTATAATGGTGCACATTTTAGATGGTTAGTGATAGACAAATAGACTTTCCATTGAATTATTATCAACTGAGAATGGTCCTTAGGATTTTATTTTTGTCTTTGAGACAGGGTCTCTCTAAATAGCTCTAGTGTACTCCCTTTGTACACTAGGCTGTTCTTGAATTTACAGAGATCCATATGACTTTCAAGTGCTGGGACTAAAGGTGTATACTACCTCAGCCCATATAAATTTCCATAATCTTCAAAGTCTGTCTGCTGTTCTTAAGTTAAATGTGGTTCTAAAGACACTGTGTTATCCCTTCTCCCCTTTTATTTTTCTATTCCCCAGGTATGGACAAAAGTAAAATCTCAGGCATTTCTCTTTTATCTTCTTTTATGGCCAGTTTGTGTATGGTTCCCTTTTATTATCATGAAATAAAATTCACGTTTTATTATACCGAGATTATTTTTAAAAAGCTCCAAACTATATTCTACAAGGGAGACTAACTTAAAAGATTTAGACTAATCTTTTGTGAATATAAGTTTTTGTTGTATAAGACAACCTCCTGCTCCCCTTGCTCCTCGTAGCAATTAAAAAAAAAAATTACCACAACTTTCCAAAATGCCCTATAAAAGGCAGAGTGGGTCCTATTGAGAATAACTATTTTGTCTCTGTATTTCTAAGTATCTGCCCATGTAAAAATCACAACACTTAGTCCCCTGCACTGCCACTTGTCAGAAAGACAAGGTTAGTTTCTGTTTGCTTGTCTTTATTCTCTTGGTGAACTGCAGTGAAGTAAGAATTGCAAATTCATTTATCTTGGGATCAAGGCATACATGCCATTTGATACATTGGGAAGTGCTTGTTTTGACTCAAAGTATAAGTTAGACTTTGTCCTGATTTTTGATAAATTCCCTAATCTCTTTCTGATTTTTTTCTGACATACTTATTAGGCATAGTGTACATTTAATAGGATGGAAAAAATAATAGCATATACATAAAGTATAAAGTACTTTGTACAGTGCCCAATACATGTATGTGAGTTTATTTGGTTTGTTTTTGTTGTTGTTGTTGTTTTTTTTTTTTTCCTTTTTTTTTGTTTTTTTGTTTTTTGAGACAGGGTTTCTCTGCATTGCTTTGGAGGCAGTTCTGGAACTTGCTCTGTAGACCAGGCTGGCCTTGAACTCAGAGATCCTCTTCCCTCTGCCTCCCAAGTGCTGGGATTAAAGGCATGTTCCACCAACGTTCAGCTGTGTGTGATAGTTTCTCTTTGCCACTGATAATACTTTTTTTATTTTTAAAAATTGATTTTTGAATGTTAGCTATGTGTTCTATAGAGACATTATTAAGAAAATTTGAGGGCTTGGGAGATGGCTTGGTGGTTAAGACCACTGCCTACTGCTTTTCCAGAAATCTTAAGTTCAATTCCCAGCAATCTCATGGTGGCTCACAAACACCTGTAATGACAGCTGGTGCCATCTTCTGGCCTGCAGGGACACATGTAGGCAGAACACTGTGTACATAATAAATACATTAAAAAAAAGTTTGACATTTTAATATAGGGAATGTTAGTCACTCCCATTTAAAAAATTAATTTAGTAGACAGGGTCTCATGTAGTCTAGATTGGCTTTGAATTTCCCATGTAGTTTGCAAATTTTAAAAGCAGAAAGTTTTCTTAATTTTTACTTTAGTAAATAAGACAGTGATCTAAATGATAAAAGCAGTAAAAACTTTTAATTCTTGTCTTCACAGTTCTCTTGTTCATTCTCTTCCACAGTATGATTTTTGAATCCAATTGAAGGAAGAGCTTTCTGTACCTTACTTGTGTGTATATTTTATTTTTATTAAAGTATTTTTCCTCTTGTTTTTCCTAATTTATTTTTCTTTTCCCTTTTTATACTTAAGCAATTCTTTTCTGTTATCTTCAGTTATGTCTAGGTAAGCACTTGGAATTACATTATTTTATTTGACTGTTTTAGGTAGAAGGTGACATTGTATTACACTTGTAACAAACATTTAGTTTGTAATATGCATGTAACAAATATTTAGTTTGAATATTTGGGTGTTTTGAGTAGAAGGTAACAATGTTCTATATGTGTAACAAGCATTTAGTTTACATCATTGGGTGTTTTGAACAGGAATGTTTGGGCATTGGGAGTTTAATTTATTTTCTGTTTAGTGGTAGGTTTTTAATGCTTTCTTTTTTGGTAGATACTTTTCTAACATGCTCTTTTAATCTTTTAATCCCCACAGGGTCATAATGTTCATATTTTTCAGAAACAGCTCAGCTAGTCTTCAAGGCCTAGTCACAAAGAAAATTAATTCCTGGTGGAACTAAGGACATCAAGGCAGAAAGAATTCCAGGCAGGCTGCTAGAAGTGAATATTGATTGTGAGCTATGAGGTACTGGCTGTGGGCTGGTTAATTTTAGTGTTTTTCTATAAGATTACTATATACTGTACCTATGAACTGTCCTGCCATATGGCATATAATTTGCTACCTGTGGCAGGTAGATACTAAAATTTAATTATGGGATGGTGGTGATAATTAAAGAGTAACCCAGTTTTACAGTTGGAAGGAAAAAAAAAAAAAGGGTAAATTCTGGAGTGTACCAAAGTGGTACTTCTTGTGCAAATAACCAGAGCTGAGTTCCTTAGCATTTGTATTTCAGTAGTAAGTATGTGTATTTTAGCTTCTTTTCAAAGCCAGAATGGACGAGCATGTGGAATGTGTTTTAGTGGTAGATAGTAAGGTGTCATTTACCCTTCTGTAACATAATATCTGTTTGACACTGAAAGAGCTCAAGAATTGTATCAAGTCTTAAACTCTTAAAATAACACCACTGGAAAAACTTGACAGACCTGGCAGTAGCAGGTAAACTTTAGGTAACCAGATATATAAGCTTGCCATTAAATTCAGTGCATAGAAAGAACTCTAGGGTTTTGTAGGGGCGAACTTTTATTAGAGTAGATGAAACTAACCAGAAATATTAGCAGACAGCAAGGATGAACCCTCCTGCATTGAATAGTGGTGAAACAAACTGTCAACATGGAATTATTTCACTTTTTCAAAACAAAGGAGAAAGGCTATTGGATTTCTAAAAATTATTAATGCAAACATGAAAAATTCAGCATGGAACTTAACAGGGAAACTTCAAGTGCTTACAGTGAAATAATTGAACTTCTCCCCTTTCCCTTCATTATCACTCCATGGGAATAAACTTTTGCAGTCTGTTGTATATGCTTTCAAAGCTTGTTCTGTGTAGATGTATTATTAATATTATGTGATATTTTATACTTGGTAGTATTAACTATGTCTTAGTTCATACTGTTATATATAATGTCTTTAGAATACAGAGTTGGAGTCACACACACACACACACACACACACACACACACACACACGGCAGCTCTAGTATACTATTAATGAAAGGGAATTATTGATGAAGAGTGCATTCTTAATACTGAAATTGGCCCACTGAGAAGATCTTTAGTATCCCAAGAAGAAAGGCTTCATTTATTGGAAAAGAACAATATTTTTAGTTGTACCTTTGGGCAGAAATTTAAATGTTCATTCACATATAACAGCTTAGCTATATGAATAATTTCTGGGGTAACTGCTCATTTTTAACAAAAGCATTCTAGAAAATTTGGGGTTGCTTTTCAAGAGAAATAGTGGTTTTTTGCTTATACAAATAATATTGGTCATAAATGATCAGAACTAAAAGTTCCTTGGCTTTGTATTTCAGTAGCAACTATGTATATTTCAGCATGTTCTGGCACATTAGGTAAGTAATACAACTTGACCCTCCACCTCATTGTAGAGGTAGAGAGAGATTCTAGTGTGGTGATAAAATGAAGTACTGAAGTCTCAAAACAAGTACAAATAAGTAATTATGAAAGAAAAATAGACTTGGGTAGTTGACTGGGCTTGAAGATTCCCAAAGGATTGAGGAGTCAGCAGCAGATTTTAGTACATTTAGAATATTAATGAGAGTATTTAGATGTTATGTAGGGTTTTACAACTAAATTAGAAGTGGGGCACTAGGTTTTCTCTAAATGTTAAACCTTTAGAGTAAAAAGTGTTTTTTTTTTTTTTGTCCCCTTAATATTATATAGAATTTCACTTTGTTAATTAGATAAAAGTATATCTGAGGTATATTATAGTGTTCCAGAGTTTGAGGAGTTGGACTTTTTAATTGTAGAAATGAAGAACTCCTTTGCAGACTTACTCTCACGCCATTGGACAAGGATGTTTTATACCTTTGGTTTATGATCTGCTTGTTCAGTCTTGATGCCTTTATTGACATAGTCAGAGGCATATTTTTGCAAAGTCAGTGATTAAAATATTTATGCCTGTGGTTGCACTGAGAACAAAAGGATAAGACAAACCCTTTAACACTAAGGCAGAATCTATAGAATAGCATGAAAATAACCTCATGCAATGGATTCAGTACATTTTGTTTTAAATTTTGGTGATACTGTAGATTTAATTTGAGGTCTTGTCTGTGCTAGGCAAGCACCCTTATACTGCTGATCTCTGTCCTCACTCTCTCCTTCACCCTTTTATTTTAATTTACTCATTTATTAATTTTGGTTTTTCAAGACAGGGTTTCTCTGGGTAGTGTTGTAGACCAAACTGGCCTCAAACTCGAAGAGATCTGAATGCTCCTGCCTCCCAAGTGCTGGGACTAAAGGTGTGCACCACTACCACCTCCACCTGGCTTGTTTTTTTTTTTTTTTTTTTTTTTTGTTGTTGTTGTTAAACGTTAAAAACTGGAGTGCTTGACTGCTTGCTTGAGTTTGGGCATGTGGCAGTCAGAGGCAACTTTGTGGAGTAGTTTTACTCCTTCCACCTTAATGTGAGTTTTTGGTATTGAACACAGTACTTGCATGGCAAGTACTACTACCCACTAAGCTATTTATCTGATTGGCTTTGGGTTTGTTTGTTTTTTGCTTTTTTTTTTTTTTTTTTTAGATTATATGTATGAGTGTTCTGTCTGTATGTATGTATGTGCACCACATGTGTGTAGTGCTTGAAGAGAGCTGAAAAAGGTATTGGATCTCCTTCATCTAAGAAGTAGAGGCAGTTGTGAGCTGCCATGTGGGTGCTAGAATCCAGCTTGGGCCCTCTGGAAGCACAGCCATTGCCTGTAACTGCTGAAATACAGCTCCAGCCCTGTTTGTTTTTAGACAGGGTTTCAATCTTAGTCCATTTTGACTCCAGTTTACTTTGTAATCCAGACTGGCTTCAAATCACGGTGATGCCTTAGTGTCCTCAGTGTGTTGGAATTATGTGTGAACTATTATGCTCACTCCCAGTCCCTATTTTGTTTGTTTTTGAGGAAGAGTTTTGCTGAAGTCCTTAGGCAGGTCTTGAGTTTGTTTTCTTTGGCTCCCAAGTAGTTAGGATTCCAGGCCTGTGCCACCAAGAGTGACCAACCTGACTTTGAAATCTAAGAATATCCACATGCTAGAGTACATACAGAAGCATATTATTAAGTCTGCTTGGGAAAGGAAAGAAATATTATTTTTATCCTTTCTTAATGGGAAGAAAATCTTTATGAATATAGTTTTGGCAACTTTCTGGGAGATAAGCCAGTAAGAACTAGATGGAGAACTAAGTTCTAGTTTACTGTTCTAGTTTACTGGCTAGGAACACTGGTTCAAGAAAATTGGAAGTAATTAGTAATGCCAAGCACTTTTTAAATTCTGTGCCTGCACAAGGTTTTTGCAGTAAAGACAACCATAATAGTATTGGATGGATGTCTAAGATTCTATGAGAAGGAAGCAGTGTATATCGTGTCAGTCATTCTAAGATTTGGATTTAACTACCAATAGTTAGATACTATTTAGTTCTAGTTGTCCATAATAAATAAGTCATTGCTGTCAGTCAGGCTAGTATTTGTTAACTCTAAAATTAGGCTACGATAGTGAGCATCCTATCTCTGTAGTATAAGAACGTACTTCTTTCTGTGCTTAAGTCAGTAACACAAAATAGAGGATAGAGGCCAGAAGAAGGTATCTGAACCCCTGGAGCTAGAATTATAATTATAGGCAGTTGTGACGTGGCCAGTATGAGTCTGGGAACTGAACTTCAATCTTCATAAAAAACAGCAAGTAACCTTAATTTTTGAGCCAGCCCCACATAATGTTTTTAAACACACAGAGAGAGAGAGAGACAGACAGACACACACACACACACACACCCCACACACACACACACACACACACACACACACACACACACACACACAGAGAGAGAGAGAGAGAGAGAGAGAGAGAGAGAGAGAGAGAGAGAGAGAGAGAGAGAGAGAGAGTGTATAGAGGCTCCACTCCTGTAACCCTAGAGCTTGAGAGGCAGAGGCAGGAGGATCATCAGAAGACCATCTGTTCTACATTGTAAATTTAGACCCACTAAGGCTATATAATAAATTGTCTTAAAAAGGAAAAAACAATTAATAAGGACTGGGGCAATGGCTAAGACAGTAAAGTGTTTGTCAAGCAAGCATGGGAACCTGTGTTTGAATTACCAGTGGCCAGATACAAGCCTGGTGTGGGAGCATACCTTTGTCATGCTGGGGAGGTGGAGTCAGGAAAGATCTAGCTCATTAGTCAGTTGCCCCAGCGGAATTAAATAGCTCTAGGTTTAGTGAGAGACCCTGTCTCAAAAATTTAAGGGAGAGATTGATTGGGATCAATATCCAGTGTTGACCTCAGGCCTGTATATACATGCACACTTATATACACTCATGTACATATACCACAAACACAAAATAATTAATAGCGGTGATATAATTTTTTACTATAAATATATTGCTCTATATACACACAGATATGTATATTGGCTATATCTATATATATATTTGATATATGGGTGTCTTTGGTATTACAGGACCAGAGAGTAGAACTACTGCTCTAAATTCCTCTAAACCTTACCTGTATACCTCTCTTCCACTTAACCTCTTTTCAACCTCTGATCTTTTTTATTGTCCCCATGGTTTTGCTGTTCACAGTGTCATATAATTGGAATCATTCTGTGTATTAGTTTTTTTAGACTGACTTCTTCTAGTTAACACTACACACTTAAGATTTTTCCATGTCTTTTCATGATTTGGCAGCTCATTTCTCTTCCTTCCTTCCTTCCTCCCTTCCTTCCTTCCTTCCTTCCTTCCTTCCTTCCTTCCTTCCTTCCTTCCTTCCTTCCTTCCTTGTATTTCATTTCTTTGTAGTGCTAAATAATATTTAATCCTCTCTCCCTCCCTCCTTCCTTCCCTCTGTGTAGTTCTGCCTGTCCTGGAACTTGTTCTGTAGACCAGGCTAGCCTTGAACTAAGAAATCCTCCTGCCTATGCCTCCTGAGTGCTGGGATTAAAGGTGTATGCCACCACTACCCAGCTATATAAGTGTATTAAATTTTTAAGGAAGTGTTACTGATTGACTATATTTGAATAACAAATTTTGCAAGTAGGATCTGTTTAATTCTTTTAACAGTAGGATGAATATAGGATAAATTCATATTTAAGGATGAAATTTTATTCAAGCATGATTTGTTATGTTACTGAATGAACTGTAATTATATAAATTGTTGAGAGTTTGGGAAATACAGCTTTTTATAGATAGTGTACTATAATATCCCAAATATTCTTGGAATCTTGCTGAATTTCACTATCAAAAAAATAATTGCTATTATTATGACTTAAATTGTGTAAAATCATTTTTTTTTTGTTTTTGTTTTTGTTTTTGTTTTTTTTTTTTTTAAAGCTTGATTGTGTTTAGAAGGTCAAATGTGGGAAGTAATAGGACAACATTGCGGGGTTGTTTTCCTACTTCTACCATAGAGGGCTGAACTCAAGTTACCAGGCTTGAGTGGTAAGCACATATACCTACTGTGCCATCTCACTGGCCCATCACAATTTTTAAACATTGAAAGTAAGCCAGGCTAGTAATCCCACCAAGTCAGAAGGATAGCAACTTCAAGGAAAGCCTGTGTTAACAGAATGAGTTCATAGCCAGGCCAGTCTAGGCAACTTCATGAGACTCTGTCTCAAAATTCTTAAAAAGGGAGAAACAGGCCTATGGATATATATTTCAGTAGCATAGAACTTGCATAGTATGTGTTAGGCGTTAGCATCTATCCTTCAGTACTGTAGTCAGTCAGTATATTAATCAGTTTGAAAGTAAAACTTGATAAAGACCTGTTGAGTAGCCTCAATTTTTAAAATTGAGAAACTGTGGGAGCCTAGGAAGAGAAAGGAAACTCTCCATTCTGTATTGAAAATGGAGAGTCTCCTGGTTAAAAGCCTGTATCACATCTTGTTTTTGTTTGTCTTTTGTTTGGGACAGGGAGTGGGGGACACATGTATATGCATGTTACATGTATGGGGGTGAACATATCTCATGTATGATGTTTGTACATGCATGTGGAGGCCAAAGGACAACTTGAGGTGTCATTTCTCAGACACATATTTAGTCATTTTTTCCATCCATCCATCTTCTACTAGTTTGGGAATTGCCAAGTAGGCTAGACCTGGCTGGCTAGCAAGTCCCAGAAATCAACTTGTCTCTATTTTCACAGCACTAGGATTTCAAGGATATACCAGCATTCTGTTTTTGTTTTGCTTTTTTTCTTTTTTAAAAAAATCATGAGTACAGGATATTGAACTTGGGTCCTCATAATTTTTTAGCATTCAGTTTCATTGCCTTAACAACTAAGTCATCTCACCAACTTTCTTTACTTTTGAGGAAGGGTTTGTGTAGTCTAAGCTAGCCTTGAACTTGAGTCAGGCCTTTTTCTTAAGTGCTGGGATTCCAGGTATGTATAACCATGCCCAGCATATACTGTATTTTTCAAAGTTCGATTTAGTTAATCTTTGCAGAAATACGGGTGATACCAAGAAGGTAGGGAAAAAACAAAACAAAACAAAAAAAACCAAAAAAACACATAAATACTATAATACCTGATGACCTTTTTTAAAAAAATTAATATTTAGGATAGAAGTTACTGTTTCTGTCTAGAATATTGTTTCTTTTTTTTTTCAATATTCTTCAAAATGTAGGAAGGAATTTGTTTAGCCTTGGGCTTTAGGCTGAGATTGTATATAATTTTTTCTACAAGTTGAGAAGATTTGCCAGGCATGGTAGCCCATGTCGTTATTCTCATCACTTAGGAGGATGTCTGTGACTGCAAGGCCAGCCTGGGCTACATAGCAAGTTCCAGGCTAGCCAGGGCCACATAGTGAGATCCTGTCTTTAAAAAATAAAATGTTTTTCTGAGAGCTTAAGGATTCTTTATAAAAGCTAATAATCTTATTATGTATTTTACTTAAGGAAAGTTTAATGTTTCCAGTTTAGATAATAGGCCTTAGATCTAGTCATGGGCATCAAGTACATGAAAAGCAGCAGAAAAAAAAATTAACTTACCTTATTAAACATGTTGTCTAGTAGGAAGGTAATTCCCATTTTGATGCATTTTTATCCTAGTGAAAGTATTTTGCATTTAGTGGTGAATCTTTGTTTTGAAAAGAATGGCTATGTAAAAAGTTTCATTCTGTATCTCTTTTCCATCTTCCCTGTTATCACCTCTACTCATGGCTTCAGCTGCTGCTAGAGCTGACCATCTACTAGTCTCATATTCTCAACTGCTTCTGCATTTTAGGTTCTTACTACTTCTGGGCATCTCTAGGATAACTTGTCTCATGTGTCTCCACATAAACCTTAGCCTCCCTTTACTCCATATATGCTACAATGCTCTATTCAGTGTTCACAAGGTTCATTTGATTCTGTCTTGTAAACATTTCTCACATTTTTTAACCTTTTTTTGGCTGGGGGGCGGGTTGAGACAGGGTTTTTTTGTAGCTGTGGAACCAGTCCTGGAACTCACTCTGTAGATCAGGCTAGCCTCGAACTCACAGAGATCTGCCTGCCTCTGCCTCCCAAATGCTGGGATTAAAGGTGTGTGCCACCACCACCTGGCTGTGACTCATTTTTTAATTTGGATTATTGAAGGAGATTCAAAACTTTTGTGACATTGTTTTTCATTTTGACATAGTTTGTGTTGTCACCATTCAGATCAGAATCTTTGTTCATGGGAAAGAATTTCACGCTTTCTTCATAGCTTATAGGATGCTTTTCATTCTTATTTTTCTGAGTAACAGCAAGTAGCAGGTACATGGGATGTGACAGCACTCAAAAGTAGACGTCCCTTTGCCACCTTCCTTTAAAACTGGACATCCCTGACTCTTTTTAACACCGCTCATGCTGTTACCTCTCCTCAAGTCAGTCTTTTGTCTTCTGCACAGGCAAGGTGCCACTCAGATTTTTATCACATTTAAAATTAAAATCTCATTTTTTATTACATATACTTGTTCTAAAATGGCCATTATCATTTGTATTGTATTTTGATGTATACTGTATACTGTAGAATTTTTTAGACTTTTTTAAAAAATTATTTTCACAGTTTCAAAGATGTGTACATGTATTTCAATGGTATCTACTCCAAATTTCTCTCTTCTACTTTCCCGGTATCGCCGGTGTGTCCTTCCATCTTTACACCCCCACCCACACACAGTTCTCTGAGTTCAATTGGTGCTGTCAGTTGGAATGTTGACTGATGTTGTTGTCTTGATTTTGTGCAGGTCACCATAACTGCAGTGAGTCCATGAGTTTGATAGCCATATTGTGCCCAGAAGACAGCATTTTTTTAGCATTCTTCCCTGTCCTCCTAACTCAGACAGTCTTTTCATCTTTTCTTCTTGAGTGTCCTCTCTGGGGGTCATGATGAAGATGCTCCATTTAGAGCTGAGCACTCAGTAGTGATTCTCAGTACTTTGACCAGTTGTGAACCTTGGCATTAATTGCTGCTGTCCATTGCAGAAAGAGGGTTCTCTGGCCAGTTTAGAAAGCAGCACTGATCTCTGAGTATAAACAAAATATTTCAAAGGCAGTATGGCAATATGTCCATTTAGTAAAACAACAATAGTAGATATCTCCCCGGCCATGGAACTTTGACCAGCTTTATAGTATCAGGTATGAATTCCCTCTTGTGGCGCAGGTTTTAAATTCAGTCAGAAATCAGTTGTTTTCTGCTATAACTTTATACCACTCTTTATACCAGTGAGTGTATCTTACCTGGCAGGTTGGTATTGTGGCATGCAAGGTTTACCATTGATGGCTTTTTCCCCCTAGCTTCTAGCACTGGGAAAGCTAGTCAGTAGGAAGTTTTCAAGTGAATTCCAGCTAGATTTCTCTATGACCTATGAACAGTGTGTTGAGTCTTTAGCAATAGGGTCTTACCTTATCTAGCTATGGTAAACAACCAAGACCAATAATAATAGCCTGTGTTGTTTTGGAGGCCTCTAGGTCCCCTCTGGTCAGTATGTTTTAGGGCTGTCTCCCACACCTGGCACTGAAGTTTTCATTTGATAACCTGTGTCTACCCATACAAGGTACTTGTGTCCAAACTCCTTTTACACACACACAGTCTCTGTCTGTCTCTGTCTCTCTCCCTCTCCTCCCTCCCTCTCTCCCCTCCCTTTCTTAATTGACGTGCAAAGTAATGAGCTTTCAGAGGGATTTTCATAGCACCTTCCAGCACCATGAAAGCTAGCCAATAGGGATGAAGTGTACAGGTGAGTGCCAGCTTGATTTCATCATCTTCAGCAGTAGGGTCTTCCTGTCAGATTCTTAGGCAATTAAGAACATTGGCATAGTCTGTGATTGCTTTTGCTATCTTGTGTTTCCTGTATTTTCATATTAATTTTAAAACATAGATCCCCCCCATTTTGGTAAAGAATGTCACTGGAAATTTGATTAGGATTACAATGAATTTGTAGATTGCTTTTGGTAAGATTTCACAATATTTCACAATTTGTGAGTATAAGAGGTCTTTACCTTCATCAATTTCTTTTTTTCATTGTTTTAAAGTTTTCATTATAGTCTTTCATATTTTGGTTAGGTTTATTCTGTAGTTGTCATTTTTGTTTTTTAGGCTATTGTGAATGGGATTGTTTCCCTGACTTGTTTTTCAGTCATTGGTATATAAGGCAGCTACTGATTTTTGTGTGTTAATTTTTGTGGCTTGCTATATTGTACAGAATGTTAACAGTTTTAAGAGTTTTGAGTTTTTAGGATCTTGGTATGTATAGAATCTGGAATACAATCTGCAAATAGAGATACTCTGATTTCCTTTCTTGTCTGTATCCCTGTTATTTACATTTCTTGTCTTACTACTCTAGCTTAGACATTAGTACTGTGTTGAATAAGAGTGGAGAAAGTAGAAATCTCTGTTTTGTTCCTTTTAGTGGAAATGTGTTCCCTCTATCCTGAGTTGTTTTTTTTTTTTTTTTTTTTTAAGGACTCCCCATTCCCCTTCCCTGGTCTCACTGTGTAGCTTTGGCTCTCTTGGAACTCACAATGCAGTCCAGCCTGGCCTCAAATTCACAGAGATTTGCCTACCTCTGTCTCTCCAGTGCTGGGATTAAAGGTTAGGACTTCTAACAGGATAGAATAATGTTTTCTGTCCGTTCCCCCCCCCCCAATAAATTTATCGAGATTCTGTATCTCAGATTTTAAGGAACAAAGTTTAACTGTTTCTATACATAGTGCTTGGAAAATAGGTTCTCGGCAAACAAATTATATTGCAGGTATGTTCCCAGTTTATAGATGAATGAATTGAAAAGACAAGATAAACCACGGATGACAGCACTTGTTTTTAATCCAAACACTCAGGAGGCCAAAGGAGGAAGATCAGGAATTCAAGGCCAATGTTGGCTACACAGGGAGTTTGAGGACCATCTGAGGTGCCTCAGACCCTATATCAGGACAAACCAAACAAAAATATACAAATACAAAGCAGAAGTCATGGCTTTGGAGTGTAGTATGTGTTTTTGTTGTTATTTTTGTCTTTGGAATATAAATTCAACTGCTGGCAGAATCTTTATATGGTTTTAAAAATGACTCTGTGGCTCTTATTCTCTTACTTTCCTTCTGTTTGAACAACTTGGATTTGTAGCAGTTTCAGAGTATCTTAGACATTAGTTGTCAAAGCGCGATCCCTGGACCAGGTGTAGTTAATATCAGAATTTAGACACATTCTTAGGCCTGACTTTAGATTGACAAAGTTAGCAGTCTGTTTTAGTAAGCTCTGTCAATGATTTTGATACATGAAAAAGTTCAAGAATCACTGTTCTTTGGTTTTATCATCTAAGGAAAAATTTGCCTTTGATATATAATAAAATTCCTGCTTTGGAAATAATTCAGTAGCTGAGAAGAGAACTAGTATCACTTAACAGCCTAAGGTGTGAATAAGAAGTTTCCCACTGTGCAATGTAGTTGATTGTTGAATGTTTTAAAAAACAGAGAAAGTTGGTTAGTGGTGGCAAAGGCCTTTAATCCCAGCATTTCTAGGAGGCAGAGACTGGTGTATCTCTGTGAGTTCATGGCCATCCTGGTCTACAAAGTAAGTTCCTGGACAGCCAAGGTTATACAGAGAAATTCTGTCTCTTATAAACAAACAAATACACAGAAACAACACACACACACACACACACACACACACACACACACACACACACACACACACACACAGTTTGCTACCTCTTTGAACTAAAATATTTTCTAGATTATATTATGATCAGCTTGAACAACTGGTGTTATGCTTATGGGATATGCCATAATGGATGAATGAGATGAATTGTGTGGTGTTGGTTGGATTTTTTGTTTTGTTTGTTTTTGAGGCAAGGTCTCTAGCTCCAGCTGGCCTCATAGTAGTCCTCCTTCCTCAGTCATCAAAATTTTATAGTTATAAGTGTGAACCATCAGGCCCATCATAAACTTTTAGCATTTAGTACTGATTGTATGTAGTTGTCAGAGACAGTGAACTTGTTTTTAGAAGTTAGCACTTTAAAAAGTGATGATTCACAGAAACAGTAGTGGAAATGAGCTTTTGTTTTTAATTTCTCATAGTTTCTGAAAATGGTTTATTTAACTTATAAACAAATTATTCAGTGCTGTTTGTTAAAGCATGATAAAGAAGACTTTGTTATGTAGGGACTACTTCAGTGGTACTTTAGAGGGTAAAGTTCCACCCTGAATACAGCACAGCAAGCTGGAATTTATAGCTAAGGAAGATGATAGGGGTCAGGTGCAGTGAAGGAGTCTGAAAAAAACCAACCTGACAGGATTTTTCTTTTCTTTTCTTTTTTTTTTTTTTGAGATAGGTTCTCACTGTGTAGCCCTGGCTATCCTGGAACATATTATATGCAGACTGGCCTTAAACTCAAAGAGATCCATCTGCCTCTGCCTATAAGTGCTGGGATTAAAGTCATGCCACTTTGCCTGGTTTCTAACAGAATTCTCATGAAGGCAGACCAGAGTGATCAGACCTTACCTGAGGCCTGGTAGAGGATGCCTGGTCATGTCCTGTGACTCAGCAGATAGTGAAGATAGATGAATTGTTTTGTTAAACTGACTTAGCAGAATTCTTTGCTAAAAGTGAATCTTACAAGGACGTACATAGATGATCCTAGAAGAATCAGAGGCATGACTTAATGTTAGTCATGCAAAAAAATTACCAAATTGGTATGTATATTCACATTTTGCTTTTAATGAAACCTGGCCACAGGGCCAGCTGAAATTTATTTAGAAAATGTTCTTCATCTACAATTTTCTCCTTTGTTTTTAAATTGCTTCTGTTCTCAAAGAGTACCATTTTGGTCCATAGCTATTTTTATTGGTCTTTTGGGATTTAAAAAAAAACTTTTATGATAAGCATTTGCATAAATATGTGAGGGTTTACATTTTGAGTCAAACCTGTTATTATGAACATTCTTTGACTTAAAAACATCACAAAACAAGCTCTGCTGGACTCAAGTGTACCAGCCACTTGAGAGTTATTTGTGAAATTAAAAAATGAATCACCTTTCTGCCAAGAGGATCACACCTGTAATCCCACTACTCAGGAGGCTGAGGCAACAGAATGGTGAGATCAAGGCTAGCCTGGGCTAAACAAAACAAAACCTTCCAAGAAAGTGGATTGCTTAAAGTTTCCAAGGAAAACTAGCTTGACCACTGCTTGTGGCTGCTTCATTTTCCCACCTGTACATGTTACTAGTTTTAAAAGGCCAAGATCAAAGTCAGATAGGACCTGATTTATATTTGGTTTCCCTTTCTTTGATCTGATTTTCTTTGCTTTCTGGGTAAAAGAAAGAATGTTTTTTTAGTCTCAAGGTGTATGAAAGTGTTTACTTGAAGACTGTAAAAGCCTAGACTAGGTAGGTGCCTTTGCTATTTTGGTAACTTATTAAGGAGAACATTCATTCTCTTATAGCCTACACCAAGATATTGAATACTGAGGTAGCCCTTGGAACTGTAGTTATAAGAAAAATGTAAGAGGTCACTTCAAGCTTTGGATTCTTATTTTTGTTATTAAAATTTTCCAGTTCAGCTAGATGTAAAGCACACAGGTAGTTTTCTATGAATTCAAGGCCAGCCTAGTTTACATAGTGAGTTCCAGAGCAACCAAACTACATAGAGAGACCCTGTCTTAGAAAAAAAAAAGCCAAAGCCAATTCAGTCTGTTGTCTGTTCCTTAGATTTGGTATCAAGACCTGTCTTTAGACATTTTATTTTATGTATATTGGTGTTTTGCCTCCATTGTTGTCTGTGCTACATGTGTGCCTAGTCAGTGGAGACCAGAAGAGGGCATTGGATTCCTTGGAACTGGAGTTACAGACAATTGTAAACATCCATATGGGAACTGGAAAGGTGAAACGGTTCTTTGGAAGAGTAGCCAGTGTACTTAACCACTGAGCTTTCTCTTCAGCCCCACAAGAGCATTAAAAAAAAAAAAAAAAAAAAGAAAAACTCCAGTGCTGAATAAAAGGCCTGTACCACACCTGTTTGGTCAAGTGACTTTTTTTTAAACTCACAGAGCTCAGAAGATTATGCTTGCCTTGTCAGTGGGAATGCTTATTGAAGACCACTTCTCTTCAGTGCTTTCTTTTTTGTCTTTCTTTGAGTTGTTTAGGATGTGGGTTGTCTTTAGTTTTACAGAACTCTTCCACACATTACATGATCTTTAGCATCATTCCAGGATTTAAGTTATGGAGACACTAATTCAGAGTGTTGCGCCGTTTTCAGGCTGAAATAAACTAATTCATCTGAATAAAAATCTTACAACTCTGATTTTATCTAAGGTCTTTGTGAATTTACAGTTTGGCTTACCCAATATCCAGTGTTTGCCTGTATCTCAATTGTGAAACCAACTTGTAATTAATAGGCCTTGTTCTGAGTTGGTGAGATGGCTCAGTAGGTGAAGCTCAGTGTGTGTGGGTGGAGGAAGGTGGGGGGGGGCGGTGTTTCTAAAAATAGGCCTGTTCTTTCTTTAAGGACAATATCTACTTTTATAAAGAGAATATGTATTGTTTCCTTTTTTGTTTGTTGTTTTCTGTTATTGAGGCGGGCTTATATTTGTAGTCTGCACTGGAGTAGAATGTTGTACTAACTCTTTATTACTGATTTCCCTCATTGTTCATAATCTCTCAGGTTTAGTGGTTTACAACTCTTAGCAACTGCCAATTTCAGGTGTCAGTATATGTGTATCTGTTGTTACCACTCTGTCAAGTCTAGGTTGCTCTAAGAATGGGAAGGATTGAAGAATTCCCTTAGTTTACATTGATTGTCCTTTTAACATTTCCACAGTGTTCTCATTTTACCTGAAAAGTTAGTTTTTTTTTAAAGTTTGATTCCAAATTAAATTACTGTGTGTGTGAAGTTCTGTTTCCCAGGCTGTTGTAAAGCAATGGGGAAGGTTGCTGTATGTGGTCTGTTGAGCATTTATTTCTTTGGAGACATACAGCAATTGATAACACTATTGAGTGCTCAGTATGTGCTATGTGCTCTTGTAAGCTGTGTCATTTTATTTAATCCTTACAATAACCCTCTAAGGAAATTGCTATTATTAGCTCCTTTTTACAGATTAAGCAGATGAAGCTCAGAGAGGTTAGGCTACTTGCCTAAGGTTAGACAGTTAGTAAGTAACAGGACCTCATGTGAACCCAGACATTCTGATTTTATTGTTTGTTAAATTTAATCACTAAACTATGCAGACTTTTTATTTTTTGGCATCAACTAGATTTCCCTATTTTTCCAAAGTAGAAAATCTATTTAATTTAGGCTAACCAAAATCCGCTATTTTGGATGGTATAATTTCAGAATTAAAGGTAGGTTTGGCTTGTAATGATCTTAAATACCCACATTTCTGACATGTTTACTTGATTGAAAGGCACAGATTTGAATATGGAAAATGCTTTGTGATAGTGCTAGTGATAATCCAAGAGTTCACCAGCACTCCTGCCTTCCCCAACATCTTCTGTTGCAGAGAATGAGGTTGTCCTATTTCTAGTACTTTGAGGTCTTTAGGACTGCCTAAATGGTTGGTATATGTGGAATGAGTGCCTGTGGACTTTTGATCAATTTGGTGTTAATTGATAGTGATACTTGGTGTGCTTAATTAATAGTAAAGATAGGCAAGCTATGTAGGCTTCAGTCCATTTTTACAGCAATTTCATGCAGATTTGAAGTACTCATTCCCTGAACCACATTGAACTGTAAGTAGGTCTTGCTCAGTATTTTTGAGGTAGGTGATTTGAGTTTGGGTATGTGTGAGGGAGAGAAGGAGAACAGATACAGTTTCTTTAATCGTTTGCCATCATTTATTTTTATTTTGAGATATGAAAGAGAACAGCATGAGCCATCCACAGAAATCAGTGGTAGAGAGGCTTGAAGGGAACAGCTGTCTCTCCCCCTCTTATTTCCCCTCTCTCCCTCCCTCCCTGGCAGTAGTTAGTTGTGGGGGAGGAGTTAATGTTACCTGTACTGTGGTTGCCTTGAAGAAAAGTGAGATTTGGTCGTAAAAATTTCTTTCTCTTTCTTAAGGTGTATGTGGAGATAGTTTTCTTGAGATTGGGTTTAGCTTGGCTTTTCTGAGTTCCTTTTCTCTTTTCACTGTGTACATATCTACACATCCAGTTTTTCCTGAGCTGGAGAGTTCCTCTTCCCTGCTGCTAGCCCCAGTTGTCATCCCCACTTCCCATCCCCCAACCTCAGCTATGCAATTTCTCATTATACTTTTCTGGATTTTGCTGCCTTCATTTTTACCCCACTTTAACACCAGTTTCTATATTCCCTCCCTCCCTAAAAATCCTGTGTCAATTGTTCAGATTAAGTGCTCTGAAGGTGGTCCCTAACTTCAGGCAGTTGTGTACTTTCATGTTGAGGGCACAGTTTGTTTGAAAACCCTTGGTGATGAAAGGCGGGCAGTGAGTCAGGTTCTGAGCTTTTTCTGAAAGCTGGAGCTAATTCTGGGTAGATAATGAGGTGGATGATTGCTAATAACCTTTCCTTCCTAATTGTGATTTATTTCCCAGTGCTGTATAGAGAAGTTCTTTCTTTCCCTCTGTTTGGAGGGGAAGTATTTACATGCTTTTTTTGATAAGTGTTTTGTTATCAAGGAATAGTTTCTTATAGAGGCAGTACAATTGCTGGGAAAGAGCCTCAGAGTAAGAATTAATAGACACTTTTGTCCCAGGAACACTCTGGCTTAGCCGCTAAAGTGATCTTGGTTAAGTTATTTTAGTGGATGATGTCTACTGTTTTGCGTACAAGAATCAACCAATTAATTTACTAAATTAAATGATAAAGTATATCTTTAATTTACTTTTAAATGACTATGGAAACTTGGCTAGCCTTGTAAGACACATTGGCTGCAGTTGTGGACAGTATTAAGAGACCATGCTTTGTCTTTGGACAATTCTGGGTTCTATGCTAGACTCTCATGATGATGGGCAAAATACCCTTCCCCTACTCTTAAGGGATTCAAACCCAAGCAAGGGCTTGTGTATTTTAGGTAAGCACTCTTAACACTGAGCTATACCCACAGCTTATAACATTTAACTCTTTTTGGACTATAGTTCTGTTTTTAAGGGTTTCAACAATACCTGTCTTATAAAATAGGAAATGGGTGTGGTGGTGCATGACTTTAATACCAGCACTCAAGAGTCAGAAGCAGGTGAGTCTCTTAAGTTTGAGGCCAGCCTGGTCTACAGAGTGAGTACCAGAACAGTCAGAACTACACAGAGAATCCCTGTCTCCAAAACAAACAAACAAACAAACAAACAAACAAACAAATGACAGCATTGGGAATAATGTAGATGGAGTGCCTGCAATATAACCCATACTTAGCAAATGTTGCCTTGGATCAGGGAGGAGCTCATAAGCCTCCATCCCTGACAAAGGAATTACTGAAAGTTAATGGCTTCTGGAGGAGAGAAAACGCCTTGGTTTTTTGTGTAAGAGTGTGGCCCCTTGTTAGCTGGACCACATTCCAGTAGATGGCTCCACATTCATAGGCAGCTCAAAGTGGACTCAGTGGAGCATTAAAAAAGAGGTGGTGGTGGGGCAGGATGGGTGGATGCTGGAGAGATGGCTCAGTAGTTGAGAACACTGGTTGTTCTTCCAGGTGACCCGGGTTCAATTCCCAACACCCACATGGCAGTTGACACCTGTCTGTAACTCCAGTTCTAGGGTTTTTGATACTCTCACACAGACATACATTCAGGCAAAACATCAATGGTCATAAAGTGAAAACTGTATAAAATAAAGAGGTAGGGGTGGATCTGAAGATTTAGGAAATACAGTGAGGATAGGGTAAATACAATTAAAATGAAATTTTTAAAGAATTAAGAAAATATTAAGGAAAGGATATATTGCTTATTAATGTCTTAATAATAAATTATGGTGATAGTGGCTTTAGAATGTCAAAGGATATCCCTTGTTGTGGGAGATTTGTTTGTGTTGTCCCAAGACTGCAAATGGGCTGGATAGAGTTTTCTGGCTAACGAAGAAGACAGAGGGATACTTAGAAAGACTAAGGAGGGGCTTAAAGAGACACAGCCACTTCTATCCAATACTCTGTGGACTTCTCAGATTTATTCCCAAACTTTATTTTTTAATACAAGAATAAAAGAAGCCCCTATATATCTCTTGTCTGTTTTAAGATAGTTTCATTTTTTTAAAGATTATTTTATATGTTTGGATAGTTTTGTTCATGTCTGTGCAGTATGAATGTGCAGTTCCTGATAAGGCCAGAAGAGGAGTGTGACTCCCTGGGTTCTCTGGGACTAGACCCATTTGTTTCTGGGAACACAATGTAGGCCCTCTGTAAGAGCAGCAAGTGCTCTTAACCACTGAGCCATCTCCAGCTCCTTCAATTTTGTTTTTAAAAGTTTGCATTTTATGATTTACCAGTTCAAATAATAAATTTGACTTGGGCTTGAGTTCATTGATATAGGTAGGCTTTTTTTGTTTGTTTTTCTGAGATGGAGTTTCTCTGTGTAGCCTTAGCTATCCTGGAGTTCAGTCTGCAAACCATGTTGCCATTGAACTGAGTTCTGCCTGTCTCTGCCTTCTGAGTGTTGAAATTAAGGGCATGCATCACCAAACCTGATTTAAGCCTGTCCTATAGATAGGCATTTGAACTAAATTAGATTAACATTATTTCCTCCTTGGTATGAAGTGTTGCTTGGGGTGGCAGGACCAGAATGAGTAATTTGCTTTGTTTTGTGTAGTGGGGAATCATGTTTACATCCTTTTCTCAATACCTTTGAATTGTGTAATACTGAGATTTGAGGTTTCATTGGAATTTCATGTGTTCTTTTGGTTTGGATCAACCTCTTTATATTAGCTTGGTGAACAGATTGGTAAGCAGGTTTTAGTTTAATAACTTTGTACTATTTAGAAGAAAGTAGGAAATACGTAAATCCAATAATAGTTTCTAGGACATTTATCAAGTACATAATTAGAGAATCTGAGAGATATAAGAGCCCCACATTAATGGACAGTGTCAGAGTAAGATGCAATTTCTATTAAGTGGTCAGGAATATGACTAAAACAGTCTTTACAGTTTCAAGACTATAATGATATCTTTTCAGTAATAGTAAAAATCAGCTTCCTTGACCTCTCCTATTTGTAGGCATTGACTTTTTGACAGTTGGTAGCAGTTTGAGTCTGAGACATGGCCCTTTAGATCAGCATTTTATCTAGCAGTAAGCTCAGTTCTATAAGGACCTTTGGGCTCTTTTCTATATTTATTAAACAACTTCTGTATCTGAGATTGATTGATATTTGTTTGGCCTGTTGGTGTTTGTAGCAGATACTTTCTTACAAGTAATAAATCTTAGATCCAAAGGGGAAGTTTCAAATAACACATTCAAAGTACATTTAATCTAAGCTTGTTGATTACTGTATTTCTCTACTATTCACTCTGAAAGCTAGTTGAAAGGCCAGAATGAAGTTAGTGGTCTTGAGCTGTACTTGAATACAACAGTCAACACCTCCTTAATATTCTTAAATCCACAGAATGGGATTTGTTTCCAAAGGTAGAAAGTGCTACAGTTATAAACAGGAATATTTCTACTTACTAACCTCCATTTTTAGTTAGCTGATTACATCCTTGGCTTCTAGACTATAGAGAAAACTTTCATTTTTGTTCTCCTGTTCTCTGGAGTGTTCTTAAGTCTAATACTGTCAGATTCTGACCTGGTAATCTGTTCATTGCAGGTGAACATGCTTAGCTCATGAGCCAAGCCACTCAGAATGCCCTCCTCTAAATTCTTGACTTACACTTCCTGATTGGTAGAAATCTGAACAAAACTGAGGAGTAAATGAGTAAGCGGATGATTGCACCATGGTGTCTTTCTCACTATAGGCTTTACTCCAGGTGTTAAAAGAAGCCTGAGTGATGATATTGATTTAAAAAACAAACAGAACAAAACAGCACATCACAACATCCCCCACAAACAAAACGAAACTCTTTGTCATTATTACCTTGCCTGATAGCAAATTATAGGCAGGTAGATGTAGGCATTAGCTTTAGTTCTGAGCAGTGCCTTGAATGCAAGTTGAGTTATAACCTTCACCCTACAGTTTAATTTAATTAATCAGTGTCAGTTCTCATCCTTTTTGAATTGACTGCTAGCAGCCAGATAAATACCCTTTGTAGGGTTGCTATTAGTGTTGGTTCACTGTGGTGTGAAGTACAGACTATGCCTTATTTTTCTCTTCTTGAGGGTCTTTATTCAGATAGGTGACATAGACAGCTGGGCTATTTGTTTCCCAGGGGCCCAGGGAAGGTAAAGTGATGGGAAAAGACTAAGCTAAGGATAGTATCCTGAATGTGAGAATTTTGCAGACCTTTAGCTAAAATTTGGACTCTGAATAACAAGAGAAGGCACCAGTACATTAGTTAATACTTCTTGTTGAGGCTTAGGAAAGATACTGCATCTCTAATGAAATGTTTACCCATTCAAAAAAGATCCTGACTTGGCATAAAAACCCATTACCACTTCCTGTTATCTTCCATCATTTGCCTGAGTTTGGAAAGGTAATGGTTTTGTGCTCTATGGAAGGATGCTCTTCCCAAGACCTAAGGCTTTCTCATTCCTACCAGCTGGGCCCATTGCTAAAATGCTTTCCAGTGGGCTTGCTTTTGCCTGGCCAGCACCTGGGCTGCCCCAGCTTGTAATTGGCCTGCCTTTGCTTCATAAGCTTCCCAGGGTGGTTCTTCTTCTAAAAGCTTGTATGAATTGCTATTACTGTCTCTTTATAGTTTAAAAATGAATCCTTTTTTTGTTCTCTGCAACTCATTTGCTTTTTTTCTTTTCTTTTCTTTCCTTTAAAGTATTAACACCTGTTGATTCTTTTGTTTTTTTTTTTCTGGTTGGCCTGTCACTGCATTCCTGCTCCCCCTCCCTCTAGCTGGGTTTGTCAAGTCGCCCATGTCAGAAACTAAGCTCACGGGGGACGCCTTTGAGCTGTACTGTGACGTGGTCGGGAGCCCCACGCCAGAGATCCAGTGGTGGTACGCAGAAGTCAACCGGGCAGAGTCTTTCAGACAGCTGTGGGACGGTGCTCGGAAGCGCCGTGTCACCGTAAACACCGCCTACGGGTCAAACGGCGTGAGTGTGCTGAGAATAACCCGGCTCACCTTGGAGGACTCTGGGACTTACGAGTGCAGGGCCAGCAACGACCCCAAGAGGAATGACTTGAGGCAAAACCCCTCCATAACATGGATTCGAGCCCAGGCCACCATAAGCGTCCTTCAGAGTGAGTCCAGCACCCTACAGTAGTAGTACTGTAGTCTTTAGAGGTGGCCCAATGACCCTTCCCTTCTGCTGCCTTTCCCTTTACCCCAGTATGATCGCTTACCCCACTCCTTGTCTTTGTTTTTTCAAATCCATGACCCTTCTGGTTGTAGTGTATGAAAACATTTGTGGCATTTTTTTTTTTTTTTTTTTTAAATAATTTGCTGTCCTTTCTACCCCTTATCCCCAACCCTTCTCTGTGTCTTTCTCCTCAGGAACAAAGAACTTGAAATCCATGACTGTCCAAAGTCAGCTGCATTGGGAAGAGGTGGGGAGGGAGAGCTGGGGAACTTACAAATTTTTTAAAAGCACAAAGGCAGTCGAATGAGAGTGTAGTGTTGAAACTGTTTCTTTCCCTCCTCTTTAATTTTGTAGTAGGTTTCCTGCTATCCTTTTGCTGATTGCTTCTCTGGTGCTTTTCTATTTTTGTTTCTCTCTCCACTCTAACTACTTTTTATTTCCCCCGTTCATCTGTTGGAAGTTCTCTGAATAGCTAGCTATCTTCACCTCTATGGTTTTAAGTTTGTGTCCGCCCAGCCTTTTCCCTCACTGTGACTTGGTGTTATCCTGTTCTGTTGATGGGAATGTTGCCATGGTGCAGTGTGGTGGCGTGTTTTGTTGGGTGGCATGTAAGCTTAGTTATTCCATAGCTCCAGCTCTTTTTCTTTTCTAAAGCAGTGGCATGTGCTTCTCTGACAGCAGCCCTCCAATGCAACAGCACAGTTCTTATTGAGTTTTTTTTTTTTTTTTTTTTTTTAAAGTAGCTTTCTGAGAGTCCCTTAGTTTTACTATCAGGAGCTAGGTGGTCTGAAGCTGTAAATTATATTGATTTTAAAATTCTATCACATGCTGGGAGGTAGTGGCTCATGCCTTTAATCCAAGGCTGAGTGCAGAGGTACATGTCTTTGAGCGGTTACTCAAAAGGCAGAGGCAGGCAGATCTCTGGGAGTTCAAGGCTAGCCTGGTCTACAGAGTGAGTGCCAGGACAGGTTCCAAAGCTTCACAGAGAAGCCCTGTCTCAATAAACAAAACAAACAAACAACAATATTCAAAAAACAAAACTCTCAGTCACATTGTGTTAAAAGTCAGAATTGCATTTTTGATGCCTACTCATAGACAGCTTGACTCTGATGTTTGCCAGAGTTCCTTATCCCAGTGGATGATAAATCCCAAGATAATTAGGAAACCATTCACAATGTCTGTTTTGTCTTAAAAAAGGGGCGGGAGAGTTCAATTCCAACCCCAAGCCTTTTGAGTCCTTTGTTGTACAAGTTATGTTTGGGTGGCCAGTTTTTTTTGTTTTTTTTTTTTGTTTTGTTTTGTTTTTCTGAAACCTGAATGGTAGAAAACAGAGAGCCCGCCATAAAATCAGTGCTTTCACCAGGAAGGGTTTTAGTCTTGCATTTGGCTTGTTTATGACTAAGGGGCATTCGCAATTTATGGAGGGGCCTCTTAACTATTATATGATCTTGAATGGCTCAGTGAGAGACCTATGGCCATTTTTAGTGTGAACTGACTGATTTAGAGGGAATGAAGTTTAAGTAGTAAAATAAACTATTTTTGGCAAGCAATTTGATGATAACACAACAATAGACGAGGGGCCTTGAAAATAAATAAATAAATAATAAATAAATAAATAAATGTATATACCACACACACACACACACACACACACACACACACACACACACACACACACACACACACTTATAACGGGAAAATAGCAAATTAGTGTCTGTTTTGTCTCCACTTGGAAAACTGGGGGTGGTGTGTGAAAGGGAGACAGGAGAGGCTGTTGCAGTTGGCACTGCTGAATCAGAGAACCTGCTTCTGTGAAGGGGAAAAGAAAACCTATTTATGTGGAAATGGGGAATATTAACCCAGCAAGCTTTCTTTCTTCTTCTTTTTTTTTTCTTTAACAACACCCCCTCCCTGCACGCCTCCTTCTCCTGCCCCCTTGCTCCTCTCCTTAAACAAAAACCAGAATTATCCAAATGGCCACAAAGGTCTATAGAAGTTTTATAGTCATAGGCTGGGCGTTTGGTAGTTTTACTTCCAAGAACTTTAACTTATAGATAAAAAAGACCACGTCTAGGGAATATAAAAATAGGGCTTGGTAGTTACCTATGCATCATTTTTTAAGAGCATATAGACTTCCTAATTTACTTAGAAATAAGTTTAGTAACTCATGGGTATCTACATATACTTGAGCATAGTCTGCCTAGTTAGTTTCTCCCTGGCTATCCACATCAGTTTGTTAATACTAATTAGCTGTTAACATCCTGAATTTAATTTTAATTGTTTTGTGATCTTAGGTCTCCCTAGAAACATTGTCTCCACAGGGAGGTTGGAATCTTCTAAGACTGACATACCAGCAGTACTTTTCCAAAGGTCTTTGAATAATGTAAACCTGAAGAGAAATGGGTCCATATTTTAGGTTTTCTTTGCCATAATATGTTCTTTACATACATGGTGGCTAGGGTACAGGTCCTACCTGATGCTTCTAAATAGGAGTCAGTGACAGGTTAAAAAAATTATTGAATTTCTAAATGTTCATCTCTCTTGGACTTTTCACTGGGTAGCACTGGGCCACAGAAATAAATGTCTCACCTTCATCCTGGTGAAGTACTGCACACAAATGGAGTACTGCAGCCAAGGAACTCAGTAACCATAGGAGTCACTCCACCTACAGTCCTCCTCTGATACAGAATCATATTTAAAGCTAATCAACTTGCTCCCAGATGACTCTCCTGGATCCTTAACATTTAAGGGAAAAAGTACTTTCTTTTGCCTTCTAAGATTTCTTGGCAGAAAGTCTACCAGATTGCTTTCATCACCTTCTTAATCTCCCTGAACTGCAATGATCATTTGCATCGTCACAGGTAAGAGTAGCATTTACTTTGCCTCCTTGTGTATAAACATCTGGAAACTCTTGGCCTCATTCTCAGAGTTCACCCTTTCTCAGTGTAATCTGAAAGGAAGAACCGGGAGATTCCCAAGTGGGACAGAAAATGAAATTGGACAATAAAAAATTCAGTGAAAACTTAAAAGTGTGTTTGGGTTTAATGTTGCTTTTGATATATATTTTTTTAATTTCTCTTCTGTGGAGTACTGGTTCTATCTTTTTCTCTTCCGTTTTTGCTTGGTTTTAATTTTTCTTGGAATTGTGATGCTTTCTGCTGATGGTGTATGTGCGCCTTCCATTGCAGGGTTTGCAGCTGTTCTGCTCGACTTACTAAAGCCCAGGGAATTAATTGGCTTCTGTTCAGTGTGTCTTAAATCCATGGGACACCACTGCGCTACCGTGTTTACATGCATCTGCTTTTGTGTTAGTGGCTGCTATGCCTCCATTATTTGTATATAGAGACCCTGTTTGGTGTTACTAAATAGGACCAGTACTGATTGGAAGATAACTATTATCCTGTTGTCAGAATTGGAAATAGTTAGAATCAGTTTGTTAATTGACAATTTCAAGATTTGCTTTATTAAAAGATTATAAAGATACTAACATTATAAGTAGAAATGTTACATGGGTTAGGAAGTCATTTACATTTTTCCAAGTATCTTGTGACTTCTCCATCCTCTTCCCTCCTCTGAACTATAAAAAGAAGCAGTTTCAGAAGAGAGTAGCAGCTCTATCCTCAAGACTTAGAACCGTTCTTAATAAAATGATGAGGGAAGCAGATGTGGAAACATAGAAGAAGCCAGAGACAGGGAAGTGGGAAATCAGCCACGGGTGTTTGAGAAAGAGGTATGGGGAGGATAAATAACTCTTAATATGATTGGGGAAAGGTGACTGGTTGAGACTTTACCTGAAAGAAAACATTTGATCCAAAGTAGAATAAATAAAATAAATAAACCTGGGAAAAGATAAAACACAAGCATAGTCTTGATTATAATATGGAAATGAAAATTTGAAAATTCTTTCAAGATAAATCTCCCAGAAATGATTCAATGTGATTTATAAATTTACTACTTAATGGGTTCTATTTAACTAATTGTAGGTCATTTTTATAGACAAAGTCTTATTTTAAGTTGTCCAAGCCCAGACTAGAACCATACAGAAAATTCTTTATCTTGTGTTAAAGTGAAGGTTTTTGGGGGCTAGGAGGTGTTGGGAGTGGGGAACAGGATAGAAAACTCAGTTATAGGGATATTTTTGCCACTGCTAGTAATTATGGCTTTTGTACCAGTCATTTCATGTTCTAGTCCATAGAAGAGAGGAGTAAAGTCTAAATAAACTCTTGTAGTTTTAAGTTTCTAGGAGCCCACATGTCAAGACATATTATACTCTAGTATAATTGTGTTGTCTTGCAATGAGTGTGTGTTAAGGTGCAATTCTGAAAAGTTTGTTTTGGGAATAAATATGGGCTGGAGAAAGAGCCAGTGTTTCTTTAAGTTACCCTCCTCAGGATTTGAAAGAGTGCAAGAGACTTACAATGGGAAGTTTATTTTTAAATCTAGTACCTTTTCTGTATGAAGGCCATGGTCGGTTTGTTCTAGGTTAACATTCCAGTGTGAGAACAATGTACATGTATTATATGTTGCTGTTCCAAGGCAGTGGCTCTGTATGGAGTCTGTCACACAAATGACACCACTCCCTTTGCATTCAGAACTGTAAGCTCGTAGAGCTTCATTTTTTTATAGATGCTGAATTGGCTGGTGGTTCTTACTTCATAAAATTGTGGTATTCAAAACTAAGTGGATTGTTGCCAGTGCAAGCACATGTAATACTCCCATTCTTTCACGTCTAGGCCAACGGGTCTTCAGGCTGTTGTCTGCGCTAGTGGTCATTTGCTTATGATCATTGTTTTTCCTTTTTTAACTTCCTCCAAAGTGGTAAAGTGAAAGTCCTAATGTAGTCCTGTCTGCCTTCCCTCTTTTCTAGTCTCCCCATCCTACCCCATCCAACTCTCAGGCCAGGGCTGCAAACAATGGAAAGCTATGGCACTCTGTCATTGTGTACTCTAATTACAGAGCCAAGAATTGTCACCAGTGAAGAGGTCATTATTGGAGAGAGTCTCGTTCCTGTTACCCTGCAGTGTAACCTCACTTCCAGCTCTCATACTCTTATGCACAGCTACTGGACAAGGAATGGGGTAGAACTCACTGCTACTCGTAAGAATGCCAGCAACATGGAATACAGGTGAGAGATTCATAAATGATTCTAATGGGCAGTCATGTTGAAAGAGCCATAGATGGTTCTCTCACAGTGATAATTAAGAAACTAACACCGAGAACAATGGGGAATTATTTGCTCAAGGAGTCAATATTAGTTAACAGTTCAGTCACAGTTAGAATATAGGCCTCTTGACTTCAGTAGTTCGAGAAGCAAATTAAGTGAGTGTTGAAACTCAACTCTTGTGGCAAGGGCTCATTCCTATGGATAGATGCCCTAGTGTATTGTCTTTTAGGAGTAACGTAACCATATAACCTAATCAGGACCAGACAATACAGTGATCTTTAGTGATCTGGGGTGAGGTTGGTAGCCTAGAATAAAGGATATTGCTGATCTTAGTTACCTGGAACCCCAGTGACTTGGTTCCTTTTAGTGTGTTGAGAACATTTGGCAACTCATCTTTTTGAAAAGTTTGTTTGCAAAGAGATCTGGAAAAGGATCAGCTAATCTCACTTGGCAGGCTGACACAATATAAAGAAATAGTACTGAAGAGAGACCAGGAAAGCCTGTGGACTTAGCAGCAAGGACATTCTGTAGTATTTCATATCACTTAGATTTTTATGTTCCTTATTTTTAATTCATCTACATGAGTATGTAGGTCCTCACCTGTTTTTGTAGATGAGGAAACTAAGGCTCAGAGTTATAGGATGTGGCTGCCTTTAAGGTACAATATTACAGTGTATTTATTTTAGCACCAATGTTAGAATCCACATCTACTTTGAATTGTGTCTGGAATACTTTCCTCCCCACCTGTACCATACACTTAGTGGCCACATATGTCTCCACTGTGGTTTCTTCTGATGCTAATTGAGAATTTAGCCTCAACTGAATTTTCATTGTTTGGGAAGTGTTAACCAGTTGGAGCTGTTGGGTGGTATATTCTCCATAGTTCTTTCAAGGAAGCAGGTATGCCACAGAGCTGTCAGCTGTAAGTAAATGAAACTGCTTGGGACTCCCCCTCTCCCCCAGTATTCCTGTATGGCTGTTGCTTAATCCTGAAACTATTGAATACTAAAAGAACAGCTATTTGTTTGTGTTTTCCTTTTGAGAGCATAGGTAGGATATTTGTGTCAAGTTGAGAGACATCTTGACTGCTCCTTTTAGAATATTGTGCTGACATAGATATGTTGAGTTAGTTCTTATCTGTGGTTTCTTAACTTGTGTTTCTTTTTTTTTTTTTTTTTTTTGTAATGAACAATAGATGGGTGAATTTATTGGGTCAATAAGTAGGAGTTTTTTTTATTAAACAAAATTTTATTAAACAAAATGTCTGCAGTGGAGGTTTGATTATCCTTTATGTTCGAAGAATATGAATCTAGCCCTGTCTTAGCATTCATTTTCTAATCTGGGGGACAGTTGATAGTTTTGTTTGTAGCAGCGTTAGTCTATCTCTGTGTCCTTCCCTTGTTGTGCCCCCCCCTCCAGTGTGTGTGTGTGTGTGTGTGTGTGTGTGTGTGTGTGTGTGTGTGTATTAAGGTTGTGTGAGGTTGGTATTAGCTGTGAGACTTGAAAGGAACTAATATCCTGGCCACACATGCTTCTTTCAGTAATTTCTTACCTTGGTCCACATACAGTTGTTTGCTCTGACTTTGTTCATTTATTCACTTGTTTATTCATTTCTTTACTACAATATGAGTACCTGGTGAGAGGTAAGTATAGGATTGTGTACCAGTTAAACAGTATCTACTTATGTAGAAACTGGGTCTGTTGTGGATATCAATCAAACAATATCATAAATACATGATTATGCATTGCAGCAAGTGTGAAGAACCAAATTTTAGAGAAAATTTAGATGAGATGGAAGTGAGTTGTGAGCCCAGACCCACAGAAAAGCACTTAATTATGTTAGGTGATGGTGGGAAGAGTAGTAAAGGAGCATTGTATGGAGATTTTTGAGGTGGAAACAAGTGTAGCATATTAAAACACTGCAGAGTGCCTAGCAGAGTTAGAAAATTGCATGACTTTTTTTTTTTTTTTAAGTTGGAACTCAATGGATAAATGTTCTCTTGATAGGTTTGGTTGTTTGTTTTTTTAAAAGAAAACTATGCTTGGAGTTGACTTCCTGAAAGGCAAACTACTAAATCAGATCTTCAGAGAAGCTCAGCAAGGCTTCAGAAACACCTTATCCCTTTTGTCTGTCTGGAGAGCAAATCTTTATTGATGGTGGTTCTTTTGTGTTTCAGTATAAATTGTGCTTGGTGAAGCCTTCCTTTTTGGTTTTTCGAGACAGGGTTTCTCTGTGGTTTTGGAGGCTGTCCTGGAACTAGCTCTTATAGTCCAGGCTGGCCTTTCACTTTTAATTGCTTGTTTTGTAGTTTGTTTCTCCCAATAAACTGTAGCATCATAAAGTTATGAAGATCAGAAGCCCATTCCATTTCTATTACTGGCACCCAGCAGGAAGTAAGGTATTAATATTTTGAAGGCATTAATAAAGGAAGGCTTCTATGAGGAAGAGGTGAGTTTTAATGAAGAGCAGCATTTAGAAAGTATAGTCTCATCTTGTTACCTGTTTGAATTGCCTTCTGATATATTTTGGCCATTTCCAGTTACTTCATTTCACTTTTCTTCTTATCTCTGCAGGATCAATAAGCCAAGAGCTGAGGATTCAGGCGAATACCACTGTGTATATCACTTTGTCAGCGCTCCTAAAGCAAATGCCACCATTGAAGTGAAAGGTACAACCTATCAAAGGCTTCAGTGTTAGCCACTTGTTTTTCCTGAGACACTACCTTGTTCTGAATGCCTGGTCTTCAAATTCTCTCTATTTCCCTTTGAGAAGCAATGTAATTTATGGCTAAAACCACAGGATTAAGAGCCTGGCTGCCTATTTTAAATCCCAACTCGATTATGTACTAACTGAATATTGGCAAGTTCCTAACTTCTATGTTTCCATTCCCTTATTTGTAAAATAAGGATGTCAGTAGCACTTGACACATTTGGTAGGAGCATTAATTATAGTAGGCTTACTGTATGAAATTATTGTTTCACATGTCAAAATGTAGTAGCATCTTATATAACTCAACTTTGTGTAAGCTCTTAAACCATACCTTGTAGGTGGAACTACATAGGTCTTCAGTGGGCCTGGCCACATTTTTGAAAGTACATTGTGCAAGGTTAATATAAAGCTATTTGTTTTTTAAGGAAATCCTGTGGGTGTATGGCACTTTAAAGATGAAGTTATAGCAGAAAGTTTTGTGGGCAGACAGAATTATACTAGTTAGAGCTACCTAGTAACATTAATCTCTGTTGTCATACATTATTCACAAGGAGAAGCTGAGACCCAAAAAGTGAAACCATTGTGTCCTGTAACAGGTTTGTGTCAAAGCTATCCTATAGCCCAGGTCTTGACTCCTCAATACAGTATGTCTAAGAAGGGGTAGAACTATTGTTTAAGTTGTTCTGGAAGGGCAGATTTGGAAAAAAGAAAGGCCTAAACAGTTACGTAGCTCTTTCTTAAAATATTTGGGAGGTTAAAAATGCAGATTGAAGAAAGGGTTAACCATGTTCAGATCCACTGAATATAAAGGGAAAATAGTGTCGTGGTGATGCAGTCCTGACTAGGAACTGGTAAAGGCACTATAGATTTAAATTCTGACTTGTGGACTTAGAGTGGTTACAGCAGGTCTCAACAGGCCAGGACTTGTTGCTTGATTTAATTCTGCTTTTGAAGAATGCCATATGAGGATAAAGGGTGTGGGAAAATATTTTCTCTATGCCAGCAATGGATTTTCCCAATTGCAAGTAAGCTGAGCTTTGTGGGGGAGATTTTCACTCTGTAGTTGAAGCCCTCCATCATTCCTGCTGAACTCTTCTCCCAAGAGTTGTGGGACAGGAGAGGTGTATTTAGCTGGGGGTCCTCTTCATCACGCCTTTGGGATAATCACACACAATTGTAAGTATTGAGCAACTTCAGTCTTTATGGATTTGGCAATAAAAATTTATAAGCAGCATTTCAAGAATGCAAAAAAATTTCCCCCCTCTTTGTTTAGCCAGCTTAGATATGTAAGGTTCAGGAGTAGGTAAAATTGCTTGCTGTACTTAAGCTAGTGACCTGATTCAATTCATAGTATCGGCATAAATTTATAAAGAGTGCACCAGTTCTACAGTGTCCCCAATGCACACATTAAATACATAGTAGCAAATAAATATTTTCGTTTGTTTTATTCTGTTGTTTTAAGGTGGGGGTCATCAGTCCCAGAGGTATCCTCCTTCATATTTCTATAACAGATAATGAAGCCATAGTGAGGAGGGGCTTAGTGTTTTGAGACAGAGGTTACAACTTGTAGGTTTGGGGAAGGGCTCAGTAAAGTGCTTGCTATTACAAACATGAGGATCTGAGTTTGACTCCCCGGAACTCCAGTGAAAAATGGCATGACTCTGCAATCCCAGCTCTATGGAGGCAGACACAGCAGGGTCTCTTGGCTTTGATCCTGTCTCAAAAAATAATGTGGAGAGTAGTTGAGGAAGAAACCAATATTGACTTCTAGACTCCACTTGCATACACACCCTTGGGCATGCATCTACATGTTATTTCATGTGCTGTCAGTTAAGCTGTTGACTTCACTGTTAACTTTTTTACTGAACTATAGCTATGTGAGGAAGACAGATGGTGGTTCCGTGGTTTAGAAGACCGAAACATTTCTATTATGTGAAATCCTAAGGCGTTGTCTGTGACTCCACTGGCCTGATAAATATAAAACAAACAACCCACCAAAAGTTTATCAGAATTCCTAAGGAGTTTTAAAAGTTTTGCATTCTCTTCCTTAACGTGGATAGAAAACAGAGTGTGTAATATGCGAGTTTAAGGCTGTTGATAGTTTGGCCTGGTAAAGATTAGGAATGTTGATTTTCCCATTGTAAGTTCAAAAAGCTTTGAATAAACCCAGGATCATATTTTAAGTTAGCTTTTAGTTGTGGTTGGGTTTGAAAACTTAAATTTAGAGACTTAAATTTAGAGGAGAGTGTGCTTTAATTCTAAGTCACTGTCAAGTATATTGTATTTCATCAGTAGGGTTAGAAACAGTTGCCATTTTAAAGCTGTAGAGATGTAAAATTCTGTAGGACAAACAGTAAGAGGTTATTATACTTGAAAACCTCATGGTTTTGGGGGAACATAAGTGATCTCCTTGCTAACAGAATCTCTGAGGGTCTTTCTCATGCACAGATTTAACAAAAACAATGGAATTCAGACGACACAGAAATATTTGTTCTCTGAATGACAGTCATTTTTCCTCACAATAAAGGAAGGAAATGTGTTTTTGGATGACTATGCCCCTTTCACTTTAGTCTATAGTAACTTGGGGCTTGAAAGATGGACTCAGTGGATAAAATGCTTTCTGCATAAGCATCAGGACCTACCTGAATTTGGATCTCCTGTACCCACAAAAAGCTGAGTATGGTAGTGTGGACCTGTAACCCCAACACTGGGAGATAAAAAAACAGAAAGATCCCTGTCACTTGGCAACTAGCAATTCTAGCTAGTGAGCGAGCTCTAGGTTTAGTGAGACAAACCCTGCCTCAAAAAGTAAGGTGAAGAATTATAAAAGACAATTCTCAGTGTTGACCTTTGGCCTCCATACATGCTAATATGGACATACACTGGTACATAGATCACCCATACACATTCATGCACACACATTCATATGCATCCCTCAAAAGTAATTTATTTTCCCCATCCTCTTGTAGGAGCTATAGCCCAAACTGGCCTTGTGATCCTTCTGCCTCAGAATCCCCATCACATAGCTTAGGTATTTGACAAGCAACTTGAGCAACTGTGGGGACAGAAGAAGGAACAAGACTGGCCCGGAGAGGGGAAAGAGTTGTGATAATGTTCTAAGTCTGTCTTCCCTGGGATCTGCCAAGCTTATTCAGTGGAGAGCACATTTTTTTCCAGCTTCTTGATTATAGATACTGTAGCTTCCAGGGACTGTACAAATAGAGGATTCATTGGTTTTATCTACTTTCCTTTTCTAAACTGATAATGTTCTTCTGCCCTTTCTACTTAGCTTTATTTACATGTGAATATTTTTTGAGTCTAAAATCTCAGGATTTCTGGAAGAATGTGCCCTGCTGCCAGCTGGACAAGATACTGTGTGGTGATGTGTGATAATGATGAGTGTCATTATTGAAAGGAACAACAGTATCTCAGATCTGTATTGCATCTTGAACAAAAACAGACTTTTCATGGTCTTTCATTCAGGAGACTGTCCAGGGCAGCATCCTTTAGGCTACAACTAATGGAAAAGCTGGTTTTGACTCCCAAGTTGTGTCTACATGAGAAGTCTTTGAAAGCATATTATAGTTAATGAGAAGCATCATTTTCAGCTCAAATAATGATTCCTGCTCTACTCTCAGGATGCTGTTGACCTTTCATAATAAGAACAGTTAATGTTGTATACTTACTGTGTACCAGGAATGCAGTAATGATTGTTTCTCTCCTCTCCTTTTATTTACAAGTGTATGGAGTAAATCTTATTATATCTACTAACCAGGTAGTAGAATTTTTTGTGGGATTAAATTACTTGTCTAGTGTGGCGGAGTTAACTAATAGAGCCAGATTTTCACCCAGGCTATGCTGTCATGTTCTACACAGGACAATTGAAAGGCTTTTGACTGAGAGAGAGAAAATTCTAATCTTGTCCTGTCATTAAACTCACCACAAGCTTGACCAGTCCACCTCTGTGCCCCAGTTTCCTCTAGAGTTAGATGAAGTAAAATTAAGACAAGTAACCTTTAAGATTTCTTTATGGCTTTTAAGTCTGTGGTGTCCTCATTTGGACACAGGGGAAAGTTTAATACTGAAGGAAATGAATTCTGATCCTGTTTTCCTCCTGGCAATAACTAGCTTCTCAAGATGGGGAGTACTAACCTCAATATACCTTAGAACTTCACCTGTCTAATGGAACATTGTTTCTTACAGTCCCAACTTCTAACACTGGTGCCAGAAATAGTTTTATTTTTATTTAATTTGTGTGTGTGTGTGTGTGTGTGTGTGTGTGTGTGTGCGTGTGTGTGCGCGCGTGTGTGTGCGTGTGTGTGTGTGTGTGCGCGCACACGCTGGAGGGTGGAGATAGACAGAGTCTCTAGTTTGGCCTCTGTTAGCAGTAGGTTTTTCTGCCGCTCTGGTCCCACCACCACGCCAGCCCCCAAAAACACACAGAGACACTCTGTATTTGATGTAATGCTGTTGACCAGTTACTATTTCTTATCGGCTAGCTTTGTCTTAATTATTAACCCATTTCTATTAATCTAAGTATTTCCACGTGGTCTTACCTTACCAGAGAGAGGGGCTGGCGTTCTGTTCTCCATCATCTGTCTTGTAACTCCTCCCTACTACTTCCTCTCTCCTCCTAGTCCTGCCTATCTTGCTTTCCTATTGGCCAACAGTGCTTTATTCATTAACCAGTACAAGAAACATATTTACAAAATGACATCTCCCATCAGCCCTCTAACTCCCTGTGTAGTGAAAGATAACCTTGAATTTCTGATTCTCCTGTCTCTACCTCCCACGGTGCTTAGATTATGGGCATTCATCATTGTCCCTAGTTTTAATGTGCTAAAGATTGAACCTAGAGCTTCATGCATGCTGAACAAGCAGCCTGCTGAGCTATAACTCTTAATAAGGAATAGTTAGATTAGTGTTCTGAAACTTAATTTAGTTCATCTGAAATGCCTGGACATCAGGACTTTTAAAGTACACCAAAAAGCCAGTCATGGTAACTCATACCTGTAGTGTCAGCTACTTAGGAGACAGAGGTAAAAAGTCACTCAAGTTTACCAGTTTGAGAACTGCCTGGGCAACATAGTTAAGACACTTTCTTTTAAAAAAAAAAAAAAAGCCAAGATTGAAGAGCCACTATGATAGAGTGTGCTATCTCACTGATGTTTTAGAAGGCAGCACAGACCCTAGACTGGTTTGAGTCTTTATACCAATAAAGAGTCTAGTGTGGAGAAGGTTAGTTGGACTAAAGCCTTCATCTTTGCTTCCGTGGGATCAGTATCATATGCTTTGGGGATTCTTGGCCTTAAGTTAAATCTTAACTTTCCCTCTGCCTTCTCTGTCAAACCTTTATTTTGTTTGTGGCAGAGATAGGATGTTTCTGAGATTGGTTGGATAGGTTGCATAAAGGAAGCAGAAAGATTGTTTATGTAGAAAGAATTGTTTATTTGGAAACAACTCATTCATTGACAATACCTAAAAGTAAATTTTCTTTGAAAATGAGTTCTTGGTAGGTTAAAAGTTTATTTTGAAAGGAGAATACAAAAAGGTCCTATATATGAAGCCTTATATCTTTCTCAGGTCTATTCTGTTAGTTAATGTGCATCTCATCTAAACGTGTTTCTGCTGCCTGAATCGACACTTTATCCAGCCTGCTACCTGATATAATAGAGAAGGTGGTTGCCTTGCTCTAAAAGCAAGCAGGTTGGACAGCAGAAGATGGGAAGAAAGGTTTGCTTTCTGCTAAAGGCCCAGACTGCCAAGGTAATGAATTCATGTCAAGTACTCTTGGGTAATTAAGTCTCTTTTGGGACCCAGTAAGTAGAACATGTGACTAAGAAGTCAGAGAGCAAGCTAATTCCCAAGTTGGGCCAGAAAGCTTTTCTAAGGGAATCTTTGTTGCTTTTTTATCTTGATTCTTGTCACTCATTTTGTACTCCCCTGAGTAGGGAAGGGGCTTTTGTTCTGTCACCATATGAAGGTTTAATTAGCCACTTCAGATCAATAGGAACTAGTTAAGTATTACTAAATGGCAAGCCCATGTAAGTAAGATACTACAATAAACTGCAAAATACTTTAAATACTAAAGTAGTTTGTCAGTGGCTGGCTGGAATAAGCTTTATCAGAGCTACAAAGTCCTGCTTCTATGAACAAGTATGAAGAACATAAAACTAGCATCTCTTTCATCCTGCTGATAGTAACAACTCTGAAATCTAAAGCTTGGCTTTTCTTCTTCGAATGATAGTTCAGTCTAAGGGATTTTTCTTTTCTTTTTTTTTTTTTTTTTCTTTCTTTCTTTTTTTTTTTTTTTTGGTGTGCTTTTTGTTTTCTGTTTTTGGAGACAGGGTCTCACTATGTACCCTAGTGGCTTGGATATTTACTGTGTAGACAGACTAAGCTGGCTTCAAATATGGTTCTCTCCTTTTGCATGCTTTTCGGGTTCTGGAATTACAGACATGCACCATTGTGTCCACCCCTTAGTATTTATTTCTGATTGAGTTCTCACCTTCTGTTAGGTTAGTATAGAGATGTGATTTAATCTTTTCAAGGCCTCTATGAAATAATGTGTAGGTATTGGTTCCATTTTACAGGAGGAAACACTGAAACTAGAAAGATTTTAAATGACCAATGTTAGCAGTTAGTAAACATAGAGGCTTGGTAGCCTCTAAGTATCTTTGATTTCCAAATTCTAACCTTGCTTTTATATTAAGTGGCATAGTTAAAACTCTGAGAGGTTAATCAGTCTCACTTTATATTCAGAATGTTCCAGCATATATACAAGTAAGAATAACGTCAAAAATTGGTTTTGCAGTTTTCACTTACTCATATAATATATTGTAATTTTTGTAATATTCTTTTGGTTTTCCTCTCAGAACAGTACAACACGCATGGGTTTTGGAGTTAGTCAAGAGTTAGATTCTAGCTTTGCCTTTTACTAGCAGCCTAATTGGAGACATCAAATAACTTCCAAACTTGATTTTTCCAATTCATATGTATATTGTATGGCAAATAATTGTTACCTGTTACTTTTTCTGGAGTTTCCTGAAGGCTTGACTAAGTGAGACTTAAGGATCTGTTCTCAGAGTGGCATTTGTTTTCACAGCTTCTTTCCCCCCTCCCCCAGGGCCTCCACAAATAACTATTCCCTATCATGGCATCAATGCCCCCACCCTCAGAGAGGAAGCAAGGGGAAACTTTGTGAATAGTTTATAGAACTGTTTACCTTTACTTATCCTTTTATTTTACTAGAAGCGGTCATTAAATCCAGTCCCAGTTCAGCAGAAGGGAAATGAAATTTCATCTCTTGAATGGCAACATCTGAGAACTTGGTTGGGCCTGAATAGGCTCTCTCTGGTACTCTCACAGAGTACTTGAGTGTCTTGCTGTGGGTGTACTATCCTGCCCATCAGGTGAAACTGATGCAGGCTCGCTTATTGAGTTGGCACTATAAAAGATAAAGTGATAGGTAATAGGTCTTTGTAGTGATCCAATATTAAAGTGATCATTATTATAGTAATTACCTTCAGGGATAGAATGGTTTAGCTCGGATTGACTTTCTCTCTTCCCAGTGTAGTAGTGATGCTTCTGCCATCAAAAGGCCTTATTCTTTGGAATACATTTTTATGCAGTAGTCTTTTATAAGATGAGAATGCAGCAATTGGTTTAATCATTGAACAGTCTTTTTTAGTAGGCTTATATCTATAAACATGACCAGTAAAGTACAATTGGGGTTAACTAAGCCAATATTAGCCTTTAAGGTCATGTAAATAGAATTCTCTATAGAATGCCCTTCCTAGGTGAATGAAACAGAAAGTGGTAAGATCTTTTTTTTTTTTTTTTTAATAAAAACATCAAGGTGGAGCAAAGACCATTTTCATCCTTCTCTCTGTTGAGACCATTAAAGTTTGAGGCCTTTCAGAATTGAGATTTGATAAGAGGCTGTGGAGCTATATTCTGCCTGCATATATCCCTGCAGTCCAGAAGAGGGCACCAGATATCATTACAGATGGTTGTGAGCATCATGTGGTTGCTTGGAATTGAACTCAGAACCTCTGCAAGAGCAGCCAGTGCTTTTAACCTCTGAGCCATCTCTCCAGCCCCCCAAATTAACTTTTAGTCTTATGTCTGTGGTTCTTTACCTGTGTGGGTCATGATACCTTTTGAGGGTCAACCCTTTCATAAGGGTCATAATGTAAATCAGATATTTACATTATGGTTCATACTAATAGCAAAATTATAGTTATGAAGTAGTAATGAAAATAATTTTGTGGTTGGGGGGGTCATCACAACATGAGGAATTGTATTAAAGGGTCAAAGCATAGGAAGTTGAGAACCACTGTCTTTAGGTGGTTTTGATATGTTCTTTAGAAATGAATTACTGTATTAATTAGTTTTGTGTGGCTATAACCAAAATACTGGACAGAAACAATGTTTATTTTGCTCATATTTTCAGAGGAATTTCAGTGCTTCGTGGCAGGGAAGTCAGGGTAGGATAGTTCAATTGTGGTTTTGCAAGCTTGAGATATTGGCTTGTTCACATTGTGGCAGACAGAAAGGAGAAAATATAGGCCAGAACCATGGGTAGGTAAGCCCCACCCCTAGTGACCCATTTCCTCCAACAGTGTGTCCTAAAGTGTAGCCTTCAAAATAGTATTACAAGCTGGATATTGAGCATTTAAAATATGGGGGATATTTCAGATCCAAACCACAGCAAAATAATTGAATTTGCATATCTAAGAGTATTAGGCAATAATGGTTCAGAATGGAAACTGAAGTCAAAGAAGAATATAGATGATAAAGTAAATATGTTCTGTTTTCTGGTATATGTCTGTCTTAGACCATTTCCATAAGCATCTGAAGATCCTATGTGATAACTCAGTTTGGATATACATCTTTAACAAATTTAAATCTTGAGTTCCTGGTTTTCATCATCATTGTTGCTCTCTTCTTCTTCCACATAGCAGCAAACATAAAACAAGTTTCCTGGTATGGTCTTCCTTACCATAGTAAATTGGCAGCTGTTTTTGGAGTTACTTGGGGCAGAGATCTTGGAGTCATCCCTGAAGCCTTTTTTTGGATGGGCCACATTCAGCTACTAACAAATATATGAACTCAGCATATAAACTATATCAGAGTCCCCTACCTCTCCTCACTTCTGCTACTACTGTCTTGTGATTCTCACTCTTCTTGTCTGGATGCTGAGTACCCTTCTGACTGGTCATATATGCTCTTGTTTAATGTAAATTGTAAACTCTTAATGAAACAAGTACACACCTGCCTCAGGGCTTTTGTGTTTCCCTCTCCTGTAGTGTTTTTTCCCTCAAGATACTTATGACCTATTCCCTAATTTTTTTTCACAGCGATGCTAAAGTATACCTACGCAAAAAGATCATACTTGACTTCTGTAAGACATGATGCCTTGGACTTGTAGGAAGTACTAAATAAGTGTATCCAGTCAGCAAAACACAGCTGGATAAGATGGTGGCTCTTCTGTTCCTTGTATATCTTGGTCTCTCTGATGGTATCTTGGTTGACATATCTATCGACCCTTCCTTGCCTTAGAATGATTTTTTATTTGTTAGCTTATAATTTAATTACAACATTTTTTTCTTTTCTCCTTTCAAGCTCTTCCATATAATCCTCAGCACTTTCAAATTTGTGGTCTCTTTTTTCATTAATTGGTATTGCATGCATATATGTATTTGTATATGTATGTATTCCTAAATATAACTGACTGCGTTTATATGTTGCTACTTATATGTATGTTTTCATTTAGCACTGAGGACCACCTTTCCAGCTCCCAGCTTTACTCAGTTGCCTGTGGTTCTTTGTGTAGGGTTGAGGCCTTGTGGGCTTTTCCCCACCCAGTTTGGCATGTTCATTGGTATTGTCCTTGTTCAGCTTTGGTTTGGGCAGTGATGTTGTGAGACTTTACAGTTATATCTTCTGATGTTCCTAGGAGATACAGTCTCATAGAAAATTCCCCGATCCTCTGGCTTATAGAATCTTTCCACACCTCCTGCTATGTTCCCTGAGCCTTAGTTCTGAGAGTATTTTGTAGATGTATCCATTGGGACTGGACTCTACAACTCTGCATTTTGATTGATTGTGATTTTCTGCAGTGGTCTCTGTTGCAAAGAGAGGTTTCCTTGATGAGGAGTGAAGAATACACTTATCAGGTTAGACCCTGGAGGAGGATGTGGGAAGTTTGAGTGTGGAGTTGGATGGTGGAGGTAGCACAATGGGTCCTGTGGGTGGATGCAGGTCCTTAATATTTTTTTACTGAAAAAGAATCTATGAGAAAAAGTGGTCAGTAGACCAGAGAAATGGCAGACTTAGTGGAGCAGAAAAGTGGAGCAGTAAAAGCAGCCTGTTACTTCTTGGGTAGTGAAGAATTTTTCATGGGTGGGTGGGGGGCATTTCCTTGATAATTTCTAACCTACAAAGTATTTCACAGAGTGGTACCAAAGCAGGCTTGGGTTTGGCAGGAACCCAACTCAGTTTGGAAGTTGCAACCTCTGGAAGTTGCAACCAAGTCCAGTCTGTCTGGGAAGCAGTCTGTGTACTGTAGGACTCTGGATTTTTTTTTTTAAACCAAAAATGCCAAGCAGTTCAAAGGTGGCATGTGGTATCAGACCATGAAGTGATACAGTTCTCCAAGATTCTACAGTTTCAGTGGATATTGGACATCTTACCTACCTGTTTAAGACTACTGGGAACTAGGCAGGTGCAAGAATTATCTCCATTTGATAAGTATAGATCAAAGCATAGAAGAAAGCTCCAACTCAACTGGAATTTGGATCAGTGCCTTTTGATTCTTTTTCCTAGCCTGGCCAACAAAGAGATAGTTGGCCTACTTTGAGTTTCATTGCTTTCAGATGTGTTGTTATGCCCTAGTGGGAAGTACAATTAGGATAAAAAAGTTTAAATTCAAAGGATTAGCTCTACTTCAGGCTACTTGGATCCTTAAAGCTGCTCTGAAGCTTGGTATTTATTTCTTAAGTGAGTCCTAAAAGTAGAGAATAGTCTCTAGCATATCTAGATCTTGAAATTCTCCAAATATTAGGCTTAAGGTCGTTATAAATTGGTTAGCTGTGGAGAGTCATCTTTGTTTATTTGTTTTTTGCTCTCCTTGCCCAACATGTTCTCATGTAGTTGAGGCTGGCCTCAAATCCCTTACTTTTTTCCCCTTCCACCTCCTAAGACTACAAACATGAACCTCCATAATCAGTATTATTATTTTTGTTAGTTTCTTTTTAAAATTTTCTTTTGAGATTAATATACTTAATGTCATTTCCCCCTTCCTTTCTCCTTGCTTTCATTCAAACTCATGGCCTTTTTTTAATTGTTATTGTATGAGTTCTCTCTCTCTCTCTCTCTCTCTCTCTCTCTCTCTCTCTCTCTCTCACTCTCACACACACTCTCTCACACACACACACACACACACACACACACACCTGCATACATAAATACAACCTGTTCAGTATGTATAATGTTACTTGTATGTATGTTTTCAAGCCTGATCATCATTTGGTATAACCAACTGGAGCTCTTTCCTGGGGAAGGTTATTTCTCCCACTGTTAACATTCCTTAGTTGTCTTTAGTTCTTTATGTAGTGTTGAAGACTTGTGTTATATACTTTGGCATATCTGTTGTCTTTGTTCAGCTCATGTTTAAGTGGTCATGTTGGTGAAACTATGGGTATAGCTTCTGGCATAACTATAGAACACAGTCTCAGCAAATTCCTTGTTTGGCTCTTACAATCTTTCTGCTTCCTTTTCTGCAATGATCCCTGAGTCTTAAGTGCTTGAGTGTTTTGTAGATGTATCCATTGGGACTGGGCTCACAGCTCTGCATTTTCATCAGTTGTGATTTTCTGGTAATGGTCTTTATCTGTTAGTAAAGAGAAGTTTCTTTGATGAGGAGTAAGGACTACACTTATGTGTAGGTATAAGGACAAGTATTTACAGTGTAGTTAGAGGTTATGATGGTTTAGTAAAGTGGTGGTTATAGGTTCTCCTCCAAGATCTATGTCTTCACTAGCACTGTGGATAATTTGCTGGGTTTCCAGTACCAAGCTCAGTGTCTCTTTCTGAGTGGTTAAGAAATGGCTTAAGAAGCCTTACTAGAGAGTCTTGGACTAATATATGTAACTATGACTTCTGTTTGCATGTTTTCTGAGTAAGGTTTTTGGGCAGTTAGGACAATTGAGCTTGTGTATTTTTCCAGGAGGTTCTACACTGGTAGAAATTCTCATATCAATAACCCTGATCATTTCTTGCTGCTTTGGTAAGAAACAGTAGGGAATGGAATTGGTCCTCTTACCCTATTCTGACCTGAAAGGTTCTTTAGACACACCGTCATATTCAGCTTTGATAAAGACTGATGATTGTTGTTGGATATTGATCGCACTTCTGAGACTGCCAATAAAGTTTACTTTGAATCAGAGGGTGGAGCCATAGAGGTTTTAGAGGACTGAGGACATAGAGAGAGATACATGTGAAGTAGTAGGGTATTGAGATTTTCTCTATCTAGTCTCAGTCCCACTGAATGGTTTCTCTCCAACCAATTGGGTCTATGCAGCTGATATTAAATAACCACTCTGAGACTTAATATCTATCTATACTTGTTTGGCCATTGGCCTGGGCTTCTTACTGGCCAGCTCTCTCTTAATTATTAACCCATAACTTTTTTAAAAAAGATTTATTGATTTATTACATATACAGTGTTCTGCCTGCATGTATGCTTGCAGGTCAGAAGGCACCGGATCTCACTATAGATGGTTGTGAGTCACTATGTGGGTGCTTGGAATTGAACTCGGGATCTCTGGAACAGCAGCCATCTCTCCAGCTCCCTAACCCATAACTATTACTCTGTGTATTATCATGTGGCCTTATCTTACTGGAGAATGCCTGGGCATCTTACCTTCCTGGTAGCTACATGGAATCTGTCTGACTCCGCCTATTACCTTTCTCTATTCCTGTTGGGATTTCCTGCCTGGCTAAATCCTGCCTGTCCATTGGCTGACACAGCTTTATTCATCAACCAGTAAGAGAAACATATTCATAGCATGCAGAAGGTCATCCGCCACAGTAGGTAATGGCTTAGAAAAATTCTTGGGTTTTTGGATCGAGGAAGGAAAGAGGAGATCACTGGTCACTTCTCCACCTCTTTGATCAGTTAGGTTCTTATCTCAATATCTGACTCATGAGATTTTATTGATAAAGAATAATTAAATAAATGCTTCAGATGATAGCATTAGTGAGCCAGTAGATAAGACCTTTGGTATTTCACTTAGGTGGTAACAGTTTAACACCTTGTTACAGCGGCTCCTGATATCACTGGCCATAAACGGAGTGAAAACAAAAACGAAGGGCAGGATGCTACGATGTACTGCAAGTCAGTTGGTTACCCCCACCCAGAATGGGTATGGCGCAAGAAGGAAAATGGTGTGTTTCAGGTGAGTAGGAGGTAGCCCTGTACCTGTACCTAAATTTTTTGTGCTTACTGGAGTTTCTCCTGAGGAGGTCCAGACATCTGGACCAGTTACTGCAACAACTATTTCTTTGAATGTAGGATGGCTTGGGCCCTTGTGGAGTGAATTACAGTTTACACCATGACCATGAAGGTTAGTCTGTATCCAGTATTGACTGTGTACATAATTTGCTAAAGCTGTCTGGTAAGAGATTAGATTGCTTGCTTTATTACCGTGGAACACAGAGCTAAAGCTAATTTATCTGTTTTGCTATGATTCTCAAGTGGGTTTTTGTTCTTCAGAAGAAAAAGGGACCAAAAAATGCAAGAAAAAAAAAGTCAAAGAACATTTTTTTTTTCAGTCTGTGGATTTTGTGTGTGTGTGTTTACACATTTGTCTGGGTACCCTTAGAGTCTAGAAGAGGGTGTCAGATCTCTCAGAGCAGTACAGGTAGCTGTGAGCTGCCTGTTGTGGGTGCTAGGAACTGAATTACAGTTCTCTGCAAGAGCAACAAGCATTCATAACTGCTGAGCCATCTCGGCAGACCCAAGTAATTTTTAAGCTTTACTTGTTTGGGATGGGGTTCACCCACCTGTGAATATTTGTGAAGATCAAAGAGGGTGTTAGGTATCTTCCTTGATCAGTTTCCATGTGTTGAGGCAGCGCCTCTCCCTGAACCTGGGGCTAATGTTTTCTTGGCAAGACTGGAAGCCAGCAAGCCCTACAATTCTCCCTTCTCCACCTCTTCTTAGCTGGAGTTACAGGTATGTGCACTGACATCAAAATTCTGGTTCTCATGATTGCATAGCAAGTGCTTATAACTTCTGAGGACACCTTCTGGCTCCTGTGGAGCAGTTCAAGTCCTGTGTATCTTCCACCTTATGATTTCTTGATAGCAAAATGTCAAGTATTGATGACTCTGTTGTCAACAGTGATTTAGTAAAGAGGATCAGAATGAGGAGCTGAGAGGTGAAGATGCTGAGCATTTTTAGGGAAAACTATTGTTTTCAAGGTGCTAGGAATATCTATTTCTCTTTTGGTCATTGGAAAGGATGTCTCTGGCTTTTGCCAAAATTGATTGAAATTACTATTTATTTTCATCTTTTGAAAGATGAAAGTTGGAGTTTCACCGTGAAGGCTGAGTTCCCCATTTCAGATGTATACCCACATAAGCAAGTATGCTGTAACTGGGATAATATGAAAGATGATCTTCTTCTTTCTCTGTGCCATTTTTGTGTATTGTTAGTGCAAAGTAAAGATGCCTAGAGTGTTCCATACCTGTTGCAGCTATTCCCTCCTCCATGACTAAGGCTAGCTCTTTGAAGCTCTTCTTGGCTTTCCTGCATTGGCGCCACAGTACCTCACAATTCTCCATCCTGCACTGGTTTTGTCTCCCACTCCCATGTTTTTTTGTTTTAAAACCATATCCCTTTGAATGTCTGCCCTACCTTCTCATACCATTTCACACATACTAAGGTCAGAGGACAGCTTTTGGGAGTTGGCTCTCTTGCCATCCTAGGTTCCAGGGATGGAACTCAAGTTGACAGGCTTGCATAACAAATGCATTTGCCTATAGCACTCTCTCCTTCCTTCTTGAAGCCACATTTCTTGGGTATTTTTGTTTCACAATTTTATATGTGTATCTTCACTTTAGTAGGATATTAATTAGTAGGTACTTGGTGATTGGTTGAGTAGTCATTTCTTTAATCCCAGAGTCCTGGAAGGGAAGTTAGGATTTTGTCCCTGCTCCCCCCTAAAGAGCAAGTTTTTAGCATTGCTTCTTAGAGAAGTATAAGTTACCAAATAGGCCCGAGGTTCTCAGATATGCCAGACAATGGGTATCTTACTTCCCAGCTTCTTACTGCTGCTGGTTTCCCCTCTGCTGTTTGAAGCAGCATTTGTTGTCTATCTCTGGGGGTCTGCAAGCAACAGGCCTCTCTATTCAGTCTGAAAGTTGGAAAAGTTCAAAGGATCAACAATAACGGAAATTCATACCCTATTTCTATCAGAAGTGTATTGAACCCTGAAGGAAGTCATCAGTTAAGTGCTCAGAAGCCTTGAACAAAGATTGTGTCTTATTCCAGTCATTATCCGGATAAGAATGAGGACATTGTCCCTTTCCCTTGGGTAGCTCATCTATTCTGACCTGCCTTTCCCCCCCACCCCCCAGGACATTTCCAATAACTCTGGTCGATTCTTCATCATCAACAAGGAGAATTACACTGAATTGAATATTATGAATCTCCAGATCACAGAAGATCCCGGCGAGTATGAATGTAATGCTACCAACTCCATTGGCTCTGCCTCCGTTTTCACCGTCCTCAGGGTACGGAGCCACCTTGCCCCACTTTGGCCTTTCTTGGGAATTCTGGCTGAAATCATCATCCTTGTGGTGATCATTGTTGTGTATGAGAAGAGGAAGAGGCCAGATGAGGTTCCTGATGGTAAGAACATCCCAACAAAACAGTAAAGTTGGGGTTGGTTCCTTGGGTAGTTTCCAAGTACTGAAAGAGGAATTATAAGGAGTTGGATTGAGTACCAAAAGGAAAGAAAGAAAACTTTTATACTGGTTACTAATCTGTGCTCCCCACTCCCCACGAATTTTTGTATTAGCCACCTAGAGTATAATTAGCTCTCTCCCTGTTTAGGTGTTCTCCAAACCCTAGGCCTTGTCCTTCAGGCCATGTGGTGAATGGGCAGCTGTCAAACTCTTTGTTCAGCTGTGTCCTCCTTCAATACAGATCATCAGGCAGATTGAGCTTGAGGAGAATCCAAGTCAAGCCTAGAAGCCACCCCAAGATCACAGGCCACCTGTCCTTTCAGGCAGATTTAAGGTATATAATTGGTTGTCACATGATTGCCTGGCATAGTCCCTGTAGGTAACTGTCCCAGCCCAGTCTAGATTGTGTTCAGAAACCCATTTGAAGAAGCCAGGCTTTGGTTCTTTTCGTTGGTCTCTTTGATAGGTCTTCAAGGCTCTGTTCTGGCGTTTGTTTGTGTCCCATAGACAAGAATGGTAGGAAGGATGTAACTTACTCCATAGGTTTAAGAGAGCTAAGTGCTAACTCCTCAGCCCATACTCCAGGGCATGTTCCTCAGCTGGCCCAGAGTTATAGAAGATACAATGGGAGTAGAACTACCTCAAACCATTATTAGAAAGCATAAGACTTGAAGTCTTACAATCAGGAAAGCTTTGGGAAAGTCTTGTATATTTGGTTATAGAGTTTTCATTTCTAACTGATTAGAACAGAAAACTTACCAAAGCTTCTATCACTAGTATTTCAGATTCCTAAAAAGCCCCTTATGTTCATCCCTATGGGCTGTAATAATGAATCAGCAAATAGAAATTGATTGGTCAACTAGCCATAACTACCCTTTGCCTGTCACTGACTGGACTACAGGATGTACCCCAAGCTCAGTGCAGACTGCCTGAGGCAATGGTGGTGCTCGCTACCATCTGTACTTGTGGTACAGTGTCCTCCCCCAGGGTTGATGCAACCATATCGCTGAGCAGTAGGACTGCATGCAGTGTGTCGCCCTCTCTCAACAACATACCATACTGTCAGTAGACAACACCAAGTAAGATCTTGTATGTCCTTGGAGAATATACAGCCTCAAAGGCATGGCATGGCTTTAGGCTCTAAAAGGACATGTTTGAGAGCAACAACCACCTTTTCTTTCTTTTACTTTCTTCTCAGCAGCTCTACGTCTCTTGCTTGGACTAAGTAGAGTGAGGACTGAGATTGGGAGGTGGTCTTATGACATTCATCTCTGTGGGAAGACCTGGTGGGCTCCCCTCCCAATGTACTTTTCATTAGTGCGCTGAACAGAAAAATGGAGAGGGACCTTTGTCCAGTTTCTTGCATCAAAGGATGTCCCCAGTTTACTTTCTCATTCTGTAATGTGAACCTGCATTCTTGGGATTTTCATGTGTCTCTGATACCCCTTGCTCCAATTTTTTTTTTTTTTTTTTCCTTGTTAAATGTTAGGACTCCCAAGGTAGACTCCCTGTATTTAGACTTGAGAATGAGGGACGGAGAAGGTTGCCTACCTTCCTTATGTTTATAGCTTGGCTACTTGGGAAGTTACATTTCATTCCTAAAAGGGACCATCATTCCCTCAGAACGTTTCAGACATTGCAGGTTGGGAGCCCAGGGGCTTAGATTTAGGTCAGTGTTAGAGCCCAAGACCTAAAGTTTGTTCCTTGGCCCTAGAAGGGATGGGATCCCCAAAAGACCAGAGAGACTGAGAGACACAACACCAGCTGTTCCAAATGCCACCAGCAACTTTTATGAAGTTGAGGAGCCAAAAAATTAGCTAAGAAAAGGCAAAGATGGGTTTCAAAGCCTTGTTTTTAATTTAAGGCAAGGGTGGCTGCCATTTTCACAGCATTCACATATCAGTCTAGTCTGTCCCCATCAGAGGCACCAGTCTTATAAGCCACTTGTGTTAATGTTTCTGTCCCAGCATGTTTCAGGTTAGACTTTAGAAATAGTGAACAGTGATTCTGTCTGACAAGCAGATGCCTGTATATGACAACAGCTACCCTCTTAAGAGCTTCTTGGTGGTTAAAATATAGTGGGGGGGGGGGCAACGGCAGCAGAGCCAGTCTTCTGAACAGCCTCCTGGATGGAAAATAATAAGCTAAATTTCTATATATATAGTGAATGAATGCTACACAAAACAGATGACTGCAGGGTAAGTGCAAAGTAAAATCTCCTTGCACTGGTCTTGGGAGAATATTATCATGCAAGCAGCTTTTACTTCTTCACTGCTGGATTGGGTGAAAGTCTGGGATTCTGAAATGATTGTAGTGTTCACAATCTCTCCTTTCCTGACAGCCATTATGGTCCAGGGTCCATTTTCCATCACCACTTCCCTGCCTGACTTTCAGCATTCTTAGATTTCTCCCTGCTTTCATCTCCACATTAGTTTTTGGCTTTTCTTCTGGAAAAGGGTTGTGTGTTGATCTTCAGCGAATTTTCCTTATGTTGTGGCCCTTTCTTTGTTAAGTTTCTCCTAGACTCCATCTCAGTTCATGAGGACAGCAAACTCACTGATATGCTTTCTTCCCGTTTGCTCCTCCCTAAGTTTACTTGTAGATATACACACGAGAGATAGACAGACAGACAGACAGACAGACACACAGACAGCACACACACACACACACACACACACACACACACACACTCATTCACTCACTCTTCAGTCTGTTGAGGATAAATGAAGAGGTGTACTCTATCTGATAATAACTCGAAATGTTTCAGTGATAAAATCTTACCAATGATGAAATCTTACCAATAACATCTGTAAGCCTAATTATGCCACTATGAAAACATGAAGTTTTTGTAGGTCTGGGGTGCTTTTTCTTTACCAAATAAATTTATTACCAACATCTGTGATTAATTTGAGCTTCAATGAACTCTCTAAATAGGAACTCGTGTACTTATATTTTCAGTAGTCTATAGTTATTGGTAACTTTTTTCCTTAAGTAGGAAAACACTCAGTGACCAGTGCAGCAAAATAAAAACACATAATACATAATTTAATTCGGAAAACATGTGTTCCTTTAGATTTCTCATGCTGAAAATATATATATGGTTGAGGTTAACTGCTTTCTTTCAAAGCAGCTTTGGTCCTTTTATCTGAGTATTCTGGCCATTTCACAGAAGAAATCACAGTCCTTTAGTCCTCTGTTAGATCTTTTTGAGGACCAGTACCACATAAGTTATCTGATAGGTAGATTATTTACACACGGACTTTCACTTTAGTGTTCTTAGTGACAAGTCAGTAAGAGAGTCAAATCAGAGCTTTGCCTTTTTATTGAGGGTACCCTGGGAGTGGTAAGTAGTGCAGTCTTCCTTCTGTTACAACTAACTCCTACTCGGAGCCACATTTGTGTTAGGCCTTTTCTGACTCTGGTCAGAGTGCAGTTAAGTGTGTACCTCCCAGTATTCCTTCTGCCCACTGGAGACAGAGGCTGGGGTGAACCTGCTCAGTTCTACTAGATGGCGTCCTCACAGGCATGGAGTTAAAACAGCTGATTTAAGAAAGAGAATATTAGCATCCAAGAATCTTCTGTTTTCACACTGGGGTAATTTTGTAAGTTGGTTAAAAAGTTCCTTTTTAACCAAAAAGGTGGAGACAGTACTAGCAAGTTTGAGGGGCAGAGGAGGAAGAGCACTGTTTTGTAACTGTAATCTTAGTGCTTCTAGACACCCTGAACTGAAGCATTGTTTTGATAGTCCAAAATCTATTATATTAGTTGGTCAAAGCATTTGGTAACATATGGAGCTTCACAGCAGGCCAGAGATGCTGGAAGAGAGATGACTTTTTTAAGTTAAACCAAAAACATTCTATGTGCTTAATTAGAGTCAAGTCACAAGTACCTTACGAGAAAATACAGTTGAAACATGGAAAATTATTTAAAGAACTACATCTGTCTTGGGTTTAGTGTTAACCCCTGCTGAAATCAGGCAAAATACAAGTGGGTTTAGAAATCATAATAAATTCTAGCACTTAAGGTAGGATTGTGAGTTTGAGCCAGCCTTGGCTAGATAGTAAGTCCTTCTGCCACAGAAGGGTAGGGTAGCTGAGGATGTAACTTACTTGGTAGAGGGCTTGCCTGGTAGGCATGGTTCCAACTTTGATCCTCAGCCACTTATAAACATCCAGGGCAGTGCATGCTTTGAAGCCTAGCATGTAGGAGCTCGAAGCAGGACCCTAGGTTTAAGGTCACCCTCAGCCATGTAGGGAGTTAGGCCAGTGTGGGATATAAGATCCTATTACCCCACAAAGAGAAGAGGGAACACACACCCCCAGTGAAGTGATTGAAGTGGCACAGGGTCTTTGACCAAATCAACTCTTGACAGTTTTGAATCTAAAGCCATTACTTTCTAAGTTGTATTGTGGGTACAGTATGTTACTTTACTTATTATGAGGTGTGTGTCAGGGTAAGGGCCTCGAGGGTAGTCATACTTCAGTAGGGAAAGAGCATGAAGGCAAATCAGTATGTGCACCACTCCATCGGGAGTTTCACACTCATCAGGTGGACTCCAGAAGCATCTTGTTTCATTCTCCCTCAGTCCTCTTCCTCTCATCTAGCCAGTGGCTGTGAGTAATCCCCAGGTGGAGAGAACGGTCTTTGTTTATAGCAGCTTTGACCTGAGGGTTTGGGGGTATGTTGATATTTGTCGGTTACTGTGACTTCTTTTTTTTCCCCCTTCAATTGCATCAAACCCTTAAAACATGGTGGTAAGTGAGCGATATGCATGCTTTTGGAGTTTGTTTAATCTCCGCTTCAGTCTATACAATGCACAGTTCATAATGTTAACACTTTTCTTCAAGTTTACTTCATTCACTTTCACAACTAATTTGGATTTTTAGTTTGCTGTTTAGTCCTCATTTACTTTATTTTGTGCCTTTCTCTGTAGCTCTGTTCTCTCCTGACCTTCCTGTGGAGGTCAAGTTGTTCTTTTGTCTGGCCTGTATGGGAGAGTGATGCTGCAGGCAGCGGCTAAGCACAGGAGAGGAGGGAGGGCTGTGTTCTCTTCTTTGTGGTGTCCCAGTGGATTTGGGAATGAAGCGGGGTTCCTGGGATTTAGACACTGTGAGTCACAGCTGCTCCCACTTTCAGGCATGGCAGCTGCACCACAGACACTGTTGCTCACATACTCACATGCAAACCCTTGCATGTGGCCAGCTTGTTAGGTTGGAAAGTGACATTTAGATACCAGGGTACACCCCCACGCCAAAAGAAAAGACTGTGGTGTCAAGTGCGCTTGGGTTAGTCTAGTGTCCTGTTAGGAAAAGACTGGCCTTGCTATTGTGATTTCCCCCTCTCCTGTTTTAAAGTTGGGAGTAGATTTGGCTGTCTTGCATTAGAATTTTGTACTTTGGGTTGCACACTAAAATTAGTCAGTTTGTTCCTGTGTCTTCTTTAAATTCCCAAGGTGCTTAGCTTTTAGCATGTTATCTGATTGGCCTGCCCGGGGTGCTGAGCAGTAGGCTGTGGAGAGGGGAGGGTTCAGGCTGGGCTTGTGTGTCATAGTACCTGGTATGTCCTTGTATCTTTCCACTGCATACACAGCAGATGTCTTGGGTGTCCTGAGTCCTAGTTTGTTCTCTGTACCTGTTTTAATAGCACTGTTAGTAGTGGACTCCTGTGGACACTGGTATGTTGCTAGCCTCTTGTTTTGCTGATTAGTCATTGGTTTGTGGTTAGTTTGTTTGTTTGTTTGTTTTTTTAATCCTGTTTTGCTCCAGTCACTGTGTGCTGGCGGTGGCTTTGCCTCTCCGTTGCCTGAAAGGAACAGGTGGAGCAATGTCTCCCTGACAGACATTACTCCTGACATGTGCTCCTGCAGATGCCTACACCAAGACTGTAATCTCCATGACTGCTTCATGTGCACCAAGCCCCCTTGTGGAATCCTGCTGAGAGTTTTTCTAGATGCCTTCAGTGAAAGCACACAACTGTTGTACAGTAAAAACAAAGGGTGCTTACTTGTGCCCTCCCCTTTGTTGGTTTTTAAATAACTTTGATTTTAATGACATTTTCTCAATGTATGCATATCTACTAAGAGGAGAACAAGATGTCAGCATTATGAAGTATTAATAAGGCTTCTAAACACAACAAAACTTTTAATCAGAAAAACAAACATCTCATGGCTTTTCTTGTTTTGGCCAGGGCCCACAATAATGAGCCCACGTTTTTATATGTTGTTTTTTTTTTTTTTTTTTTTTTTTAGAGGGGTGTCACTGTTTAGCTCTCCCAGTGATATCACAGAACACCCTCTGCTTCTCATGTCTCTTGCTGGCCCAGTTGAGCTGGGTAGCCAAGGAGTAGGTTTGGCTCCATCTTCCTCAGTCTCATGCTTCAGAACAGTGACCTCAAAGATTGTAAAACAGCAGGATAAACAGTACCCTCTGGGGAAATGAGGATGTGTGGTTAAATGTACACATCCATTAACACTGAAGAACTGCATATATTCGCTACAAGAAAACAAACAGCAGGATTTTACAACTGAAATGTTGGTTTGTCTTCTCATCTATTTATGAGTGAACCACTGGAACTTGGGGACACGATGAGTACAATGATATTGCAGCCTATCTGTCCACTACAGTTGCAGTTTTTCATGATGAGCATTCAAAGTGTTAACTAAAACCATTGAAAGAACATACCTGCCATTAAGACTGAATCTAGAAATAACTTCATGAGTGTTTTGCACCTCCAGATGGAATGGCCTTTAATAAATGCTATGAATAGCCATGTTTGCCACTTGCAGTTTACTGTCCTGTTCATTCTTATGCAAAGTCTAACGGTTTTCTCCTTTCTTTTCTTATATTTCATGAATTATTAAAAACTGAACATCTCATATAGATGATGAACCAGCCGGGCCAATGTGAGTACTTCATTGGATATGATTTTACAGTTTGATTGAATTGCAGTGTGTTTGCAGTTTAGTCAAAAGGAATATTAAAGATTGTAAGAGAAGGCAATTCCCTTACAATGAAAGTTGCAATGTAAACTTTTTAAGCCTGACATAATTCTGACTGGTGACCTCTTGATTCCTAGGCCAAGTCTTGTTTTTAGCCATACAAGTAAATAGTATGCAAAAGAAGTTGAAAAAAGTTTAAATATTTTTTCATGCTTAAGCTGATATAGGAGAATCAAGCAGTATAACCAAGTCACTTCAAACTGGACTGTAGAATTAGATAAAAACTACTGTCTAGTTTCATTAACAGTTGCTGACAAGAGCTGAAGCTATAATATAGAATGTGTTCAAGGCTACCAGGCTTTCCTAGAGTTGGAGATGGTAAGAAGGCAGAGGGGCAGTTGGTGGGTTAATAGCCAGAGGGCTCAGCGTGGCTAGTTGCTGGTCATCTTTATCAAAGGAGCAAGTCTCCCTCACTTTTGTAAGTAACTATAGTTCCGAAACCTAAGGGAGCTGGGAATTGGTGGCGCACACTTTTAATCCCAGCACTCAGGAGGCAGAGACAGACGAAATCTGTAAATTAGAAGCCAACCTGGTCAATAAAGCAAGTCCCAGGACAGGCTCCAAAGCTACAGAAAAACTCTGTCTAGGGGGAGAAAAAAAGGAAGTCTAAGGGAACATTACCTGTGTGTTCTCTGCCTTGGGAGTCTGAAGGATCTAGTCATTGAAAGTAGGAGGTGCTTTATGTAAGGAATGTTGTTACACACTACTGTTAGAAGTACTGAGTTTGCTGCTACTCCAGGGATGGAAGTAAGCGAAGAGTCTGTTTCCATGTGTTGCATTTTTCAAATGATATGACTAGTTGAACTCACACAGTGCAATTTTTCCTCCAAAGGAAAACCAACTCTACCAACAATCACAAAGATAAAAACTTGCGCCAGAGAAACACAAATTAAGTACACTGCTTATAATGTAAGTATGGCCGCCTTTAGAGATTTAAAAGTTCTATTCCAATGAACTGTGCCTCTGCTCACCTAGCTACAAATTCTTCAGTAGTTGTTGTTACATGGTAAGACCTAATTGTTAATTTCAGAATAGCTGATACTGATGGAACAAGTTATTTCTGTTCACTACAGTGTATGAAAAGGAATGTATCTCAGCATATTTATATTCAGTTCATTTAATAATAAATGCCTTGTATTGTAGTAAATAAATTGTGACCTTAGGTAGATTATCCCCAAAGGCCTATTAGTGCCACGTGTGATCTGTGCTGAAGGCAATGCAGAGACAGTGGCTATCAGGCAGCATGCTTATACACATGGAGATCAGAAATTCATACCACATCCCTGAGCATGCTGTTTGAACCAAAGCTTTATTTGATGTGGCACTGATATAGCTTGTGAGTGACATTGCATATTCTCTTAGTTTTCAAATATTTCTTTCTTTACAGCTCTTTAGGTTCCTGAAAACGGTGGCAACACGACCTGCTAAATTTTCTGCTTGGACCTCTTTGGTCTCTCCCTTTCAAGTGAGCAACACCACAATGACCGTCTAAAGCATGCCTTATTTAGCCTCTCCTATAAGGGTGACCTAGCCAGGTACATTTTAAACAATGCTTCAGTGTAGAAGGTGTAAACTATTTTGGGCTTGATGTGCTGTGAATGTTGCTTCCTTTCCTTTTGTTAAAATATTTAAATAGAAGTGAAAAGGTCCTCTGAGGATCAGGTCATGCATGCGCCATTTTTTATGCAGCTGATAAATTGGCAAAGCTCTAAATGCACTGCTGCCATCTAGTGACCATTTTGTAAAGTACAGCAAAACCTACAGATATATACAGTATATAAATATACATATATATTTATATTTTTGGGGGTGGGAGAAATCCAAAATAAAGTAATCGCTTGTTTCATTTTTAAGCTGCTGATACTCATTCCTTATTGTCTGTTGTCAGATGAGGAAGCTGCAGTTCTGTCTGGTACATAAAGATGAGAGTATAAACTTAAGTCTGTCATTCTAAGGGCTTACCCTATAACTTTTAAGAACCTGGAACAGTCCACTGAACGGCTATAATGAATTGCAGTATATATGTACGATTGCTTTTTAAGTGACTATTTTCCTTTTGTCAAATCATGTAAATTCTGAAATCTTTTGCACTGATGTGTTGAACCTTATTCTTGTACATTCACTCAAGGCAACTTTTATAATTTCCCTTTTGTTTTCAATGACCCTGAAATGTTAATAGCATGGTGATATTCTATGCAACTCTAGTTACACTTTTTGGTTTGACACTGTATTTTTCACATTGATTGATGATCAATTTTATAACCTGACTGGGTTCTCATGTGGTACTAACTGTAGATGCATGTACTTGTGTTCTGTGTAATTATTGAAGTGCAATGGTGTACAAAAAAGTGGATTCACCTGTTTTTAACAATAAAACATTGATAAAAGATGCTTGGAATAATATCATTTATTCAGATACCTTCAGTTCCTTCCTTAATTGCATGTGTGTACAGGGCTTTAGTTTCTTAACTCTGTGTGATCTTTTTAAGTTCCTTCTCTACCTCTTCCACAAACGCTGGGAAGTTTTGATCCATGAGGCATAAGCGTAAAAAGGGGCCCAACTCTTCTGCTCCCCATGAAGATTGCTCATAGGCTAGGGGCAGCTTCTCCGATGCCAGAATAGTCTGTAGGGGTGCCAAAAGAAGTAGGAGTTTATTGCAGGTGGGAACACTATTCCAAACGATATAACACAAATTCAGAAACACATACTGAAAACTAAACTGTTCCTAGCTTTACAAAAGTCTTTTTCTGCACTTAGGTTTCACTTGATAATTTTGTGTTTACACTTCCTTCCTCCATCCCTCTGGCATGCTTGTGTTTTTCCCCCTGCTTCCTGTCCCACCCCCCCCCCCCCCAAAAAAAAAAACCCAACAAACAAAAGACCAAAGTTTCACCATATCACTCAGGCTGGTCTCAAGTCCATGGTCCTGCTTCTGTGTCCCAAGTACCTGGATTATATAGGCAGGTACTACTTAATGTGCCCAGCTCTACACTTTTTGGTTATTCACAAAAGTGAGATAAACTTGGATCCATTAGGTATTGAGTGATGATGTACCTATAATGACCATTATGCTACTAACATTCTTCATGTGGAAGTTGGATTCTGAATGGAAGAAATAGCTATCTACCTGGGGATGTAGCTTAGTGGTAAGTGGTATGGATAAAGTGCAGAGTTTGATCCTTCACATTACTCACAAAAGCAGGGTAGGGGGAGTCATACACTTTTTTTGTGGGGGGAGGGTTGGTGGCCATCTGAGTAATTTGACAAAACATGTAACCTCTCCTACAACCAAAATACAGGATATTTTATGTCCTTAAAAAAAATCTCTTTAGCTGTTGACTGTTTATGAATCTCTTCTCCAACCTTCATGTTGCCTTTTCAAAAATGTCATATTTTGTATAATAAATCATAGTGCAAAAAATCATAGTGCAAACAGTCCCTTTTTAATGAGCCTCAGTCCCTTGATTTCTTGACAATGGAATAAAAGTAGTTTGTATTCAGTAGACATTGCACTTCACCATCTGTCCTCTCCTTGGACAGCAACACCAGAACTCTTCTCTGGTGATGCAGACAGCACAGTGAGCTCTGGCTTCCTGTCCCAGGCACAAAGGTCAGCAGCCTGTACTCCATGCTTATGTTGCTAAGCTATATAGAATTCCAGAGTCAGATGTTTGAAACATTTAACTATTTCGTCTTAGAATGATTTGTAGGCATAGGCAGTCCATAATAGGCTTTTATCTTCCTCTGTCCTCGAAACTAGGATGTTCATAGTAAATGCTCTGGAAATGGTTCCAGGGCCTTCTTTACCAGAGCCCATGTTTAGAAAAACAGCAATAGGGATTTTCTTTTTCTTTTTTTTTAAAATGTCTTCCTCCTACTTTCCACTGTTCTGTAGTTGAGACTATGGTTCCTGCAGGGCCAACTTTCAGTGCTACAGAGTCCAGATTTGGTTTGGGTATTTGTTTTACAATAGTTTACTATCTTAATTCCAAAATTAAATTGATCTCTTTTATTCTTTTGGGGAGGTGGTGACTTAAATTATTTATAGCACAATAAGCCAGTCTCCTTTATTTCCTTAGGTAGACAGTCTACACATGCCATCCTGTGTGCTCCAAAGGCAGGGTAAATAGTATAACCCCGTCTTCTTACCTTCTGTTCAATAATACTTTATATTTCGTTTCTATAGCAAGAGAAAGAATTGGGGTAGTATTTTTAGGGACAAAACCCAGCACAGAAATACCTGAGCTAGCTGCATCACTGAAGTCCTTCCTTCCAGAGTGCCAGTGCCCGCTGCCACACACATCTGCTGCTCAATAGAGACAGATGCAGTTAGAGGAGGGGGTTAGAGATTTAGCTTAGTGGTGGTAGAGTCCTCAGCTCCAAGGCTTCACTTTCAGAGCCAAGCAAACATAAAGTAGCTGTTAATCAGACTTAGGAGGGACAGTCCTGGTGAGGCCTGTGTTCTACCACAGCACTGGTGGTCTCAGGCTGATGGGCAATTAGAGCCTTGTTAGCCACCACAGCACACGTCTGTCCAGAAGACCCATGTATAACTCAGGACTATCACCCAAGGAAGCAGGAGTACTGTATGCTCTGTGTGTATACTGTGTAGGTGTGGAACCCTTCAGATTTGTTCATGAATCGCAAATGCAAAAACAGGGAACCCCTGTATACTGTGAGACAATATTTAAAAAGAGAACTTTTTTGTTTGTTTGTTTCTTAAGAAAGGGTTTCAGAGTAGCGCTGGCTGTCCTGGAGCTCATTCTGTAGGCTTGGAGATCCACCTGCCTCTGTCTCACAAGTGCTGGAATTAAGGTATGTGCCACCACCACCGGGCAAGAGTACATTTTAATGATCTCATTTTGAACATTGTGCAGTTCTGAGTTTTTTTTTTTATTAAATAAAATTCCTTAGATAGTTCTAGCAACTGTTTATATCTACTTTATCCCAGGCACTGAGTGATACAGGATAGGCATTAGATGAACAGGACAGAGGTCCCATTCTTTAGAATTCCATAGTCCGATAAGAGCCAAGCAGAAACGTGCTGAGTCAGGAGCTCATCACCTAGTACATCTGTGGGCCTGGCCATGCTCTGGGAACCTGTAACCACACTGCTAATCTTGAGGATAAGAGTGTTTCTGTACTAGGTGGGGACTGAGGGTGTAACAAAGAAAGGAAACAAATTGTTCTCTGAAGGCTCCTTTTGTCCATTACAAACATGCTTGTCTGCCAGAAGCAGATTGTTCAGCCCGCCTTCTGTTCTAGGTGGAAGCTGACTTGCTAGTGAGTTGGTTACAGAAAACCAGACTTGGAATACCCCCTCCCCTCTCCAAATAGGGATGGATGTACAATGAGAACTAGTGGATACCAAAAGAAAAAATGAGACAGGGCCAAGGCAGGTGTGGGGTGTGGGTGGGGAATTGGATGGGAATGTATAATCAGCAGCCCTTAGGAAAGCCTGGTTCACATGTCCAGTTTCTACTGTTTCTCTGTTACAGAGGTCAAACTCTGGTGACCCTCAATCTCTGCCGTCAGTGCCTTCCTAGGACACCTATCAGTTTAGCTCACACGGTGCTGCACCAGTGAGAAAAGTCAGCCAAAATACTATCCCCCAACTGAACAACAGCCAAAGGCGGCCAAACTCTGTAATCTGCGGGACTCTTGGACTCAGGTGGTCCACCTTACCAGCAGAGAGGAAGGCTTTGTGCATGTAAGTTAACACCTCATCTACCTCTGTACTCACTAAGAGACAAGGTCATAAGAACGACCGCTGTCCTATTTGCCCCTGCTCCCTGCCCAGCCCTCTCCTAGGGTCTGGTGGGTTACCTCAGAGCCCTGGGTTGAGAAACACCTGGTGAGGCCACAATTAACAAAATTACAAGGCTGAGGAAAAGTAAAAACTAAAACATACGCCAAGAAAATGACTCAAGAGCTTTAAATAGAAAAGACATAGAATTATTCCTATCTCCAAAGAAGGGAACAACTACCTTAGACTAAAAAAACATGGTATTGGTAGATGATACACCTGAATGCATCAATGACCCGAATTTGGCCATGCCTCAACTTTTACGGTAGACTAAGCACGTGTCGAGATTTGTATGCCAGAAGTTGCTGGTCAGTTCGGGGAATGTTTGATCTAAGACAGGGTTGCTCCAGGCTGTGCTTCATGGGCTTCGCCTTGCCTTCTGTTCTGCTGCTTCAGTTTGTTTCCTGTTCCTTCTGGGTGCTGGAGGTTCTCATCTTTGCCCACAGGCAGGCAGAGCACAGCTGAGACGGTAGTCATGCTGGCAGCAGTGGTTGTGATGGACAGTGTGGTTCCTGTTTTGTTTGCCAGGCACTGTTCGGTGCTCCCAGAGTGTGTCTCACCACTTCACAGAGGAAGTCCTTGGCTTGCATGAGGTCACACAGCTACCACAAAACCAGGTCAGAACTCTAACCCAGCTCTGTTCAGATACCAGAGCATATGGCCTTTGCATAACATCAGGCTATTTCAACTATCCAGAACACCAAATTATAGATGAAATGAGTTCCTGAAAATAGACTCCATACTTTTAGGATGTTTTTACCTAGATAGTCTGGGTCCAGCCTTTAAAGTCAGCACCCTCGAGACTTCACTTGCTGTTTCAGCTAACAGCCACAGTCTGCACGTGTTCCCACATGGTGTAGCCATAACTTGCCTTACTTGTTTATGTGTACATAGGCAGCACAGACTGAACCATAGCAGTGAACCTGAAATACCCTGACTCCACAGCCACCTGTCTATTTTGCACTTGGATCACTTTCTTTAGCTATCAGGCACCATTGGCCAGCCTACAGATACTGCTTCAGTCTACTACACCTAACACATTCTGTCACTTGTTCATAAAGGATAAATCACGTTCACTTAGGCTCAGAAATGTCTTTTGGGTCAGGAAGGCCTGACACCTGTGTGATAGACTCAAGTTTCTAACTTCAGCTTAGACTTTAGGCCCAGCACACTGGCACAACCCTGTAATGTTAGCACTCTGGTGGATGGGACAGGAGGATCACAGGTTAAAGGGATCCTAAAACTAAAACCATGACCTGTTACTGTCAGGAAGTAGTGTCCACTGTGGTCTGGACTGAAAGGCCTAGCCTCCCTCTGGAATACTCTGAGAGCTGCACTTCTCTAGGTGCCCATGGCTTTGGGAAGGACATTACTTGAATGCAGAGGCAATTTGGCTGCCAGTGCCATGAGTCTTGCTCGGGTGGCTTTCCAGAAACAACCAGCACTCATCCAGTGTGGGCCCATTTTACTCTGCATGCCTTGTGAAGGAAGGCACTGCCTGGCTTTGTAGTGTCAGGAGCCTGAACCTCCAAGGCTTTTAGTCCTAACAATGCAGACAGTAAAAAGTGGTAGATAATGTTTTACTGTGATGAAAATGGTCTTGACCTCGAGGGTCCCAGTGGTCAGGCTTTGAGAGCCCCTGTTCTGTGATGACATTGAAATACAACTGGGGCTCCCTGTCTTATTTCTTCATGTGTAGGCAGCTAATTTAAAGGTATGAACCTTGAACCTTAAAAGACCACTCAATATTAGATGCTTTTAAAACTGTGTGTGTGTGTGTGTGCGCGCGCGCACACACACACACACACACACACACACGCGCGTACACTCAGCAGTACGTGAGTAAGGAGGCTAGGAGCATTTTCTGGATCTCCTGGAGCTGGTATCAGGTGACCGAGCAGCCTGGTGGACCTGACAGCTCCACCTGGGCCCTCACTGTGCATTCCGTCGTGTTTCTTGTGTAGCCAGCACATGAGCACTCACCCCTTGCTGCTGCAGTGGGTCCTTCTCTTGGCTTTCTCCTGCCTGCAGTGGGTCCTGGCTCTGCTGAAGCTGCTGGGCGATGCTGTCAGGTGCCTCAACGGTGATGTACTGGGCCAGGGTCTGCACGCAGCTGCAGCAGCGCTCCAGCGCCTCTTCTGTGGATGCCCCACTAAACTGTACACGGAACATGCGGCTCTTGCTCTGTGGGAAAATCAAGTGTCACTCATGTTGTTTGCTGTGGGGTCTTCTGGTGAACTCACTCTTGTCTTGTTTTTGTGCCTTTTCCTCATGCATTTTCCTTGGGCAACTGACATAACAAACTGGATGGTCACTCCACTGACTTGAGTGGCAGGTTGGTGTTTTGTCTTGTTTTCAATACAGATTTTACAGTTGGTATTTTTAAATTGTTACTAAATTTTTAGATTAGCATATAAAATAGTAAGTCACAGCATCTAATTCCTTAAATAGAAAAATCTGAAAACAGTATATGGCAGTCTTGGTTCAACATAATGTTTCTGAATGGGAAGGGAAGAGCAGCCAGGCTGGAGGCTGGCTCTGTGAGTAAAGAGCTTGCTATGCAAACAGGAGGACCCACATTGGATCCCCAGCACTCAGGTAGGAGCCAGGCACTGCAGCTCAGACTGTGATCTCTGCACTGGGGAGTGGAGGCTGGAGGATCCCAGGGTCTCAGTGGCCCCACAGTCTGGCTGAAATAGTAAGCGCCAAGTACAGTGCCTCAAAAAAGGAAGTGGAGAGGGGCTGAGGAGACTGAGCTCTGGCCTTGATGAACACCCTGGACACCTGGACACTTACACAGGCTGGCGAGGGGTGAAAGCTGGCTGCATAGTAAATGCGGTAGTGAGTCAGCTTCTGGGGAGGAGGGCACAGGCTCCCTCAAAGCTGTGCACCTCATTAATAACTCGAGTGCCCTTTCTCCTTAGGACACCAGACTGTCACACAAGTCACATAAGGGAAAGCCTTTAGATTCCTATGTGGTTATCCTCCGGCAAAATGACAAATGTGGGACAGGTGCAACTATAAACAAATAACTCCCCTTCCCAAACCTAGATGTGACAGTTCGTCAGAGTTACAACTGTAAGCTTAAAAACAGACCTGGGTTGTAATAACATAAAACTGCTAGCAACAGTTTCTTTCTTCCAGGTTAGTACTCTGGATGAGTCAACCTACAGAAAGCTACCCAAGCAGCAATGAATGCAGTTGTCAGCTTTTCCATAGAAAAAACAGATGCTGAGATGACCACCCTTTTAACTATATACAAATATGTAAATCACATGTGTTAGTGTTTATTTTTATATGTGCATTGGTGTGAAGGTGTCAGATCCCCAGGAGCTTGAGTTACAGACAGTTGTGACCTGCCATGTGGGTGCTGGGAATCAAACCTGGGTCCTCTGGAAGAGCAGCTAGTGATCTTAACCATTAAACTATCTCTCCATTCCTGTGAAAACACTTCTGACCTCAGCAAAATTATGAAAGTTCCTATAAGCCAGTTGTTGCTTTTCCCTGGATCAATTCATTCTGTTTAAATGAAACTCACCAAAACAAAGCCAAAGTCTTGGACTCTAGGGACTGTGCAGCATGCCCCACCCCTTCACCACCCTGCTTCTACTTGTATTTCCATTTACTTTCTGAGTGTGAGTTAACTCCCTTGGAAATCTTCTGTATTCGAATCTGTTAGAAGACATCTTAGAGCTCTCCTATATAATACATAATATACAGGTTGTATTTGTGCATATTTTTAAGCTACAGGGCTATAGCCTAATTTTCTATTCAATGGGTGGGTGTATAAAAATAGAAGTCTAGCTCATTACTTCTGAAAGCTGGAGCCTATCCCTTTATTTAACTGGCCTCCTACTGACAGATATTCAGGTTGCCCCAGCCTTCCCCTATCATAAACCACACATAGAGCTTTATAAAGTCTGAAAGCATCTTTGTATTAAAAATGCCTAAATTCAGACCTACCCATGTGCCTATTTCCTGTGTCTTCCAGAACCAAGGTGTTTACTCATTTTTATCACATGCTAGGTAAACAGATTTTCAAACTTGCATTTCTCTGGTTATAATTGAGCTTGATTTTTCTTAAGTTTCCTAGTTAGTTTGTATTTTTCTTTTGTGTGTGCTTACTACTGACTTTAGCCTTTGAGTCTTTTGGGGTGAATAATTTACAAAGTATCAAGTCATTAGAAGCAGCCTCCCCCGAGGAGAGGACATGATGGTAGTTAGCTACCCAGTTTCTCACTTGGTTATCTTGAACTCATCCTACTCTAGGTGCTGTAGGAAGATACCTGTGCGGTTGTCACAGGCACCAAAACCCAGAACTTTGCTGAGAAGCTGCAGCATAAACACAGCAAACGGACAGGCACAAACACCTTTAGCAGTTGTGCCTCTGGTTGGAGCAGGTGCAGGAACTGGTTTAGACACTTAAGGCTAACTGAGAGGGAAGGCCTTATGTGTGATGTCTGTGCCTGCCTTCCTCACCTACATCTAAGTTCTTAGGAGGAATCTGAGCTTACTGTCTGGAGCCAGAAATGCACCTCAGTGCAAGACCCAAGCCGAAAGCAGCGCACACGGGGAGACTGTAAAAAAAAAAAAAAAAATAACACCACACATCCTCATCTTCATCCTCACCGCACCGGGGCCAACCAAAAGGGGCGCTAGGACGAGACTCTTGACATTTGTTTTCAAAGATCTTTCTGCAAACAAAAGGGTCTTTTAAAAAGTTTATGTGTGCACACATGAGCCCACAGAGGCCGGAAGAGGGTTTCAGATCTGGAGCTGCAGTTACAGGCAGTTGTGAGTGAGCTGCCATGTGGGTGCTGGGAACAAAACTCTGGCCCTCTTCAAGAGCAGTGAGTTCTCCTGTCCGCTGAGCACGTCTCCAGCTCCAAGGAAAACATTCTTAAATTCACAAACTGTCAAGACAGTCTCTGTCAGTCACTCAGGGAATTCAGTATTTGAAGAAGTTCTGATGGAAAGTTAGGTAATAACAGAAACTCCACTTTGCACAGACCTCCTGAGGATGGTGTGGGTGAGGCTGAATGTTGGCTGTCTCCACTCACCGCAAAGCAGGGCCTTTGCTTCCCAGGAGGGAGTAGACTCAGCAGTGCTGACACCCTGACAAGCCACTCTACAGCAGCTCATTGTCACCCTGAGGGGATGACGTGCTACCCCAGTGCCACACAGAGCCAGGGACGCATCAGAGCTCACAACCCCTTGTGCTTTCCTATGAGGTCCTAAGAATATAAAGCCACTGCCACGATTTCACCAAGATCTCAGCTGACTGTCTGAACTATCAGAATGTTGAGGACAGAAAACCTCCATGCTGAGGGATCATCTGTTCAAACTGCAGCCTGATCTTGAGGCCCAAGAGATCAGACACTAACCCTGGAGTGCTGAGAGAGGTCGGGCCTTTAGGAGGCCATTTGATTTCAGAAGGTCACTGGGAGAGACTAGACACATGCTTGCTCCCTGGTTCTTGCTGTATACCACTTTGAGATATTTGTCAGCAAGAAGGCCAAACCCTTTAGCCTCCAAGACTGCAGGCTATATAAACCCTTTTCATTCATGATGTGACCTAGCTGGTTATTTCATTATAGCAATGGAAAATTGACTAATATGTTCAGAGAACAAGTTCCACTGTATTTGCTTTGAAACCAATACATAATTCTCAAAGCCCCAGCTGGACAAAATCAACAAAATTTCTTTAGTGAGTTACTGGGATGAGAAAGAAGTTCACACTGGTTTGGACTTGCTCCTTTCATCCAAAGTGTCCTTCAGATAGGAATTAAATGTCTGCTGTTAGCCACCTGGCCATTATTCTCACTAGTGATCAGAACTGTTCAAAGGAAGGAGACCCACCTCACAAACCTATATTTTAGTCTGTGTATCCTGCCTGATGAGAGAAAAACTACAGTGTTTACTATCTGAAGAATATAAAGTATGTTAAATTTCTGCTACAGGAATGCAAACATTACCTCTATTTGTCAATTTAAACAATAGTATACGTTGCATAGTTCTTAGCAATTAAAGTGATTCAAAGCAAGAAGCTAACTAAGACAGAAGGCAGAAGCGGGCACTAGTTATGTGACATTAGGCAGCAGAGAAGAGAAAAGAAAATAGGATTTTGCTAAGTGTCAAAAGTATTTGGGGAGGCCTGCAAGACAGTCTAGTGTAAAGACACCTGCTGCTAACGTACCCAAAGGATGCTTGCTTCATCGCACCACAATGACACATGCTCAACTATGTTCATAGTGGCTGAATTCAGAAGAGCCAGAAATTGGAAACAACCTAGATGTCTTTCAACAGAAGAATGAATAAAGAAAATGTGCATTTACACAGTGAAGTATTACTCAGCTGTTAAAGACAATGACATCATAAAATTTGCCATTGAGTGGATCTGGGAAAAGGAGAGGGAGGGAGAGAAACTGGGAGGAGAGGAGGGAGGGGGAACTATATGATGTAACACAGAGAATAATAAAAAACAAATTGACTCAGAACACTACCTGTGAACTGCACATGTAGGCTTTCTTGTTCATGTACTGTAAAAGATTAAATGTCAGGACTGTAGCTACTATGAACATAAATGTGACAGGGAAGTATTTGTGGGTCCACTGTGGGAAGTTCCATACTATTGCAATTTGCCATCCACATCCATAACGACTGACAAGTTAGAAGTCACTGAAAATCCCTTTAGGTTCATAGACCTCTGACTTCTGTGAGGCTTTTTGGGGCCTGTGCTCCACGCTAGATCTGTCCCTGAGCTCTCCTTTAGTTCTTAAGGTTTGTGAGTTACTTCAAAATTAGCACCTTTCCTCTAGATGTCATTGTTACATGCTCGGTGGATGTTAACTGCTTTCCATGGTCATTTTTGAAGGGGCATCATCTAGGTATGAGTCTGCATGTTTCTCTCCTGAGGATTAGCCTTTACATCCAACACAACTAGCAAACAAATAGAGGAATTTTATTTTTTAAAGATTTACTTGAATTATTTACTTATGTGTACATGTATGTAGATGCCCACAGAGGTTCAAGAGAGTAAAATTCCCTGGAGCTGAGTTAAATGTGTCTGTGGTCTGTCCAAGGTGCCATCCCATGGAGGTCAGAGTGTAGCTTATGGGTGTGGGTTCTCTCTTCTCATTGTATGGGTCCCACAGATTGGACACAGCCTATCAGGTCCTGGTAGCAAGCACCTTTATCCACTAAGCCATCTTACTGGCCAGGGACTTTGTTTTTTTGTTTTGAGACAGGGTTTCTGCACATAGCCCTGGCTGACTTGGAACTCACTATGTAGACCATGCTGGCCTTGAAGTCTCAGAGATCAGCCTGCCTCTGCTTCCTGAGTGCTAGGATTACATGTGCACCACCACACCCAGATCTTATTTTTTAATATTATATTGAGAAAAAGTGAACACACATACTCAATGGAACTGTCAAAAATACTCTTTTAAACATCTAACTCACCAGACTCATAATACCAACCCAGTGCTCAGAGAGCACAGAAGTTGCACAGCCCAGTGCCATATCGACTAGCCAGACTGCACGCCAGCAGCAGCTCCAGCTCCCTTTGGGTTTTGCTTACTGGGTAAACCTTTTTTCAACACACACCATCTTCGCATCACTGGTTCGCTCACCCAGATGCTCCCCACACCCAACCCTGTTGCCAAACACACAGCAACAGGAAGAGTGGAGCACTAGTGTAAACATGGCTGCTCACACAGCTCTGTGCCATCTTACCTTTATCGTTGTTCCAAACAGAAGACAGTCCACGCGTCTCACAATCTTCAGCCAGCTCTTGCTGCCAATGAGTGAAAATCCTTCCTGAAACAGCAATTAGGTGGGGTTAGTGACAGAAGCAGAAAGGACACTGCATGCAGTGTTGCTGCTTCCTATGAACAAGCCAGTACTTATTCTTAATTCACACCCATGGAAGAAGCAATGCCACCAAATGCTGAGGTCAGCTTGATGGTTCTTCACCCCTTTGTATTAAAAGATACTACATTCACACTTGCTGTAAAACACTTCTACATTTCCCGCTTTGCCCAAACCATCTCCTATTCCCAAGAAACAGGCTTCACTATTCTTGTTTTTGAGTTTATCAGACCTACTGCTAACAGCGTGGTGAGATTCCTCATCATAACAGCCTTATTTCCCCAATAACAGGAAACACGAGGCATTTGGTTTTTTTGAGTATTCAGTTCTTTATTACATCTGATGGAGGGGAAGGGCAGCAGAAGGCATGCAAGTCTCAGAGTGCTGAGAGGGCCCAGCACTGTCTGCAGAAGGGGCATCAAGGACCCTGCAGTCTGTAGCTCTTAAGCTGCCAGGGATGCAGCCTGCATTAGAAAGAGCAAGGCCTTCTTGTGGACAGTTTCTTCACCTGAGAAGGTCAAGAACTCAAAGGCTAAGTAAACAAAAGGGAATGCCCTTGACCGTCCCAGCCTCCTCAGTTCCTCTGCCTAAATCCTGAGTGATAAAGTTTTTAACTTCCTTGGAAAGTCACCAATATTTTCTTTAAAAAAAAAAAAAAAAAAAAGGAACAGGAAGTCAGGCAAAGCATTTATGGTCCCTCCTTAAAACTTTCTCAGCCTGGCATGGTGGTTCACACCTGACATGCTCAGGAGAACTGAGTCAGGAAGATCGCCACAAGTCTGAGGCCTACCCAACTTTCATAGTGAGACTCGGTTTCAAAATAAAAACCAAACAAAAATTCTCAGGATAGTAAAAAGAAATGTGTAATTATGACACCCCAAATGATAAGCTTTTTGCGTGGCAGGCTGCGGAGAAGGCATAGAGTACACATTAGTGCAGTGCTTATGGGGGACACTTTGATAATACTGATAATGCAACTGTGTTTATCCTGTACCCTAATAGCCCAAGTGGTGGGGATACATTTATAGGTCAGCCTGCACTCATTCTGACATGATGCATGGATAGGATAGGCATTACTGCATTAAACTTGATTGCATTTATTTACTTATTATTTAATTTGGCAGGAGGGAGAAGGTGAAGGGGTGCCATCATGCAGGTGTGGAATTAATTATGATAGTTTGGCCAATGCTCAGATACATTACTGGCTAGCTCTAAGAGGCCATCTTGGGGATCAATCTTCTACCAAAAGGTCTGGGGACTGAACTCATGTTATTAGGCTTAGTGATAGGCACCTCTGCCAGCTGAAAGGTCTCATCGGCCCCTGCTGCGTTTCAAAGAAGATTTTATGTGTATGAACGTTTTTGCCCACATGTATATATGCACATCACATGCCTGCAGTGCCTGCACAGTCCAGAAGAGGGCACTGAACCCCCTGGAACAGTGATTACAATAGGTTAGCTGTAAGCCATGTGCTGGAAACCAAACCCAGTTCCTCTGTTAGAGCAGTAAGTGCTCTTAACTGCTGAGCCATCTCTCCAGGACTCTTCCTCGCCTGCATTTTTAAAAGGCAAGAAACAACTCAAGTGCACATCAGAGACAGACTGTTTAAGTTGTGGATGCTGTGCAAGGTAACAACAGCTATAAAAAAAAGAATGAAAACTCCATCAGTGCTATCCAATAGAAATAGAATTTGAGGCACAGATGTAACTTAATTTTTCTAATTATTATTTTAGAAAGATACTGGTAAATGCCATTTTATGTTTTATATTTTGTTAATTTGATTTATATTTTACATAAAATATAATTTAATAATTGATTTATCCCAATATATGAAAATATCAAATATGTAGAAAAATAAACTGTTAAATAGTATTTTTAAAATAATTAAAATTGTTCTGTGAAATCCAGCATGTTTTACACTCATTGTGGGTACTATGTATTTTATTATTATTGGTGTGTGTGTGTGCACGTGTGCGCATGTGAAGGTCAGAGGTCAGCCTACAGGCATGTTTTCCCTCCTTCCACCTTTACAAGGGCTCCAGGGGTCAAATTCAGGTGGCTGGGTTTATGCAGCAAGCCCTTTCCTGCTGAGCCACATCACAGCCCCAAGTTAGTTAATATGAAATGTAGCTCTAAAAACAAGTGGAGTTTAAAAAGAAAAATTTTATATCACATCTACTTTTAACTAAATGATACTTGCAAGCCAGGTCTTTTTGCTGCTGTTTGCATTTCAGTCCAGCCTGCCTGCAGTACAGAATGGAGGGCCGACCTCCGGCCTGTGCCTGACTCCCCCCTTTCTCCCTTCACACCCTGACCGCCTTCATTTTGCTGGCCTTGGGTAAAGTACCCCTGAGGTCCTTTGACCAGAATGGCACTGGATTCCAAGGGGCCCTGCAGTGCACGTCTCTGTAAGGACAGTTGGACACAATGGCTTTCCTGCATGATGGACTGAGCATCTCATTTCCAGAGTCTAGTCACCCTGTGGTCCTTGATCACCAAAACCACACCTAATGTTTGCCATGGTGGATCATGTCTGTAATCCCAGGACCTGTGAAGCGAAGACAGAAGGATTGCCATACGCTCAAAGCCAGCCTGAGTACACAGTGAAGTCCAGAATGAGCCCCAATCTCAAAAAAATAAAACTCTTCATAAACAAAGAGGAAGCCATCAAGAGAGGTAGCAAAGGACCCAAAGGCTTGAGTGCTAAGTCCAGCTGTGAATAAGCTTGAGTCCAAGAATGGCCACAAGGACACCTTTGCCTTCACCCTCCCAGGGTTCTTTCCCTCACTGAACCCCCCCCCATTCCAAGGCCTTGCTATGTAGCCCATGCAGGCCTCTAAAACTTGGGGTCCTCCTGCCTCAGCTTCCCAAATGCTGAGGTTACAGGTCTGCTTCTCCACACAGCCTCAGGTGCTGCCTGGCTCCAATTTTGCTGGCCAGTGTAAACCAGTCACTACCCAGAAAGATGTCATGGCAGGTAGGGTCACCAGGACTCAGCAAGATGAACCAGCTTTAAACCTATGCTAAGTGTGACTTTCATGAAAATGACAAAGCATTCCCACCTGCTACAAAGACCCTGACTCTGAGGGAAGCAGCATAGAGACTGTGGTTACAAAAATAGCTCTATGACTAACCACTGGTAATCCTCTCAGTCCCAAGATCTGGGTGCCAAAGACTTCTTGGTGAAGGGGAGCAGGCACTCAGGTGCCAGGGGGTATATTTAAAAATGAGATCCTGCCCAAAGCTGCAGGGATGTGTTTCTGCTCACTTCAGAAGCTCCTGGTTATGAGGTTCAAATTACATTGAAAACTGGAAAAATATTCACAATAACAGAGTCTTTGTAGGTTACAACAATGTGAGGGAAGAAAAGGGAAGCAAAAGGAATTAGGGTCCTAAAAATGTATACTTTCAACAGTATAACCAATGATTATTAAGTTAACAAAAAAACCAATGAGATAGACAATAAAAACAATTTGTAACTGAGTCAGGATTAGATTTTAATCTAAGATCTAAATGTGGATATTTCTACTTCATTAAAAAAATTGCAATGTTGTGACAGAGAAGGAATAATGGTCTAAATAATGGTCTAATTTCCAAGGGGCCACCCCATTCTTCCCTTGAAAACAAACGTCATGTATCAGACTGATGATCACATCCAAGCTGAGATGCTCCTGGTTTTGGATGCTGTGCCTGGTGTGTACACATACACGCACACGCACACGCACACACACACGGAACCACAGGCAATTTAAAGGTAAGACAAATAAATAGTAAATAGTGACCACATGTAAGGTCCACTATGCAACACTGACTACTCCAGTCATTCCTGTCAATTACTGGACCAGAGTAAGAGGCTGGGTCATAAATACCTACCTGCTACAGGACCTGCCACATATGCTCACCCCAACAATGCCTCCTGCTATGACTGTTTGAGTGGCCTCACATGGTAACTGCAGGTTGAGCCAATCAGCTCTCTCTCTGGCTCTCCAGGCTATGTTGACAGGCTTTCTTTCCAAGCACTGTTACAAAGCTTTTATCTGTGAGAGTTTTCCAGACCACAATCTTACTCCTTGTTTATTCCAAAGTGAAACCTTTTGGAGATATATTTTCTGTTTTCATTTTTTGAGACATGGTCTCATCACACAGTCCAGACTGCCTTAAAACTTCCAACCCCTTGCCTCCACAGATTCATTTTGTGTGTGTGTGTGTGTGTGTGTGTGTGTGTGTGTGTGTGTGTGTTCTGTAATGTAAATTTTCAATCATGCACACAGGAGTGGAGAAAAATAGCACAATGAAGTGATCTTCTGGCTACAGCTGTCATTACACAGCTCATGTTACTTCATTTACACCCACTAGACAGCCACCTACTCCCTGGATCGTTCTATTCTGAAGCTAACATAGACATCTGTAAATATCACAGGCTATATTTCTTCAACGCTAAGGTCTCTTCTTAAAACACAACCACAAAACCAATCTTTAAAAATTAACAATTCTGCCAGGTAGTGGCACACACTTTTAATCCTAGCACTCAGGCAGAGGCAGGGGATCTCTGTGAGTTCAAAGCCAGTCTGGTCTACAAAGCGAGTTCCAGGACAGCCAAGAACGGCTAATGCTACATAGAGAAACAATGTCTTGAAAAACCAAAAGCAAACCAAACAAAAACCCTGCTATCAAATGCCTTTGATACTCTCACATTTCCGTCTTCTGGGGCTTTTCTACATTCCTTCATTTTCTGAAAAGGTATCCAAATACCATCCACACACTGTGACACAGGGCAGGATACCATCCACACACTGTGACACAGGGCAGGATACCATCCACACACTGTGACACAGGGCAGGATACCATCCACACACTGTGACACAGGGCAGGATACCATCCACACACTGTGACACAGGGCAGGATACCATCCACACACTGTGACACAGGGCAGGATACCATCCACACACTGTGACACAGGGCAGGATACCATCCACACACTGTGACACAGGGCAGGATACCATCCACACACTGTGACACAGGGCAGGATACCATCCACACACTGTGACACAGGGCAGGATACCATCCACACACTGTGACACAGGGCAGGATACCATCCACACACTGTGACACAGGGCAGGATACCATCCACACACTGTGACACAGGGCAGGATACCATCCACACACTGTAACACAGGGCTGCTGAGTTCCCTTCACTCATGCAGACTTCTCCATGTGTTTTCTCGTTTTCCCTTGCAATCTTTGTTGAGATGTTCACCAGGTCTCTAGATCAATGATTAACAGCCCTATAAAGGGCTGCCGAGCAAATAGTTCAGGCATGTGGGTCTTGCAGTCTCCAGGCCCCACATGAACTCAGGCCTGTAGTGGGAAAGCAGTCATAGGCAAACAAGTGTGGCTGCTATCAGTACTTTACCCATGCACTGAAATCAGAATTGCATAGACTTTTTCATGGCTCACAAGATATTACTCCTTTCTGAATGCTTTTTAATTATTGGGAAATATATAAACTAGGGTCTGTATAACAATTTGATCCTTAGAATCCAAATAAAAAGCCAGGCACAATGATACATTATAATCCTAGTCTGGCAAGGAACAGACAAGTGGACCCCTGGGCTGGCTAGCCAGCTTGTCTAACTTAATCAGCAAACCTAGGTCCCAGTAAAACACCCTGCCTCAAAAATAAAGTGTGTACCTCCTAAGGAGTAACAGTCACGGTTGACCTTTGGCCTCTACTGCAGACATGTGCATCCACACATGTTAACACACACCCACACACAAGCATACTACATACAAACAGAAAACAAAGGCCACTCAGCCTGTTGTATGTCACTTCCCTAGACTCGCCCTTACCGAACACTGCTCTTGTACCTCCCATGGATGCTTTTCATCTATATCCTGTCTCCAATATTCCTTCTAGATCAAGAGGTCTGGTCAGATTCGAGCTTATCATCTTTCTTTGGATTTTGTTACATCACTCTACTACAGACACATCTTGTCTATCCTTGTGTGTGTGAATAGACGTTACTATGAGCATTGTCTATACTCATTAAATTCATTAGAATTTGAAAAAAAATGGTATTTTTATTCCTTCTTCACTTATGAACTTGAATATCTATGATGAGGAACTTTCAGCCCAGCATGGTGGCACACATCCATCATTCCAGCACTCAAGCAGGTAGAGGCAGGAAGGTTTCAGACTGAGGCCAGCCTGGGCTATGTGGTGAGACACTATCTCAAAAATCAAAACCAACCAAACAAAAACACAGAAGAAGAAGAAGAGATCAGAGCTGTGGAAATAGCTCAGTCAGTAAAGTGTTGGTTTAGGACCTGGATTTGATCCCCAGCACCAGTGGTGTGTGTCTGTACTCTCAGTGCTGAGGAGGCCCAGACAAGTGGCTCCCTGGAGTTCACTGGTCATCCAGCCATCTAGTTGAATCAGAGAGCCTCAGGTCCAGTGTAAGACTCTAACTCAAAAAATAAAGTGGGTAGCTCCCAAGGAAAGAGACTCAAAGCTGACCTCTGACTTCCACATGCACATATGCAAATGCATGCATGCATATATACATTTTCAGAAGATTCTTCATCAACTATTCTGATATTCTAGGCAATGTCAGGAAAGGCAGGGTAAACGCTTGCTTTAGCTCTCATTTTTGTTGAATTTCAAGATAATGGTTGTGGTTCCTTACTATTCTGCAGATAGCAAGGACTTACACACTCTGAAACATAACTCTGAATATAATTGGTGTTTCAAACCACTGTAGCTATTGATGCTTCAGTGACCTGGGTGGTGAATAAAGACCATTTTAGAAAAGTTGACTCCTGCATCCTGTGGGTGTGACTTTGGTGACCTCACGGTATGGGAAATTCAGCTGCCTCTGCTGCTTCCTACAGGTGATGACACAATGCTGTCAGTGATGACTCCATCCACTCGCACCTGGAGAGTCACAGGAAGGCCAGGCCATCTCATTTATTGATTGAAGATATCACCCATAGGTCTTTCCATTTGCAGTTTCACTGACTTGGTTTCAGAGAGGAAACTAGTAGAAATTAAAAAAGGCATCCTACCATTTCTGCCTAAGAGGGCCCCGAATTCTACTCATTATAAACAACTTAAGACTGAACAATTGCTGGGAGTATTATTTACACACTGAGGATTCAGGACTTGAAAGGGAAACAAGCAGAGTGAGCGAGCTATGCTCACTAAGCTTTGCGCTCGGAAACAATGTCCTGACTGAAGCCAGGCATGCTGGCATACATCTGTAATCTCAACACTTGGGAGGAAGGAAGATCAGAGTTCAAGGTCACACTCTTGGCTACTTATCAACTTCAATGCCAGCCTGGGCCACATAAGATTATATCTCAAACATTTTTAAAAAGATTTACAGATTGTATTGTATGTAAATGAGTGTTCTGCCTGTGTTTATCTATGTGCACCAATGTGCTATGTCTGGTATCCAGAGGTCAGAAGAGGGCATTGGATTCCCTGGAACTGGAGTTACAGATGGATGTGAGCCACCATGTGTGTGCTGGAAATCAAACCCAGGTCCTCTGTAGGAGAAACAAATGCCCTAACCTCCTTAGCCATCTCTCCAGCCAATCTCCCATCTCAAAAATCTTTAAAACTTAGGGGGGGGGAAAAAAAAAAAAACCAGATTGACAAGGGAAAGGGCAACCTACTGAGCTTGTAGCCTTGAGTTGAGAAAAAAGAGATGGGAAAAAGGCTGAAGTGGCCAGAGCTGGATACAGGATTGCTGGAAGAGCAGACTGCTCTCTGGCAGAGCTTCAAAAACCTGCCTCAGGGGTCCTGGAGCCTCTGGCTGACTTGCAGTCTGGGCATTGCAGATGTGACACGAACCCTGTTCAAGAGCAACCTCGCAATGAGAAGTAGCACCAGGGAGACAGTCACGAAGTCCCAGAGACCCACGGGGAGAGCTGGTCTGCAGCTAGAGCTGAGAGGCTTCCCAGAATGCAGAGGCTGTTCAAGATATAGCACATCTCAAAATGCTGCTGAATTAGCTGCAGGGTGAAGGCCACTCTACACCCACCCCAGAGAGAACCAACACAAGTTTCCAAGTGTTCAGACTGATGAGTACTTTAACTACTTGCCTGAAACCCCTGAAAGTCTTTTAAGGAACACAAAAAAAACAACAAGCACTTCACAATGTAAGGATCACGTCTGATCAGAAATCACCGACAAATGAAATATTAGATCGCTTAACAGGCTAACAACAATTACTCAGTCAAAGAAAAATGAGCCGACAACAAACTGAAATTGCAGTGCTGAACCCATAGACAGGGAAGGATGCTTAAAAAGCTACATGTGCATGTGTTCAAGCATTAAAAACAAACAAAAAAATGTGACCCATGGTTAAGAGAGCAACAAAATATAAGATTGTGTGTGTGTGTGTGTGTGTGTGTGTGTGTGTGTGTGTGTGTGTGTGTGTGTGTATTTTGCTGGCCAACTTGGGAAGAGTTATCTCTGAGGATAAGTTATTTATATTGATGGTGGGGGTGGAGGGCACCCAGATGACTTTCAGTATATGTAAATTAGACACCAATAAAGAGGAGCTGCCAACATCTTCCTCAAACCCTATGCTGTCATTTAAAGGACAAGTTTAAGGCCCTGAGTAAAGAAGCAGGTGGTATGTTGTGAGTGAAGGCAGATGTGACTGGGAAAGTGCAGGGCACCCCACATGGCTGTGGTGCAGGCTGAACAGAGAGGCGTTTCTCAAAAAGGCCTTCCTGTTACGCTAAAAGGTTTTAGCGACCAAAATGATAACATTTTTCTATCTTCTTACAATGTGATACAGTATTTTTTAAGTTTTAAATACTAAGCTCACTGACCCAAATTTGTCTTCAAGAGTATTTGTTCAGCTTTATAAACAAGTAGCAGAGCACAGAACAGATTAAATACAACCTCCCAAGAATGAGAAGTAGACCTAGTGCTCCTGGACCACAGCAGACGCAACCATGTTTCATTTTCCTTTGGGCCAAAAGAGAACCCCCAGAGCCCACGCAGAAGCAAGTGCTCAGATGCACTGGACAAAGAACAAAGAGCTGACAGGATGACAGAAATCCTGCTTGAGTGGCTCAGAGACACCTCCAGCTCAAACCACCTGTGACCAGAGCCGGGCTCACCACACACACCTGCTTCCAGCCCTGGCTATTTTCTGAATTCCTAACCACCCATTACGAGGGAGGGAGGCCACCTTCAAAAGGCTGAAGAGACCAGAAACCTTACATCTCTCATGCCTCAGACTCATTTCTGAATTTCTGCTTTCCCCTTGTCCACAGCTCTGCCATCAAGCCCCTTCACCCATGCTGACACTGCCATTTTCTTTCTTGATTTACTAAGGTAGCCTTCTCCATCTTCTGTAGGTCTCATGTCCTCTTGCCCACCCCTCCTATCCTTACACACCTTCAAGAGGTCATGTTTCTATCTGAAATGTCGCTCACTAGCTTTGAATCTGTCAATAGCTTCCTATTTTTCTTGATAAAGATAAAATCTCTCATACGACCTGCAAGGGAATACACAGGAAGAATGAAGTAGATGAACACTGCACGCCTGACTCATAAATAGGACATGTGGAGATCATAAACTTCCATCAAGTCTCAGGAGCCTTCTCACCCTGATGCCTCCTAAGACAAGGAAGGGCAAGGTCACAGAACAGCATGTCTAGTGCTGTTCTCGGCTTCAAGAAAGGAATGTGAATCTAGGGTAGTCTCATAAAACACCAGGGCGTTGGCTGTCAGCATCTTCCAGCACATTCCCCAAGTACACCACTTTCCTGGTATTGAGCTCTCCACCTGCACATTTTCTAATGCTCTGCACTGACCTTAGCTTACTTTCTCTCAGTAGCCTGAGAGCAGCCTTACCTCCTGGGGAGACCTTTCTCTATCTTGGCTTTGGCTGTTAGGGTTTAGCACTCCCATGGAAATCTAGTTTTCTCTGGACTTCTAAGATCATAGAAGTCCATGGGGTGGGTTATTTTCAGGCTAACTGTGAGTGTCTATCTAAAGCTCTCAGAAACTTAGAATCAGAAACTAGTAATCAGAATACTAATTCTGTTTGTAGCTTGAAGCTATAGAAAGTGTCTGTGTTCAATTCCTTCTTAGTAAAACGGATTGGGGGAGGGGGCCGTGAACACAGCCCAGTCAGTAAGTTCTTGCTGGGCAAACAGAAGATCTGAGTTCAGGTCACCAGAACTGACAACTAACTACAGTGGCAGCATGCAACTGTAATCCTAGCCCCAGGAGATAAAGACAGGAGGATCCCTAGGACTTTCTGGCCACATAGATAATCATCAGATTTAGCGAGAGACCCTACGTCAAAAAGCAAGGTAAAGAACAGTTGAGAAAGACACCCAAAAGCAACCTGTGGCCCCTACATGCACACATGTCTAGTTCATATACATGGATATGCACATATACACAAAACAAACAAAAAGCATTGTGGGAAACATAAAAGTAGATATTATTTGCCCTTCATATTCAGCAGCGAGGTGTCTTAGATGGGTTTCTATAGCTGTGCTAAAACACCATGACCAAAAGTAACTCGGGGAGGAAATGGTTTATTTCACATACAATTTATAGTCCATCATTCAGGGAAGGCAGGGTCTTAAAGGAATGAACTGAAGCAGACACCATGGAGGATGCTGCTTACTGGCTTGCTCAGCCTGCTTTCTTATAGCACCAAAGACCACCAGTGAGCTGGGTCCTCCCACATCAATAATCAATCAATTAAGAAAATGCACCACACAGGTTTGCCCACAGGCCAATATCAATTCTCTTGATTGAAGTTCCCTCTTCCAAAATGATTCTAGTTTTGTCAAGTTGACATAAAACTAGTAAGCACGCTGGGTATGCCAAAGGCATTTCCTTCTTGTGGTTCTGAGGGCTGAGACATCTGGAACCACGAGCAGGCAGGCTGTATGAAGGTCTAGTAAACATTTTCCTCTTGGCTGGCAGAGAGCCACCCACTCACTGTGCTCACATGGTCTTTCTTGGTGAATGCTTGAGAGGGTAAAGAGTTCTCTGTCTTCCATTCATGACATCATCCATGCCTAATCATGTTCCAAGGCTTGACCTCCAAATACCATCACACTGACGCTTAGAGCTTCAGTATATGATGAGACTTGATTCAGCTCATAACATTCCCTAAAAGTCAACTGCCAATATACCTTGAGCAATTGTAACTTTAGCAACCCAGCAAAAACACAGATCTAACTATAGTTGTTGAAATGTAGATATATTAAATGTATAAATGTAAACATAAGAACTTGTTTCAAAAAAGAAACTCCAAGACCTAACTCCAAATATAAGTCGTTTTACTGTATTAATACATTTTTAGAATAATCTGGCCACCTCCAGACTCACATGTCCCCACCACACAGGGGTGCTATAAGTCAAGCCACAGCCAAGAGACCCTGTCACCCTCCTGGCTCCGGACCTGCTACTCAGCCCCTGGATCCTAGGGGCCCTATGTGTACCACCCTGGACCCCAGCCCACTCTACCTTTAGACCCTTATGCCCCAGCTGCTCTATGCAGATGCCGCAGCCCCGGACCCAGACTCAAACCACTAAGAAACACCACCCTGACTTCTCCACCGAGGCTCCTGCCCCTTGACACTACCCCTGGTCCTGCCTTCAAAGTCTGGGACATAAATTCACATCAAAAGGCCATCAATATTCTAACTCCATATGTCCAGGTTTCATAGAAAAATTATAAACAGTATGATAAAACAAGGCAATATATCCCCTGCCCAAATCACCATTCACACAGTAATGTTCCTCAAGGAAAACAACTGAGACAAAACTCAAGACACATAATTCAAAAGAGCCAGCAGTAAACATGCTCAACTCATTAAAAGCATTCAAAGAGGGTAGAGACACCAGAATTGATTTTTAAAAGGATGGGAATAAAATGACTAAGGGCCAAGAAAATTAAAACAATCTGCTGAATGAGGTAATAAGGACAACCCAGGAATTTTCAGTCAATTCAATAAAGAGATAGAAAGACTAAAGAAAATGCAAACTGAAATGAACCAAGGAGTGGAGGACTCAGCAAGTCAAATGGAGAGTTCAGTGGGGTCACCAACAGAACAGAGCATGTGTAAGTCAGAATATCAAGGCCCGAAGACGGTACAGAGAACTCAATCAAAGAAAATGATTGTTTCTTTTAAACTCAGGAACAAGATATGGGAGAACTTGGCATTACCTTGAAAAAGCCAACCTACGAATTATAGGTGTATAAGAAGGAAATAATTCTAGGCCAAAGGTATAGTTAATATTTTGGATAAAATCATGAAAGAAGTGGGGCGGTGGCAGCACATGCTTTTAGTTCTAGCACTCAGGGGAGCAGAGGCAGGTGGATCTCTATAAGTTGGATGTTACATAGAGAAACTGTCTTAACAGTCCCACCCCAAAAAAATCATGAAAGAAAAATTCCCAAGTCTATAGGAAGAGATACTCATTTAAGTAGATAAGGCTCACAGATCATCAAACAGACAGGACCAGAAAACAAACCTCCTACAATATACTATAGTTAAAATACTAAAATCACAGACTAAAGAAAGGTACTGAAGTTGTAGGGGAGAAGTGCCAAGTTACCTGTAAAGACAGACTCATCAGAGTAACAGCTGGTAATGTAAAACTTGTAAAGCCAGGGGGAACCTGGAAAGAAGTATTCCAAGTTCTAAAAGGTCACAACTGCTAGCCCAGACTGTTATACCCAGCAAAACTATCAGTTAAAATTGAAGCAGAAATAATGCCAGGTGTAGTGGCACAGATCTTTAATCCCAGCACTCAGGAGGCACAAGCAGGCAGGTCTCTCTCTCTCTCTCTCTCTCTCTCTCTCTCTCTCTCTCTCTCTCTCTCTCTCTCTCTCTCTCTCTCTCTCTCTCTCTCTCTCTCCCTCCCTCCCTCCCTCCCTTCCTCTCTCTCTCTCTGAGTTCAATACTAGCCTGGTCTACATATGAGTTACTGGCCATCCAGGACTACATGGTGAGGCTCTATGGAAAACCAATGAAGCTCTGAGTAAATGTATATTATTGATATGGGAAAGGCCATGTAAATGATCCAATGCCTCAGATCCAAGGAAATAAGCAAAGCCATCCCCCAGCTGAGGCTCAGAGGTATGGTGTCTTAGTTCTTTTTTTATTGTTGTAACAAAACGTCATAACCAAGGCAACTTATAAAAGAAAGTGTTTAATATTGGGCTTAGAGTCCATGATGGTGAAGAAAAGTCATGGTGTCAGGAAGAGCCAAGAGCTCACATCTTAATCTGTTAGTAGGAAATACAGAGAAAGAATTAAAATTGGCATAAGTCATTTGAAACCTCAAAGCCTGCCCCTAGTGACATACATACTTCCTTCAGCAAGGCTCCATCTCCACCAACTTGGAGAACACGTATTCGAACCTATGAACTATGGGAGCCATTCTCATTCACAACACCACACATTGCAAAGCTTCCCTCTGGTTCCAACTGGAATGTAGACTGTGTGTGCAAACACTAGCAACCACAGCTGCCTCCTGGATGACTGAAACCTGAGACTGCTCCCCATAGAGACCTCCTATCAAGACTAGCTAACGCCTCCTGATGTGCTGTGCATGATAAAAGTGCTGAGGTTCCCAGTTTTTGTTGCTTAGTCCATCAGAGCCGGAACAGCCCACTCACTGCCAATGTTTCTGTATGTGCTTTTATCCGTCCTTCATTCCCTTACCACCCTAGCCAGTTTTCCAGGACCAAGCAGTGCAGGACATAAGACCCTATCTCAAAACAAACAAAACAACAACAAAGAAACTCAAAAGAAAAAGACTTGCCATGATAAAAATAGAATAAGTTCATATGACCATTACATATATCCTCTACAGAGGATATTGGAAGATTTTTTTTTTGTTTTTACTTTTTATAAGGTTATTCTTCTCTCATACATTACATCCAACTGTAGTTCCCACTCCCCCCATTCCTCCTACCTCCTCAGCAGAGCCCAGATTAACGCCTTCTGTTTCCTAAAAAAAAAAAAAAAAAAGGAGGTCTCCTAGGAATAGCTTGCATAATAACATACAGTAAGACTGGGCACAAGCCCTCATATCATGGCTGGATGTGGACCAGTAGGTATTAGGAACTAAGTATTCCCTTACCCTGACTTCAGCCACTCAGAGCTAGCAGCCACATCATCATCAGCCACCAAATTCAGCATGGCACATTTAAAAGTCCCTGTCATCATAGCCCTCTTTCTGTCTCTCTTCTGTCTGTTTTTCTTGTCCCCAGAGGTGGCCTTTCAACCCCTACCCAATAAATCTCTTTTGTGAGATCTGTTGTGTGGTGTGATTTCTGCAGCATTCCTTGGCTTGGATCTGCCAAGGTACTCTTTTGCTGCTAAACCCTAACAGTAGGGGAAAAAGGGTCTTGGGCACAGGAAAAGAGTAAAGACACTAAGATATTCCTCTACTCCCTCTGTTAGAAGTCCCATAAGAACACCAAGCCACACAACCATATGTGCAGTGAACCCAGGTCAGACCCATAGAGGGTCTATGATTGTCACATCAGTCTGTGAGCCCCTGTGAGCCCTGCTTAGCTGATTCTGTATGCTATGTTCTAGTGGTATCCTTGACCCCTCTGGCTCCTATAATCTTTCCTCCCCGTCTTCTGACTCTGCCTAATATTTGGCTATGGACCTCTGCATCTGCTCCCATCAGTTATTGTATGTCATGCCTCTGATATCAACTGGGCTAGGCACTATGGCAGAATATCATTAGGACTCATTTCATTGACTTTTTTCCAGACTTGATTGGCTCCATCCTACCTTTGGGAAGAGGAAATAGAATAGATTTTTCAGGTGGACAGGGAACAGGTGGGTACGAGAACAGAAGAGATCGGTCAGGGTTGAGGGGTGGGGAGAAGGAGGAAGAGAGTACTAGGAGAATCTATTGGAATTGAGAGGCTCTTGGGGGCGATGTAGAAACCTAGTGCAGTTGTAACTCCTTGGAGTCTATGAGAGTGACCCTGGAAAAGTCTATTAAGTGGTGATACAGAGACCAAAATGGCCAACTTCTATAGCCAGGGAAGCCTTCTAGCAGAGGAACTAGGACACCAACCTAGCCACAAAACCTACAATCTGTTCTGACTGCAAGATGTGCTAGGATAATGGTGGCACAGAACCTGTGGAAGTGGCCAATCCATGATGGTCCAACTTAGGGCCCATATCACGAGAGAGACCAATCTGACACTGCCTGCATGGCCAGGGAGAAATTCTTCAGACTAAAGAGAAGGATAAATATAACCAAGAGGCCACAATAAAAAAATTAACAATGATGACAGGCATTGGTGGCATATGCTTTTAGTCCCAGCACTCAGGAGGTAGAGGCAGGTGGATCTTTGTAAGTTCGAGTCCAGCCTGGTCTACAGAGCTAGTTCCAGGACAGGCTCCAAAGCAATACAGAGAACCCCCATCTCGGAAAAACCAAAAACAAATAAACAATGTTGGGACAATTAATCAAAAAAGATCTAAGAAAAACACTAAAACATTAGCAGAATAGAGCTTTTACATTTTTAGTATATGTGTGTGATGCACACATGCCACATCATACAATGTAGAGGCCAAGAGACAATTTATGGGGAGTTAGTTTTTGCCTTCTATTACATGGGTCCTGGAAACCAAACTCAGGTTTCCAGGTTTGTAAACACATGTCCCATCTACTGAACCACCTCACCAGCCCAATACATTTGTTTGTTTGTTTTTGAGACAGGGTTTCTCTGTGTTAACAGCTATCCTGGAACTCACTCTGTAGATCAGGCTGGCCTTGAACTCACAAAGATTTACCTCCCACCTCCTCTGCCCCCCAGAGTGCTGCAATTAAAGGTGTGTGCCACCACTGCCTGACACCTTTTTGCTTTCAAACTTAATGTTTTTAGTGATTATTTGAGAATTTCACTTAATGCACCCAACCCCATTCACTTCTCAGTTCTCCCATGTCCACTGCCCATTTGTGACACCCCCAAAAGAAAAGAAATAAAAAAATAGCAAGTCCAATTTGTGTTGTCTATAAATTTACTGGAGCATGGTCAAACTCCAGTTGGCCAGTCCCTGAAAGAAAACTAATCCTTCTGTTAGTTTCCGCTGGGGCAGCAGCCTGCCTCTGATACATCATCACCTGTTGGCGGCGCCTTTCCACTGTAAGCTGTGTGACATGTGCACCCACTACAAGTGCTGCCAGGCACAGCTCCCTCTCTGCCTGTTGCTCCTCCCTCACCTCTCTGGCCTCTCTTCCTCCTGTCTCTTCCCTGTTCTCTCTGTCTTCCTGCCTCTCATGTTTCCATCCCTACAGGGCCTTTCTATCTTTGGCTCTCTTCCTCTCCCTCCCTCTCCCCCAGTAAACCTCTCGCACGAACTCCGTTGTGAATGGTGTGTATGCTCAGTGGCATACCTTGGCAGGTAAAGGTACCCACTTTGCCTTCCTTTTTTTATCATTACACTTTCCCCTACCCCATCCCTGTCAGAAGCCATCAACTGTGAAGAGCTATACTTCAGCATCCTTATTACACTTTTTTTTTTTAAGGGTTCTCATCAATGGCTTCCTGTCTAAACTGTTTCTTTTGGGGGCAGGTAGGGTAGGGAAGGTTGTCACTGAAGTCTTCCTTCTGTCTCTCATTCTCAACTGTGAGTCTGCAGTCATCAATACCACTACAAAAAATCTTTCTAGACCTTTACAGTCAGCAGCAGCACAGCCTTCCACATGGCTTCTGGCTACAGCATGGTAATGGCATCACTGCCCATAGTTTGACCTCCTGATCCCCCCAGCATCCAAATCTGTTTGGCCATCTTTCCTCCCAATTTCGTGAGTCCACTTTTTAAAAGCGTCTTCCCATGGGCTGCCCTTCTCTCGTTTTTGCAGGGACACTGTGGCGTATGCAGACTCCTCTGAGTCTGCACGGGTCTCTCAGGCTCCTCGGATTTGCTAATGGGTGGCATGTGCCAGATTCAATCACAGCCATGCTTCAGGTTTTCATCCTCCAACATACATCTTTAAATAGTAACTCTGAATATTAATGATCCCGATTCTCCAAATAAAAAGACAGAGTAGCAGATTGGGTTAGTAAACAGGACCAGTCTTTATGCTGTCTCCAAGAACTGTATTTCACCATCATAGATAGATACCACCTCAGGATATAAGGATGGTATACTTCCCAAGCAAATGGGAAGTAGAAAACAAGCAGGCCTGGCTGTTCCAATACCTGAGAAAATTGACTTCAGAATAAAACTAATCAGAAGAGATCTTAAAAAGAGCACTTCATACTCATTTAAAAAATCAAGAAGATATTGTAATTTTAAACATTTATGAACCATAAATGTTTCATAAAACAAATACTATCAGATATAAAGCCACAGATTAACTCTAACACAGAGAACAGCAGGAGATTTCAATACTCCACTCTTACCAATACACAGGTCATCTAATCAAACAAACAAACAAAAAAACCAGAAAAACATTAGTTAGATGAAATTATAAAGCAAATGAATCTAACAGACATCTATGGAAAATTCCACCCAAACATTAAAGAATATACATAATTTTCATCAGGTCATAGAACCTTCTCCATAATGGATCATGTGTTAGGACACAAAGCAAAGCCCCAGCAAAGTTTGGGAAACCAAAATAACATTCCATGTGAACACAACTGAATAAAGCTAGATACTAAACCAAGAGAAAGTGCATAAAGTACATAACTTCTTAGAGATTAACAATGGATTCACTGAACAATGAATAGGTTAATAAAGAAATTAAGGAAATGAAAAAAAGAATTCATTGAATTTGAATGAAAGTAAAAACACAACATACCAATTTTTTTGTTTGTTTGTTTTTTGTTTTCCAAGACAGGGTTTCTATGTATTGCTTTGGAGCCTGTCCTGAAACTACCTTTTTAGACCAAGCTGGCCTTGAACTCACAGAGATCTACCTGCCTCTGCCTCCCGAGTGCTGGGACTAAAGGCATATGCCACCAACTAAAGGCGTTTGCCACCTGGCTCAAAATTTATAGGATACAATGAGAGCAGTTCTGAGAGGAAAGTTCATAGCACTAAGTGCCTACATTAAAATAAAAATTATAATGCTCTCAAATAACTAACTTAATGATTCACCTTACGGCCAAGGAAAATCGACAACAAATCAAACCTAATACAGGGAGAATTAATTAAGATCTGAACAGAAACTAATGAACTAGAAATAGAAAAAAATACAAAAAATTGCTGAAACAGGTTTTTTTGTTTGTTTGGTTTTTTTTGGAATGATAAGGGAGACTGACAACTTTTTAGTCAAATTAACCAAAGGGAAAGAGAATGCAAATAAAAAATATCAGAGATGAAAAGGGAGACATTACAACATATATCAATGAAGTTCAGAAAAGCATAGGAACTATACCTTAAAAACCTCTATTTCACAAAATTGGAGAAAACAAATCTACAAGAAATGGGTGCAGTTTTAGATGATTAAATCAAGAGAAAATAATTTAAACAGATCTATAACCAGCAATCGATAACCAGGCTGAAGCCATAAAAAGCCTACTGAAAAACAAGCCCAGAGCCGTTGAATTTGCTACAGAGTTTTACTAAACCTTTGAAAGAGTAACACCATCTACTCAATTATTTCCTAAAATAAGAAGGAATACTTTCAGAAATAATGAAGATAAAATTACACTAATACCACAACTAGAAAGGCAACGACTAAATAAAATTAGACTAATTCCCTTTGTTAACATAGATGAAAAAAATAGTCAATAAAATACTTGTAAACTGAATTTAATATTATAGCAAAAGACCATTCACCATGATCAAACTGGCATTATAAATGGAATCAATAATAGAAATCACATTATCTCAACAGATACGAGAAGGAGTTTGATGAAATCTGAAACCCCTTCCTGATAAAGTCATGGAGAGGCAAGGGAAGAAGGAAGCACACCTTAACATAATAAAGGCTATATACAACAACCCTACAGCCAGCATGATGATCAGCAGAGCAAAACTCAAAGAGACAAGACAAGACAAGACAAGGTGTTCACTCACTCAACTCCTATTCAATAGAATGCTTAAAGTCTTAGCAATATCAACAAAGCAAGATGGAAATAAAAAAAGGCACAAATAGAAAAAAAATCATTGTCCATGTATTCCTATCTGCAGATGATACTATTTTACATACAAGACCCTAAAGACTCCACCAAAAATCTTCTACAAAGTGGCAAGATACACAAAAGCAACACACAAATCAGCAGTCTTCCCATATACCAATTATAAACAAAATAGAAAAAAAAATCAGGGAAAAATCTCTTTTGTAACACTGAAGAGAGAAAGAGCAGGAAGAAAGAGGAGAAGGAGGAGGAGGAGGAGGAGAAAGAGGAGGAAAAGGAGGAGGAGGAGGAGAAGGAGGAGGAGGAGGTATAACACGAAATATAAATGACCCAGAAACTGATAGTGGGGTTCAAACTTCAAGCTGAAGGACAGAAAAGCAAAGTAGTGGGCCACTAGCTCTTACCACTACCTCAGGCTGAGCAGGCTGATCTGCCTCTCCGCAGCATGGCTGAAGAATCCTGACACTGAATTTCTTCCTATCCTCAATGTGGCTGGAGAATGAATGCCTCCTATCTTCAGGGCGGTTGGAGAATGAATGCCTGACACTGAGACCTTGCTCCTGTCTTATCTACCTTCTTGATGTTGGGATTAAAGGTGTGTGATCCCAGGTACTGAGATCATTTTTGTGTGAGGGTTTCTCTTTAGGACTGGATCAATCTTGTGTAGATCTGGGTGGCCTTGGACTGTCTACCTCTTAATGCTGAGTCTTAGGATTAAGGGTATGTACCACCACTTCCTAGCTTCTGGCTGCTGGGATTAAAGTTGTGTGCCTGGCTTCCATGACTTGTGGCTGACTTTGCTTTCTGAATCCTCAGGCACGTTTTAATAAATTGTAAATATCATATCGCCACAAGGGAGGAGGAGGAGAGAACAAACAAAACACCAACCTTGAAATAAACCAAAGACAAGAAAGAGCTCTACAATGAAAAATTTAAAATGTCAAACAGAAAAAGAAAACAAAAACATGCAGAGGCCTTCCAATTTCACGAATAGAAAGAATTTGTGAAGATAGCTATTCTATCACATACTATCTACATCAATGCAACCATAATCAAAATTCCAGGGCCATTCTTCACAGATACAGAAAAAAAATCTTAAAATTTATATGGAAGTGCAAATGACCAAGAGTAGCCAAAGCAATTTTGAACAACAAAATATTGCAGGAGGCATCATAACTGATTTCAAGTTATGCTGCAGAGTCACAGTCATAAAAAACAGCAGAGTATAGGCACAAAGCAGAGACAACAATGGAGTAGATCAGAGGAGAACCCAGACAGAAGCCCACACAACTACAGGCTACCTGGTTGTTTGTTAACAAAGATGCCCAAAATACACAGTGGAGAAGAGACAGCATCTTCAACAAATGGTGCTGCCTCTGGTAAGAATGTATGACAGTTGAGGGCTCCACACCAAACAAGACATTTGCGCCACCCCCTCTAAGGCTCAGGGTACATTGTAGAAGAGAGGGCAGTAAGTACATAAAAGCTTGAAGAGGAGAAGCATGTGAGAGGAAAAGATAGGGTGAAGGGTTGTAAAATGCATCCTCTAGACCTCGCACAACCATGCAATCAGGAACTTAACAGCTGCAGTTACCTGCTGTGGGCCCAAAAAGGCTGGCCCTGTCGTGGAGGGTGAGGGGGCTCACAAGGCCCTACCCTTTACTACTGAACTACTGGTTACAGATTCGGGGAGAAAGGCCATCACTGTGGATTCACTGCTGAGCCCACTCTTCTCCAACAGATAGCTCTATAGTCACACAGGTGGCCCTTGTTAACCTCAGGGCCTCACAACATCAACAGATGTAAGTATGATAAAGAGATTCATAGGGAACAGGGGAAATGGACAGGGGTAGGAGAGAGATGGGAGTGGGTGGAGATGAGTGTTCGGTTTGCATTATGCACATGTGTAAAACTGTCAGAGAACAAATATAAATAATAAAAATATTTGGAAGTAAAAGAAAAAACCCACCAATCTGACAGAGGAAACGCTGGTAGCCTGGCAGCTCCCACCAAAGTCCCACCCCATCCCTGAGATAGGGGCCTGTTAAGTAGTCCAGGCTGTCCTTGAAACCAACAGTTTCTCAAATGCTGATATTTCAAGTACATTACCTTGCCCAAACTCAGAAAGGAGGAGAGAGGGAGATGAAGAAAGGAAGGGAGGAAGGGAGGCAGGAAGGGAGGGTTGAAGAGAGGGAGAGAGGGAGGAAGGGAAGAGAAGAAGGAGGAGAAGGAGGAGAAGGAGAAGGAGGAGAAGGAGGAGAAGGAGGAGAAGGAGGAGAAGAAGGAGAAGAAGAAGAAGAAGAAGGAGAAGAAGAAGAAGAAGGAGGAGAAGAAGGAGGAGGAGAAGAAGGAGGAGAAGGAGGAGGAGAAGAAGAAGAAGAAGAAGAAAAAAGAAGAAGAAGAAGAAGAAAAGAAAAAGAAAAAGAAGAAAGGAAGGGTGGGGGAAGGAATGAAGGGAGGGAAAATGGTGAATTTTAGTCACTGGTACACAGATTCATTCTAATTACAGGAAATAGGCACCCCTTTTGTTTTCACATTTTAAAGACTTTCTCCTAGTTTTCTTTATATTTTATGACTATAATTAAACTGTACTTATATTCTAAATTTTGCTCTGTTCACTGAAATTACAGCAGAGCCTTTTCATGCTACTATGTATTTGTAAGAATTATTATTCTCAATGTCTACCATATGGAGCCAACAACTTTTAAGAAAGTTGGTGGTGCACACCTTTATTCCCAGCACTCGGGAGGCAGAGGCAAACTGATCTCTGTGAGTTTGAAGTCAGCCTGGTCTACAGAATGAGTTCCAGGACAGGCTCCAAAACAATACAGAGAAACCCTGTCTCAAAAAACAAAAACAAAACAAAAAAACAAACAAACAAAATAACCCTCACTTTGCAGAGGGGACAACTATGGGCACTTCTCTTCCTACTCTGAAGAACACTGTGATGGATATTTTTTAGGTGACTTTGTTTTGGCACTACTGGGGATTGAACTTAAGGCCTTGTACATTCCAGGCAAGTACATTACCAATAAAGCACTACTCTCAGCCAATGTTTGTTTTGGATATATTTTAAATTATCTTCATGTCAAAGGTTTTAACAACTGCATACTGGGAAGGTCTTGATACACACTGGCAAACGATGAAAATGTGCTATAGAGAAACACACTATGCCACCAGAACAAACGAGCACCAGGGCACTACCACTCTCCTGTCAGTGTTGTACACTGAAATTCAGTTTCTTTTTATTCATTCAACAAGCAATCTTCTGTGTGTCACACAACAGCAAACTCAGAAAACATAACAGAAGGCACAATCTCTGACCTCAGAGGTTTTACAGTTTTGATTCTGAGGCAGGAAAAAACCAAGCAAACAAACGTGTGATTACAATTGAAATGAGAGCACAACTAGGCAAGCATGGGATGCTGTGGGGATGTGCAGAGATGGCCCTGGCCTTGACCTCGGGTGCTCAGGACCCACTTCCTGAGGAAGTGCTGCCCAAGCTCTGCCCTATTAGCACCTAGACAGCTCATGTCATCATCTGCTTTCCTTTCTGTGCTCTCAGCCTCTGCTGCTTACACAACAGTCTTCCAGCATTTGTTAATTAGTTCTCATGAACTCTGTTATACCGGAAATAACAATTTTCTTATGCTCTGACTGTTGCTTTGAGGCTATGATAGACTATGTGGTATAGATTCACATAATATTTGTTTTTATGAATGGAGAGAGAATAAAAAGGTAGAAACACTAGGCTTTGAAAGGGTAAGTTCTCCTCCCAGCCGTGCCATCCAGCCACCCAGGTACCCTTCATCAGGACAACCCTGAAGTTAAATTTGTACCAAGTCCCAACCTATACCTAATGCACATTCAGGCAGATATGGGTGTTTGATGTATTTTTGTTGTTTCTATTGTTTTTCAAGGCAGGGTTTCTCCATGTAGCCTTGGTGGCTGTCCTGGAACTAACTCACTCTGTAGACCAGGCTGGCCTCAAACTCATAGAAATCCGCCTGCCTCTGCCTCCCAAGTGCTGGGATTAAAGCCATGTGCTACCACTGCCGGGCTTGTTTGATGTATTTTTAAGTAAATCATACATACACTGCTGTAGACAGTATCTCTGCTGCTCACTTTAGCTGGGTTATATTTCACTGAGTTCTAGGCATTTATACACACAGGAAATGAATGTTTCAGTTTGAGTTAGTGTTCTATCATGAATTCTGGATTTCAAACCTTGTTTATGCTTTTTTCATATAAAAGTCTGAATGGCTTCATAAAGCACACTATATCAATCTTTTTTCTTCACTTTTATTTATTCTACGCATCTTTTCTTTATCTTTTATTCTACATAGCACAAGGTTTGGCTTTGTTTTAGAATGAATCTCACTATGTAGCCCAGGATGTCCCGAACTCACAGTGACCTGTCAGCCTCTGCCTCCAGTGTGCTGGAATGTTGGGATTAAGGGTGTGCACCCCTGCACCTAATTTTAAACTGTGGGTACTCATTTCTAATTTAGAAAGTCTGTGTGTGTGTGTGTGTGTGTGTGTGTGTGTGTGTGTGTCTTTCTTCAAGGTAGGGTTTCTCTCTGTATAGACCTGGCTGTCCTAGACCTTGCTCTGCAGACCAGGCTGGCCTTGAACTCATGGAGATGCACCTGCCTTTGCCTCCATAGTGCTGGGACTAAAGATGTGAACCGCCACTAACTGGCTGGAAAGGCTTTTTATTTTTCCTCTATGACATTTTTTTTTTTTTTTTGCTTTTGTGTCAGTTGGTTATAGATGTCATTCAATAAAACCAAAGGTTTCCATTTTTATATAAGCAGCAAGCTTGTTGGTCTTTTCTTCGAGACTTAGAAAACTTTCCTGTGGAGTGGGTACGTGAACCTCCCAGACCTATGTTCCAAAGGACCTCCTCACCTGGCAGGATCATTGGCCCCTCAGATATTTAAAAGTGTTTATAAAAGCCCCTCATGCATTACACCTCTTCCCTCACTACAACTGTAATAATGACTCTACAAATGATGGAATATTACTTTAAGAATGCATGTATGTGTGAATTAAATTCTCATTCTTACCAAACCAGTTACATCTACTCTGCTCACACTTCAGGTAGACTTCTCGTGTGATTCCTCCACTTATAAAGCACAGCACTCCCACCGGCACTCGCTTCTAGTGGCCCTCCAGTCACACAACATCAGCACCACATGCATCTTTTTAGATTTTGTAAGTATCAGTGAGTCTAATGGCACAGCGAACAAGCTGACTTGGCACAAACGCCACCTCTTGCTATTTCAGTACAGCTTAGACAGTAAGAAGTCACATCGACGGCAGAATCAAGATGACACAACAGATTCTGAAAAGGGAAGGGTCACAGCATAGAAGCCTGCTCCTCAGTTCTCATTACCTTGCATTATTAGGAAATGGATGGAATAAACGACCAGATTCAAATCAGCTTCTAAGAACAAGGAGCTTTTCAAACGGAGTGGACTCAGTAAGTAAATGAACCAATAGTGATCTATGGAGGCGTTCTGATGTAGTCTGACTACATCAATATGGAAATGTTTATTTACAAAAAGAGAAAGTCATGGGATATTTACTATTTATCATTTCAAAAAGGATGTGTTCTCCATGTGAACCACAGCTCTGAGGCAGATCTTCAAGGTCCTCCCCAAGAACAAAAATTTAAAAGAGGCTTTTCAAGCAAAGAGCATAGTTCTCCCATAGTTACAATAACCTAGGAATAACCAGAAGTTTTTTGGTGAACTGTAGGCATGGTGAGACAGAGAACTGAACCTGAGTGACAGGTAAGAAAAGACAAGATCACATACAGGGCAGAGGGCACTGGTAAACAAGAAGAGTGTCCTACTAGTTGTGTCAAAGCAGGTCAAAAAATGGCCCCACATAGCCAATACAACCAAAAACTATTTCCATAGGAATCTTAGTGGAGTTTGAGCCAAGCTGGTTAAATACACACAGTAGGACCTCATAATATACTACATACACTAATTTGAAAACTTATACAGACTAGGTTTTTTTCAAGTTTTTTATTTAAATTAGAAACAAAGTGCTTTTTACATGTCAACCCCATTTTTTTTCTATACAGACAGTTGAATTAATTTATAGAAAAAAATAAATAATTATATATATGAAGACTATCACAGACAGTGAATATCAGGCCATTCACAAACATATAGGTCATTCACTGTTATTTTAATAGCTGTGCAAAGTTAACTCAGATTAAAGGATAAGTGAGGATGAATAGATGAGAGTTCCAAGCAGGGAAAGGGGCGGTTATTTGTACAGACAGCAAATACAAATGTACAAAGGAAGAGAGAAAGAAGTCATGAGAGAGGAGAAGAGTGTAGCAGCTTGATTGAAAAACAAGATGCAAGCTCAATACTGTAGGTGTGGCAGCTACTCAGCGGGGAGAGAAAGAGAATCCAGCCAGGGCTACAGTGAGACCCTGTCTAGAATGCAAATTTAGGTAACCCATGGTCCAGGGTTTTGTTTTGTTTTTAAACCCAAAGTAAAATAGAGCTAAATGAATTGTCCATGTCCATGTCCAACTCCAAGTGTTCACACAGCATAATACACACGCGCGCACACACACACAAACACACACACACACACACACACACACACACACACCCCCCCAGAGGACCTCGTCTCGTCTCATCTCTATGGATAATTCTTCAATGAACCCAAGACATGAGTGCATTACTTCATATTCATTCTCATCACTCCTCTCTCCCTTCTCCCCTCTTCTGTGTGGGTATGTGCACACATGCATATGTGCCTGTATGTGAACATTTTAGTTATGTCTTTAAAAGAAAGAAAAAACTTAAGTCAGAAAGACTTAAAAATTCATCTTCTTAGTGTACAGTTCTGAGTTTGACAAATAATTAGAGTTATGCACTCAAAATAGTCAAGACAACATGCTCATCATCGCTCCAAATTACCTGTTTAGGGCCTGCAATCAACCTTAACCCTGCTCCTCCCTGCTGCCAGTCACTTGTGGTTTTTTCTGCCCTATAGTTCCCCCTTTCCACAATGTCAGATAGACGGCATAATGCCCTCTGTGCTAAGAGTCTGGCTTCTTTTACTTGCAAATGTGAGTGGGATCACCCATGCTGCATATATCAGTAATCCATAGATACTGCTGAGAAAGACAGCAAGGCTGGGCCATGGCTATTTATCCCTTCACTGGGCTACAGATTTGGGGGGGATAACACAACTTTAGCCAGCCTTTGAGAAGTAATGCTTGTGTGAAAATACATTCTGATTTCTCTTGAATAAATATCTAAGAGCACTATTGAACTTTAGAAGAAACTGCCAGTGACTTTTTACCAAAGTAGCCATATTATTTTTGTATTTCTAATAGCAAAATTATAAGAGCTACTAAGCTGAATGACATCCTTGCAAACAAGATTGGAGTTCTGTCTAATCCTGGTCACTCTGATGATCTGTAGTGGTGAAATTCAGTAACCCTGAAACACCCTTGTAGTGACATTATGTTTATACTAGAACAATTAAAGCTTTCCTGAAGATCACAGGGCAGAGCTAGCCACTCCTGACCATGAGGTCTGGAGGTCTGTAGAGCAGACAGGAAGTGATATGGCTGGGTGGAGAGAGGGAGTGATAAGGTGGGAGGAGAGACAAGAGCTCCGTCTCTTTTTGGCTGGGAAATTAGTGAGGTAAGGTGTGGCTGTGGCTTGCTCCTTCATCTCTCTGATCTTTCAGCATTATCCCCTATATCTGACTCCGGGCTTTTACTATTAAGAACTATTAGCACTCGTGCTACAAACCCTGAACAACATTAATGAATGTCAAAGCCAGGTGGTAGATGAGATGATCTTTCTTTACTTTTTTTTTTTCTGTTTGAAACAATTTTCCAATAAAATATCTTTAGCTTTTAAATCTTCTTTTGTTGTTCTTTATAAATGGTTTTTAAAAGTTATTTAGCTTCAATCTCAGTACATGCCTTAAAGAGACTTCATTCTATACAACTCATTATTCATAAATGGTTTTGGGGGAAATAACTGTATTCTGAAGAATGGGCTAAGATTTTACAAAGTCATAAAATTTCAAATATTTATGCTATGATAAAACTTAACTAATAAAATTTAGTCAAATTGAATCTAAAACTAATTATAATGATAAGGCGAGGCTACTGCAGAAAATTAATCTTCAGCTTAGACATTTTCATTCTTTTCCGTAGGACTTGCTATTTAATGACATGGAGAAAGCAAGGTGTACAAGCATTTCATTCTGCATAGACTAAAGCACTGTCTCTCCTTGCTAAGACCTTCACTCTCAGAGCTATACTCTGACAGAAGTACTTCTCTCAAATCCTGTGAATATTCACAAAAGAATGTGCATTTAATAATATCACATCAGCAACAAGCATATAATCTTTATTTCACAAGAAAACAAGCTGGACATACACATTTTGAGTACCCACAGCTCTCTTCACAGCACTGCCTCTCATGCCCTGCTTTCTGGAGAACACAACAGAAAACCAGCATGTAGTTGGATTTTTCTTTTGTGACCATCAGCTCACAAATAACAACCCAGAGATTTATTATTAATTATGAAAGCTGGGCCCTTAGCTTAGACTTGTTATAGCTAGCTCTTATAACTTAAATTAACACTTTCTTTTCTATAGTTTACTTACATTCTTCCATGTGGCTTCTTACCTCATTGCTACACTGTCCACCGTGCTTCCTCACATCTTGCTGATGACTCTCCTTTTTTTCTTTCCAGAGTTCTCTCTCTACCCAGAAGTCCCACCTATATTCTCCTGCCTAGCTACTGGCCATTCAGATCTTTATTACACCAATCATAGCAATACATCATCACACAGTGTACAGATATCCTACAACACAGCTGTCTCTCCTCAATAATAAAACTGGCTAAGACCCTTGAGATAGTCTCCCTGCCATTAAAGACCTTCCTATGAATTATGCTTTTTACCAGCTTTTCTTCAACAGAAGGAAACTTAGTATAAAATGCACCATACCCTAAACTGTACTATGAATTTCCATATGGTGTGTACAAACAAACCTGTTTCCTTTAAGCTCTGGTTAATAGTGACTTACTCACCCTACATAATATATCACCATGCATATGTTGCAGTAAGATAATGCTTTCCAATGCATGTTTGTGGCTGTCTTTTTACTTTAAACAGTACACTTGTTTCACATCATCATATCTTCTTCACATGGATACACTTGTCTACTGTATCGGTCTTTGTCACTGTGACCAAATAATGGATAGAAACAAATTAAGGGAGGAAAGGTACCTTCTGGCCCCGTGCACTATCATGGTCACAGGAGTGTATGCAGGAGGCCAATAGTAAGTTGACAAAAAGAAAGGGGCAGGGCAGGATATAGTACCCAACAGCACACCCACGTGACCTACCTCCTCTGCCTGGGACCCACTTCCTGCTTCCTAACACTCCACTAGTGTTATCACCATCAAAGTGTTCATCCCCTCAGCAGATGTGAGCCTCTGGGGAACACACTCAGAACACCCTGTGCTTACTTATCTGGGCACTTCCCTATCCAGTCGGGCTAAAAATTAAGGTTAAATATCATATTTAGGTACAAACAATTACCGGATGCTACTAAAGCCTTATATAACCCCTATATGTGGTGTTAACTCATCGCCTTTCCAAAGTATTAACTTCTTTGAGCCTCATGTCACCACAAATATATAAAGCAAGCAGTACGGCAGTTGACTTCCTCTCCAAGCTCTTATTTAAATTTGTTTATTTATTTTATATCCAGATCAAAGTGTCCACTCCCTCTTCTCCCAGTCTGTCCTCCACCTCCCCTCTATCCCCCTGCCCCCAATCCACTCTTGTTTCTGTTCAGAAAGGGGCAGGCCTCCCATGAGTTTCCACAAAGCATGGCATAGCAAGTTGTGGTAAGACCAAGCATCCCCCACCCCACCCCCCCACCCCAGTATTAAGGTTGGGCAAGGTAGCCCAGTATGAGAAATAGGTTCCCAAGAGCCATTCAAAGCATTAGGGACAGCCCCAGCTTGCACTGTTAAGAGTCCCACAAATAGACAAAGCAACATAACTGTCACATATATGTAGAAGACTAGGTCCTCTCCCAATTTTAAAATCAGGGAGACACTAGACACAATATCTGCTGTCCACAGGCTGGTCTGCACTCGAGGACAGAGGAGTTGTGGATGAAAAGGAAGAGAAGGATGTGAGGCTCCTTGTCTTAGAAAACAAACAAGCAAAGCCAAAAGAGAAAGATTTGCTAAAAATGTTGATGCTAAGCAACTGGGTGAGGAATTCATAAGGGATCATTACATTACTCTCTATATTCCCATGTATGCTTGATAGAACTTTGATAAAAAGGTTTTTTAGAAGTTTTAAATTGTGTCTTAAAGCATGACAAGCTTTCAGTAAAACAATAGAGTGCCAGGTAGAGAAGCATAGAAAGCAAGGACGAGAAGGCATCTTTCAGTCCCTGGGGAAGCTCACATCACAGTGGGAGGAGGCAGGGTTTAGACCGACAACTCAGAGGGTTAGATCATACAGGGCCCCTCGGCCCATGCCTTGTCCTATAGCAACTGGAAGCCACAAAGAAAGGGTAAGCAAGGACACAATTTTACAATGGTTACTCAGACATGAGTACCCATAAGATAAAGAGACTAGGGAAAAGTGATCAGAGGGCAGTCATTATGGTGGCCTGGGCAGGAGACAGTAAGGGCCTAATGGAGGCAATGGAGATGAAAGGGCAAGCCAGTGTCACAAACAATTAGTTTCAATATGATTAATTGAAAACTACCTTGTTCTTTGTCAACCACACAGGAAGATTTAGCAAGAAGGGCTAGATTAGATATCAAACAGAAAAACTGACTTTTGGTGCACAGATATTTAATTTTGCTTTTTAGAACATTCAATGGACTTTGCAGCAATCAAAATTATTTTTATCATACTTGCCTTCCATAATTTGTTCAGCCCAATTAAATAAAAGTTCAGCTTAATTAATTCTGAAGTGTTAACACCTTCATAGTGGTTTCATGAGACTGCCCACTCACCTGCTGTTGTCACCATGAGAGTTTAGTACCTGGTAGGCCAGTAACAAGGTGCATGGGGGTGGGGTTCAACTGAGCATCACACAGCAGGTAAGTCAACAGCCAGAAGACAAGAAAAACATTCAGTTCCAAACAAATCAAAAGCTAAACTTAACTCCGAGTCTCAAGTTCACTCACAGCATTTCTTGCAGACTTGATATCTCAGAGGATTTTACAAATCCACACCAGAGACCAATATCCTCAAGATTCCTAGCACACAACTCCCTTGTAACAGCTTCAGTACCTTTTCTTAGCGTTTACACACACACACCTAACATTGAGGCAAATGGCTTTCTAATCCTTTACTATATTAGGGAACAAATTAGCCTAGATCTATTCATATAATTATTTCCTGTGATCTGTTGGAGTTTTTTTTCACATGCTGGTTTCCTGCCTTTATTTGGCCATATGCATTAAAATGAAATACAAAAGAATAAAAAACCCACAAAACCCCCACGCTATGGTACAAAAGCTGTTTCTTCAGTTAGAAATGTTGAACAAAGTAGAGACTCACTTATTCTCCTTGGATATTTGAGTCAAGTACATTATTTCTACTCCCTGTTCTCATCACTGACAACTGCTTAAGTCAGGAAACCTTGTCAGGATTTGCCACCTCACGGTGCTCAGGCAGGCCGACCTACTTAGCAGCTTAGGTGACTATTTTTTGCCTGATTGTTGTGACAGGAAGAAATAAAACCTTCTTTGCCAAAGACAGGCAGAAGAAGAAAACAACCCAACTTAAATTACAAATTTAGTGTTCAATAGATCCTCTAAATATCTACAGCAAACAGGATGGAGACACAAATGATCTTAGTCACAAGGATATATGTATTGATTCAGAAACTTAATGAGAAAAAGTCACATCAAGGACTTCTACACACAGTGTTGTCACAGGTATCTAAACAGACTCACAAGCAAAACTGGAAAAAACGCAAAGAGTAAGAACATTCACAACATCTTATGGCTTTGTGCTTCATAAATCCTTAATGAAATACATCAGAGGTAATACTTCAAACCAAGCATCTGTTTCAGATGCAGGGAAAGTCAAGACAGGGGGCCTGGGATATGGCTCAGAGAAGTGTCTACTGAGCAAGGATGAAGACCCAAGTTCAAACACTGAACGTGAGGTGTGCATCCATAATCCCGACATCAAGAGAGGGTAGAGACAGGTGGTTCACAGAAGCTCGCTGACCACCAGTCTAGACAAACAGATGAGCCCTAAAGTAAGAGACCCTGTCTCAAAAGCAAGGTGAGCAGTGATGAGGAAAGACACCTGACATCAACCACTGGCCTCTTGCACACACACCTGCATGAACACATACAATCATTTGTTCATATACCATTATCAACCTCATTACAGATTTTTAAAATCTGTATTTTAAATTGTATTGGGTTTGGCAATTTGTTTTTATATGAAGTAAGGGAGTTTTCAAAACTAGCATTCAAAGAAATAAATAACTAATGGCCTGATGTCCTAGGGAATTCAGAGAGAAGTTTTACAGCAAAATGTAAGCATCTGTGTGCTCTATCTTCATGACCTGGGCTTTCTTCTGCCTCTGACTTTATACATCTGCTTCTCCTTTCATCTTGGCCCTCTGTCTTAGTCAGGGTTTCTACTGATGTACCAAAACACCATGACCAAAAAGCAAGTTGGGGCGGAGAGGGTTTATTTGGCTTATGCTTCCCGATCACTGTTCATCATTGGAGGAAGTCAGGACAGGAACTCAATTAAGCAGGGCTGGAACTTGAAGGTGGGAGCTGACGCAGAGGACAGGAGGGGTGCGGCTAACTGGCCTGCTTCCTCTGGCTTGCTCAGCCTGATTTCTTATAGAACTCAGAACCAGCAGCCCAGGGATTAGGTACCACCCACTATGTGCCCCACACCACCAGCTGCTCACTAATTGAGCAAATGCCTTACAGCTGGATCCCATGGAGGCATTTCCTTAACTGAGGTTCCTTCCTCTATGAGGACTCTAGCTTGGGTAAAGTTGGCACACAAAACCTGCAAGTGCACCCTCCATGTGGAAGTAAATGGATGGGCTGAAGAGACTCAGGATTCTGTTCACTCACAGATGGCTCATAGGGGTGGAGGAGTGAGGGTGGGGTTCAAATGAGCAGCACACAGTACATAAGTCAACAGTCAAAAGACAAAAAACATGCAGTCCCAAACAAATCAAAAGCTAAACTGAACCCCAAGTCTCAAATTCATTCAGAGAATTTCTTGTAGACTTGATATCTCAGAGGATTTTACTTCTGGTCCTGAAGAGACTCAGTTCTCTGTTTACTCACAGATGATTAATAACCAAATACCAGCTTATTATGAAGACAAAGTTTCTATTCTACCTGGTCCTGCATCTGTTTAATTGCAAATAAACACATAGAGGCTTATATTAATTATAAACTGCTTGGCCAATGGCTCAGGCTTCTTATTGGCTAGCCCTCTCTTAATTATTAACCCATTTCTATTAATCTGTATCTCTCTACCGGAGAATTTCTGACATCCTATCTTCTCAGTAGCTACATGGTGTCTCTCTGGTGACTCATTCACTGACTTCCTCTTCCCATTCACAGACTTTCTCATTCACAGACTAGCATTCTCCTAGTCTGGCAGTCCCACCTATACTTCTTGCCTGGCTACTGGCCCATCTGTGTTTATTCATCAACCAATAAAAGAAACACATATTCACAGCATACAAAAGGACCTCCCCATCAGTATTACTGTTGCATTACATTTTGTAGTTTACAAATCTATCATACACATAGCAGAACACCTGTTATGTATGTCTCATTGTACCTGAGGGAACTGAGCATAGAAAACAGTGCAATATTTTGCCTAAAGTTGAATTTCATGATACATGAGAAGTCCAGAACATTGATTAATATTTCCATTAATAACATGGTATTAGGGTCAAAACAATGGCAATGACAGATAAATTCTGTCTATCCATGAGTCCATACTCACATCAAATAAATGAATATAAAAGGGAACAGAAGAAAAAATATAGACCTTTATTCCAGAAGAATCTTGATTAAAAGATATAAAAAGAATAGGGACAGAAGACCATTTTTTTCAAGACAGCAGAACAAAGCTACCACACCCCTGAAAATTCATAGCTATTACAATTAGTGGCAAAAAAGTATTGAGAAGAATGGTGAAATGGGCCAGCAGTTAAAAGCACAAGCCTGATGAACTTAGTTCAGTCCCTACAACCCACAGTAAAGGAGAGAACCAACTCTCAAAAGTGTTTCTCTGGTCCCCATGTGTGCATGATGGTACTCACTCACCACACACACACACACACACACACACACACACACACACACACACACACACACAGAAACACATCATTACCATCAAATAAATAAAGTAAAGAATAGAAAATAGGATCTGTATATCTCAGATTATCTCCTCAGAAGAAACTAATTTCCATGGGATATAGAACAGCCACAAAATGAAAGATTGTAGATGCCACCTTAACTATGAGACCAAGCTTAATGGCACCAGCGACAAGGTGTGCCAATATGCCCTGAGATGAAGAATTAAAAGAGGGTGAACAGCTATTCATTATTTAGAGGGATTCAACAACATAACTGGCCAGTACTCTTTGAAGGTGTCAAGGTCACAAAAAGCAAAGACCAAGCAACTGTCACAGATTGGGAGAGCCCAAGAAACCATAGAAATGAAACACACACACGCACGCACGCACGCACGCACGCACGCGAGTATGCATGAACATCACATTAACCCACTCTGTGTGTAATTTGATATCCAAATGCTACTTAGATCCCGAGTCTGATGACGGATAATAAAACAACTGCTAAGATTTGAGTGACATCTGTAGGTTAGTGGCCATGTACAACACCTTTATATTTAGCTACCCACAGTCAAGGTGAGTCTTTTCACTTCAATTAACCTAATTCACATAATTTCACAGGGATTAATTGATTCTAGATCAATATTAACCATCTCAGATAGCTTTTTTCAATAATAATACAAGATTCACTATTTTAAAATAATACAGATAAAACTAATCCAGTTGGGCCTGATGTGCATTTGAATATTATGGGAGGTGAGACTCCTATTTAAGAATGTAACTTTTATACAAAGAACCCCAAATCTGTAACCTCTTAATAAAAGCAGGACTCTAGAAGCCTGTCACAGTACTATAAAATAACCTTCCCATGCCATCTAATTTGATCAGAGCAAAATGGCATAAATTAATCTAAGAATTATGTCAAAATAGTAAGAGAAACATAAACATATTTTTAAAAGATGTATTTTATTTTTAATTATGTGTATGCTTATGTATCTGCATGTGGGTCTGTGCATGTGAGTACAGGTATCCAAAAGAGGGCATCAGAGAGCCTGCTATTGGTGGTACATGACTTTAATCCCAGCACTGGGGAGGCAGAGGCAGGAGGATCTCTGTGAGTTCAAGGCCAGCCTGATATACAAGAGCTAGTTCTGGGACAGGCTCCAAAGCTACAGAGATAGACCCTGTCTTCAAATATCACAAATAAAAAAAAGAGGGCATCAGATCCCCTGGAGTAGGAGTGACAGGCTGTTGTGAATAGCTAGCTGGACATGGGTGCTAGGAACAAAATTTAGGTCCTCTGAAAGAGCATCAAGTGTTATTAACCCTACAATTTAACTCCTAAAGAAGGACAGCACAAAGCATCTTTAAGCTCTAGTATTTATATTTTGTTTTGGATTATGATATAAGTAATATGAAGACTAGTGGATGACCTATTACTGCAAAGTTCAGGAAACATACAAATCAAATAGAGTTTAGCTTCAAAAGAGGCATTTTTCTGTCCAAATCACAAATCCAGTAAACTAAACAAGAGCTCTGAAATAAAAACTGGCAAGTATGTTTGACTCCAGTATATTAGTAGATGAAAATAGGAAGAGGAATGTCAAGTGTCAGAATTATCACCTTCTAAAAGCATTACAAAAAGTTACAACTCAATTTAGAGAGGTAAGAAAAAGAAATGAAACAGCCAATACTACTGGCTTCCCATTCTTAAGATTTTCATACTAAATACAAAGTATAAAAAAAAATTATAGTCCTTAAGAAAAGGAGGACCAGAAATGCACATAAAGGTCGATATGTGAGTGCAACAGAACATGCAATTACAGTTCTTAGAGTGGGGAGATAAGGCCCTGAACTACTTTTCAGAGCCATTACCCATCAGGGAAACTGGATATAGATACTTTCTTTCCACAGAATACTTAGCATAGTGAGACGTGGGTCAAAGATCACTGTTTAAGTTTCCCAATTAGAGTGCCTGTTATCTGATTCTGGCAAGTGACTTATTTACATCTCCAAAAATGTTCTTGAGTTATATTTAGTTATATATACTCTAGTCCACTCACATTAGACTGCCCTTTTAATTTAACAATCCATCTGAGACACCATGCATTACTAAGCCTCACAAAAAGTTATACAACTTTTAACTTTATTCTACAATGAGAAAAGGGACATATTAATATGTGAGTTATTTTAAGGACTAGAGAGACAGCACAGATGGTAGTGGTTGCTGCACAAGCATGGGACACAAATTTGATCCCAGACCTCACACAAAAAAGACACATGGGTGTCTTTAAGCATGTGATAGCTTAATTTGTAATTGCAGTGCTGAGGAAGGGGAGGACAGCTGGATTCCTGGTTTACCAGTTAGCCAGCCTAGTCACTTGCATGATGTAGGCCAATGAGAGACCCTAATCCTGATTGATGACTCATGAGTAATGACACTTGAGATTGTCCTCTGGCCTTCACAAATACACATGAGTGTACACATGTAACTACACCGATAAAAAGTATTTTACTTAAAAAGAAAAAAAAAATCACTGTAAATGTTTTAGACTCCCAAATATGAAAACATCTGAGTGGGGAGGGATTGGGTCAGTCAGTAAAATATTTGCCATGCAAGCATGGGAATTGGAGTTTGCATCCCCAGCCCCAGGTAAAAGCTAGGTACAGAGGAGTGCCTCTGTGATAGTAGTATGCAGATGTGAAGACAGACAGATTCCTGGAGTTTGCTGGCCTGCTAGCCCAGCTAAATCAGCAAGCTACAGGCTCAGTAAGAAACCCAGTCTCAAAAAATAACGTGGAGAACAGATGAGGAAGATATAAACAAACACAAACACACTATAAACACAGGGGAAAAAGGCACCTTAAACATATTTCTCCTAACAAAGTTAACATGCTAAAAACAAATGCTAAATAGGAAAAAATTACATCAGTGCTGGGAACTGATGTCATTTATTTGACAGAACTGTTGAAGGACTTATGGAAAACACAGTAAAACAAAACTAGATGCAGAAATGATGTCAAGAGTCAACTAGTGACTTGGCTTTCGGGGAGGGGAGTTCAGTGAGGAGGGAATGTAAGGAGATGCTGGCAGGAATACTGGTGAGGACAGCTAGGGAAGGAGGGAATGGCGGGACATGGGAAAAGCAAGGAGCTTTCCATTTGCACTGACAGTCTCCCGTTGTATTACTGTTAATCACGAACATTTCAAACAACTGTGTCCTTTATAATCTGAGCTATCAGAAAGAGTCTATGTGGCTGGACAGTGGTGGTGCACACCTTTGATCCCAACACTCTGGAGATAGAGGCAGGCAGTCCTCTGGGTTAAGAGGACAGCCTTGTCTACAGAGTGAGTTCTAGGACAGTCAAAACTACACAGAGAACCCCTTTCTTGAAAAAACAAAAAACCAAAAAAGTCTATTTAAAAAAAATGGGCAGACACCAGAAACATGGATAAAAATGTACAGTGTGCAATCGGCTTCATGGTTGAGACTCATCTTTACAGAAGGAGTAAGAGACAATGCTCTACTATGACAGGCTCTCAGTCCATTCCTCAGAGGCTACTGGGTTGGTGAGGAACATAATTTATATTAGAAATGCAGTATTTGAAATGAAACTGTCAGTGTCCTGACAGTGGCGGTCACTGCCAATGGACCTGCCCCCAAGTCTCTCTCGATGCGGTGTGTTGCCGTGAGGAAGTGAAAGGGAGGGTGGGGAAGCAGCAGGGAAAGGAGCAAGAACACAAAGAAAAGAAGAGGAAAGAAAATGCAAACCAAGGCAGGGTCCGTGCTGAGAGTCTGAAACAGAAACAAGACAAAACGTAACAGCCAAGTTGTCGGGTTTTTTCTTTCTTCTGTCAGTGTAGAGGACCAAATCCAGGGCCTTGTGCTTGCTCGGCCTACACTCATGGCTGGGCTTAAACTGCTAACTCCAAGACTCGGTTTTTAAACAATAAGATGGGAAATGGAGATAAATTAAGATTATACTTTATTAAATTAGATAAATCTGTAAAGGTACAGTGTTTGAAGTCATAGAAACACACCAGCTCTTGAGCAACAGAGAAAGGTTAGCCAAGAACAGAGAAAAACAGAGATGGAAAAATTAAGGGAAAAAAAAAGATAACAGAAGTAAAAACTAGACCAAACATAACCCGACAGAAAAATTACTGGGAGATTTCACACAAAAAAGGATATTTTTTCTGGTCTACAAACATCAGAAGTGTTCATTCCACTCCCATCTTAGTCTGTTTTCTGTGGTTAAACAGAATACCTGAGGTCAGTAACTAGCATAGAGCAGAAGTTTGTTTGGGCACATGATAGAGCCTGGGAAGCACACGGGCGTGGCACTGGGATCATCTCCTGTGTGGCACTGGGATTATCTTGATTTCTGGAGAGGGCCTTGTGTTGCTTCACTTTGTAGCAGAAATGTTACAATCACACCAGTGGGAACGCCATCAACCCCAAGACCTGAACACCTTCTATGAGGCTCCCTACCTGCATTTTCAAGGTAAAAGCCTGGGCTCCAGAGGCCAGACCAAGCTAGGCTCAGTCACCCTCCCGACTCCCCAGTGTGCTACAGTGTGCTAACGTAAGAGTGAAGAGCAGATGGGAGATTTAGCCCACACGGCCATGTGAGAAAGAGGTACAAATACAGGGACCCACTGGCCCCTAAGGTGGTGACTTGAGGTTTAGGCTTAAACAATAATAGAATTGGGGTAAAAAGATGAGCTGTGCAAGTGAGGCCTAGCGGAACATTACCTCAGTTTTGGTTCTGCAAGGCGGTCTAAGTAAGTCCTAAGCAGTGTGGTCCTCAGGAGATGACTTCTCTTCCTAGAGCCCAAGCTTTAAGATAATAGCTTGTCCCTGAACCTCTTGGGCCTTGAAGAGGATGAGACTGGTTTGGCAGACACTCCACAGTGATCAGCAGGCCTGTGGAAGTAACAGGTGGCCAAGGAGACAGAATGAAAGCAGACATGTCAGGCTCTAATCCTGTATTTTCTCCTTGTGGACCCACATGAAGAGTTATTTATTTATTTATTTACTTACTTACTTACTTATTTACTTATTTATTTATTTCCAAAAGCAGCTTCTATTAAATGTCTATTTCAGTCCCACCTCACAACTCTGACACACTGAGGACCAAGTCTCAGTGTGTGTTTTGGTGGGAACAAGCCAGCCTCAAACAACAGTAACTTTACTGTTTAGCTAGGATATTAATTATAGCCAGAAGAAGGAATCACAGCATAGCTACCAAAATGGCTGAAAGGAAAACAGAAAATTTCAGGAATGGATTGCTAAGAATATGGAGAACTCTCCCTGTGACTCACAGAAATGTAAATTAGGCACAATGCTTGGGAAGATTCTTCAGCAGCAACTACCAAAGCTGAAAACAAGTACCTCTACCACCTTGTCACCAGATGATGGGCTCTTGCCTTGGTGGCATAAGCATAACCCTGGAATTTCCAGACTCACAGCAACTACAAGGATGTGCAATCATGCTGGCTCACATTCAGCATTCTTTAAAATTTTTACTTTGTGTGCATGTATGTGCATGCATGAGTGTGTGCATGTGTGCCTGTGTTTTTATCTCATTCATGTAGGGGATGGAGGATAACTCTCAGGAGTTGGACCTCACTTCTTACCTTGCTGTGGCAGTCTCTCTTTGCTCTTTCTGCTGCCACATCACTGTGTATATTACAGGCTGGCTGGCCAGCAAGCTTTGGGACTGAGTCTCCTCTTTGCCTCCTATCTTGCTGCAGGAGTGCTGGGATTACAGATGTGTGCCATCACATCCAGCTCCTCTCACAATATCTTAGTTTTTGTGGGTGTTAACCTACATGTATGTGTGTGTACTATGTGCCCAAAGAGGTAAGAAGAAGGCATCAGATCCCCTGGAACTGGAGTTACAGACAGTTGTGAGCTGCCATTGAGCACTGGCAATTGAACCTTGGTTCATTGCAAGAGTAGCCAGTGCTCTTAACCCCTGAAAAATGTCTAAAGGCCCCACATCCAGCTTTTTATGTAGGTTCCAGGGCTGGGACTCAGGTCATCCATCTTGGCTAGTGATTTTACCTTTGAGCCATTCCCTCAGCCCACAATCAGCATTTCCATAGCACATACAAGTATTCACTCAGCCATCCCACTCTCAAGTCAGACAGTTCACTTCTAGTGAGTATCAAGAAAACAACATACAGCATTCACCAGAAGACACATACTGTGTTATGCCAAGTTTGTGAGACCCCACAAAGACCACCAAGGAGCCAACTCACTGAAGTATAAGGTTTATTGTAAAATTACAAGCCTCAGCAGAGACCCTGTCCTGCAAACTGGCACAGCAGCTGCAGGAAAAGGGTATCTGGCCTCAATTGCAAGGGGTTTATAAAGGAAAAACCTGCAGGCAGGGTGCTACATGCCTTGGCTGTTCAGGATTGGGTAAGAGCAGGTGACCTTTGAATTCACTGATGTGGGGGCTGGGGGATTTAAAAATTGTTACTAACAGTTGCCCACAAGGACAGTTATGGCAAGAAGATGCTATTTACCAAAATTAGTCACTGCCTGACCATCCTGGTGGAGACACTTTGACTAGGGTGGGCACAATTTTGTATGTTCCTTGGAACTGTTTATAATTCCTTGGCTGGAGCTGAATCAGCCTTGTGCCATGCAGAGAATTTCTCAAGGTGGATTTTTCTGAGGGTGGAGTTAACTCCATCCTTTCCAGTTTATTTTGCTCTCACAACTGAAAAGTTTATAATAGTGTTACTTGATGGTTAAAAACTAGAAAGCACCCAAATCCCAGCAACATGAAGGGTTGGCCACTGTGACAGATACATTAAACAGAGCCAACAACTGCACACATCAATTTAGACAAGCCCCATAAAAACAGTAAAGGCTGAAAACGCAGACACAGATGAGTCCTACACTACCCACTGCATATAGAGTACAAGCACAAGGAAAACCAATCTTCACTTCAAAGCCTCGTTGCTGGCTGTCTTGCTTTGGGTTGGCCTCTGGGGAGACGGAGATACAGCTGTCACTGATGAGAATACAAGAAAGGCTTCTGGGAGACAGAATTTAGTAAGGCTAGCCAACATCCCTATGAACAATATGCTCCATTGGCTATCCAGGAAAAGAGATTACAGCACAATGGCATGACACAGGCAGCTGAGCAACTGAAACTACAAAGATTGACACATCACATAAGCAAGCATGCCTGGTGGGAGAGCAAAATCCCCCAATTCCCTTTACAGCCGTTCAGAAGTTCCTTGTAAAGTTCAATACTCACTTACTATTTGATCTGGTAATCCTACACTTAGGTATTACCCAAGAGAAATTAAGGTAACACATGAAAACTTGTATGTAAGTGTTCTCAGTGGCTTTATCAGTAATTGTCCCAAAGTAGAAATAATCCAATATCCACCCCACAGGAAAAAAGGGTAAACAAATGGTGGTACACCATAAAGTAAAATGCAGCCAACAATAAAGAACATGACACACTCAACAATGGAGTTTCCCTGAACTGAAGAAGGAACTTAATCCCATTCCAGGGTACTGAGTGTACTCTCTCCTTCTACCCTAGCATTGGATAGTGCCACTAGCAAAGCCATCATCATCATAACCAGTTTGAAAGGAGTGCTAGGCAGGCACATAAGAGACTATGGTCTGAGGACAGCTGGGCGCTAGAGATTAGGGATGAAGCAGCAGTATGTGGAACATTTTGTTTTATCTTGAGTTCACAGATTATACCACTCTATGATTAGATTGTGTGCTCAAAAATTCAAATCTTGGAACTGCATCTCCAACTTGATAGTAGAAAGAGGTGAGCCTCAAAGCGTGAATTAAATTTAGTTACAAGAGCAGTGCTCTCGAATGAGATTAGGCCCCAGCAAAGACTTAAGTGGGTTTGCTTGCTTCTACTCTTCCCCCATCTAAGGGCACAGCATTCACCCCTTTATGGAGTAGGGATATGGTGCTCCTCCTCCTGGAGGATTCTGCAACATAGCACCATCAGGAAGCAGAGGGTGGTCCTCACTATACAACACTCCCCTACACCACAAGAAGAAAACTGGGACCATTTATATTTTGTTACAGCAGCACACTAGTGGCAAGGACAATTTTAGATTCCAAAAAGTAGCTGAAAAGCAAGACAGGGGAGTCATGTCGTACCTGAGTTCAGGCAACTTGAAGACAAATAGCTGAAACTTCTTAGGTATGCATTGCATGTACTCTAAAGCTTATTCAGGTATGGGAGACTATAAATGTCGACTGGAAAAATGGTTTACTCTTGCTAACCCAACCATCTCTCAGTTGATGCCAGTGGTTGTTTATGTGTGAAAGAATGATAACATCACGGAGAATTGTTTCCCTTTATTTTTCTGGAAAAAATAACCAAAGAAAAGATGAGTGCTGTGGTGATATACATAAAGCTGAGGAACTGGAGGCAGGAGGATTGTGAGTTCAAGGCTATCTGGGCTACACAGTGAAACTGTCAGGAGAAAAGAGGAAGTAGTGGACTGGCATTAACTTAAAGAGTTTAACTGTGTGAATAACTTAATTTAAAAAATTTGTGCTACATATTCCTTCTTAGAAAATTCTAAGATTGAGACAGTCAGACAAAAACAAAACAAAACAAAAAACCAACAACAAACAAAACAAAACAAAAAAACCTAACTGGAGTAAAATAACATTTGTAGGCTAGAAGGTTCACATAAATAGGAATGTAATATCCCTTGAAGGTAAACAGAGAGATGACTCCCTTTAGAAGATTAGCACTGGGTGTAAAAAAAATAAAAAGGAGATGAAAACAAAACACCATGAATTCCATCATTTCTAGGATAAGCCAGGTTTCCCAAGCAAGCAAATTAAAATTGCCTCAAAACTATTTCATTGCTAAGTTTAAGGCAGAATTTCATTTAAGGGAAGACAAACAAGATAGGTCAGAGATAAAAAGGAGTGGCTGGAAACAGTAGCCAAAGTCTTGGGAAATAATTTCCCACTGGCCATTTCTAGAATGTTGGCTTTAGACTTAGGCTTCACAACTTCTAAGGTGAAGAGGCAGATGAATACAATGTGTTCTTAAATTTGAAGAAATAGCCCATCGGAGTTACAAATTATTCCAGTTATTTATTTTAGATTCTGTGTGTGTGTGTGTGTGTGTGTGTGTGTGTGTGTGTGAGAGAGAGAGAGAGAGAGAGAGAGAGAGAGAGAGAGAGAGAGAGATTGAGAGAGATATTGAGAGAGAGAGAGAGAGACTGTTTTACCTGCTGGATGTATGTGCACTGTGTATGTACCTAGTGTCCACAGAGGTCAGAAGAGGATGTCAGAGCCTCTGAAGCCAGAGTTATGAATGGTTGTAAACCACCCTGTGGGTGCTAGGAGCTGAACCCAAGCCCTCTGCAAGAGCAGCAAGTGTTCTTTAACCACTAAACGTTCTCTCCGGTCCCATACCCCACGCCTATATGGCCGTGGTCAGTACAACAGGTGTGAGCAGGGTGACTATCTCACTACAGAGATCTGTCTGCCTCTGCTTCCCAAGTGCTGGAACTAAAGATATGCACTACCAAGCCCAGCAAGAACTGAAGTGTTGTAATATTAGCAAAATTTTTAGAAGGACCATCTTAACAGATACCAAAAAGCATTAAACAAAACTCATCTCATATCAAGGATTAAAAACTCAATAGAGAAAGTAATAAAAAACAAACAAATGAACAAAAGACAACCTATACAATGAAAGTAAATGTTTGCAAATCATATATCTGACAGTAGGTTAATACTCCAAATATAAGAAACTTTTAAAAATGGGCAAAAGACTAGTGTCAGACTTCCATCATTGGCAAATCCCTGAGGCAATCAGTTGAAGGAGGAAAAGGTTTCTCTGGCTCCTTCTTTTGCTGATCCAGTCTCTGATAAGTTGCTCTCAGAGCTTTGGGAACATCATAGTGGAGGCAATCAGAGGGACAAAACTGCTCATCTGTGCCCAAGAAGCCAAGAAGAGTTCAGGGGAATGGGCTGGGGTTCTGTATGCCCTTCAAAGGCGCACTCCCTCAATGACCTGAAGACACCCCACTAAACTCCACCTTGTAAAGATCCCACAGCCTCCCAATAATAGCACTTTGGTAAAGCATTTAATAGAGATGTCTGGGGGATTTGCTTATAAACATGAATACAATTTCCCAAACTATATATATATGTGTGTGTGTGTGTTTGTGTGTGTGTGTGTGTGTGGGGGGGGAGAGAGAGAGAGAGAGAGAGAGAGAGAGTGTGTGTGTGTGTGTGCAGGCACCCTAGGAGGAGCAGAGGCAGTAGATTCCCCTAGAGTGATTGGTGGTTGTAAACTGCCCAAAGAAGGTGCTGGACACTGAACTCAGGCCCTCTCTGCAAGAGCAGTATGCACTCTCAATCACTGAGCTTTCTCTCCAGTCCCACATTATATTTTTTAATATGTGGATTACAAAAAAAGATTTAAAAATTCATAAGAATACAGAGAAAAAGCAAGCCTTAAACACTGTTGGTAAGGCTGAAAACATACCATCAGGAGAGAAAATAGTACGAAGTTTCCTCAAAATTTAAAGACTTACCGCATAACCCAGCAATCAATTCCATTTTTGTATACATGGCCAAAGAAATGCAGTCAGCACTCAGAAGAGGCACCTGCACTCTCATGTTTATTGTAGCATTATTTATGACAGCAAAGAGGTGGAAACACTGTAAGTTTCCATTAGCGGCTAAGCAGATGAAGGAATTGTGACATACACACATGGGATGTTACTCAGCAGAAGGAATTCTATGAAGAAGTCATAGGGAATCCTACTACTCTATAAGCTCATTTTAAAGATAAGGTTTTTTGTTTGTTTTTAAGTTTGAACAGAAATACCCTGCATGGGTAGATGATGTCAACCCAAGAAGACATGGCTGATCAAATGAAGAGTCCCAGAGCCACGGTGGGATACCTTTCTAAATGAGTTGTTGGTCAGGACCTCTCAACATTCTCGATCATCTACCATAACTAGATGGTAAGCCCCTGCTGCAAAGATGACACCTGGGACTAAACTGGAGGCTTCCTCCCTGCTGACTGGCGTTCTTAGTGTTCTGCAGGCAGCTGGGGAGGAAACATCATCACTGATCTTACCCAGGGGTGAGCTGTGCACACCAGGCAAGACCTTGCTTGTGTTCACTGGTATGACAGTGGGATGACTCTGCTTGGTTTTTGGACCTGCTCCTTAGAAGAGAATTCATTCCTGGCACTATAAACTTGATCAAAAACTAGAGACATCATAAGCTACAGGGAGGGAATTTACTACTGCTGCTTTGACAAATGGATGTGGTGTTACACTGCCTGCTGTATTCATCAGGGTTCTCTAGAGGAACAGAACTTACAGAATAAACATATGCCAGTTGGTGGTCCCAGTATGAAGGAGGTAGAGGCAGGTGGAGCTGAATTCAATGACTGAATTACAGCATGGACTACAGAATGAGTTTCAGGACATACAGGCCTACACAGAGAAAGAGAAAGAGAGAATCCTGAAGTAGGCTCCAATACCAGTGAAGGAATAGGACTTGCCAACGAGAGCAAGGAGACAATGAGGGCAAGCCCCCTTCTTCCATGTCCTTTATATGCAGTCAGCAGAAGGTGTGGTCCAGATTAAATACTGATCTTCCCTATTCAAAAGATCTGCAATAAAGGTGTATCTTCCCAACTCAAAGATCAGCATTAGAAGTGGGCCTTCCACCTTAAAATGATTTAATTAAGTTTAAAAAAAATCCCTCACAGGTGTGCCCAGCCATTTGGGTTTTAGTTATGTAGTCAAGTTGACACCCAAGAATAGCCATCACACCTCTAAACATTTGTGTTTAGAAAAGCACTGGTCTCATCTTTGATCAGAGACTCCCTCTCACCCCCACCCCCACCCCCTGGAAAATGGCAGTCAATGCAGAGGCTTATGGCTGCTCGAGGTGGTGAGAAAAACTGTTGAGTGCTCAGCCCTCAATGAGACATCTCTGTACCACCCCTTCAAAGCTCAGGGAACATCACAGAAGGGGTGAGGAAGGAATGCAAGCATCAGATGACAGGGAGGAGGGACATGACGTCTTCTGGGCATGGACAGCCATTGCAATCATGAACTCAGAGAAGCTGTGGAGGCATGCACTGGGCCTGTCAACATTCAGTCACAGGTGGACAAGGGGCTTCTAGCCCCTATTCCTCCCCGAGGAACTACTGGCTGTCAACACATGCCAGGGAGGGGCCAGTTAATGTCTTCAGTGGAGTAGCCACTGACGAGCTTCTCATGTTCCAGGAATAGCTCCACATCCATGCTCATACCACAGGCCATGGTGAGACTAAGTAGGTCACAAAACAAAAGAAAGCAGTATCAAAGTGGGAGAGACTTATAGGGAGGGATGGAGGGAAGGTGTTGGAAGTATGAGGTAGATAAGGCTGTCAGGGGTACACTAAAGGTGAGGCTTTAGGGCCACTAGCTGCTGGTAGTAGAGGGAGCAGCAGTAAGAATCCCAACGCCTAGGTCCAGAAACCACTGCCTAAAGCTGAGGAATCCTGGCTTCCAGACCCTACACACTTGTCCAGGATTAAGGGTACCAGTATCAGAGCCCTATACAAGAACTCTACCACTAGAGGGCGCCATCTGTTCCTGCTGCTCCTATCTGTAAGCTGCTCCTGCTTGCTGCCATCAAACACAGGGTGACACAATAGAAGGGCTTTTTGTTTATGCAAGATTTGCACTCCCAATTTAAAAAAAAAAAAAACCCGGCCAGCAGCTGATTAGTTACTTTCTACACACTCATAGTGTGCACACTCACACACATGCATGGAATCTCTACCTATTATAAGATACTGCTGTGAGAAATTAAAGCAGCTGTAAATAAATGGGGAGTTAAAATGTGCTCATAGGTTGGAAGACTCAACAGCAGCAAGTAAATTCTTCCCAAATTGATTTACAGATTCAAAGCCGCTCTAAACAAAACCTAGCAGGCTTTCTGATAGGAAAGCGCATTCCAAAATTCACATGGAAATGCAAATAACAAAACAGTCAAAACAACTTTGAAAAAGAACACTGAAGAATTAAAAATATGATTGAAATTATGCATTACTGCAACCTGCATCAAATAATTGCGGGGCTAGAGCTCCTCTTACATTTCTTAGCAGGGGCTGTTTTGAATTTGGTAAGCTTGGTTTTATAACTTCAGTGAAAAAAACCCACTCCATATATGATAGAAAAAAACCTCGACTAGATTTTAACCCCTGTAAAATGACAGATGAATAGAAGGCAAGCATGAGGTGGTGCCCTACATCTGAGGACATCACACTGCATTGATACCACCATTCAGCAAGATCCATGACTCTGACAGGGAGAAATAACCAGACATCTCTCAGAAGCAAGGCTACCAGCTAGAGTAGTCTTCATAGCAGCTACAGAAGCCTAAACTCGTGCAATAGATGCTAGCCCTTAGGGTAGCAGGTAGAGCTACACATGCTGTGAGTTTTAAAGGCACAAAGAATGCAAAGCTAGCTTTGCAGATCTCCTCACATTCACTGATGACACTGATTTCACTTTAAGTGGAAAAAATGAACCATCCTAACACACACACATGGTATCCTGCCATTGTATTACAACAGAACTTAGAAGGGAGTATGTAGAATAGAAGTTAAGGTCTTTAAATACACTTGGCCTGTAAGCTTACTATGTTTCTCCTCATTAGAGTGATACTCAACAGTGACCAGATTTTGCCTATGCTGTGTGCTCTGACATTCCAAGCCTCCCCCAACAACAACAAAAAAGTAAACTAACTACAGAATAAATATTTGTTAAATGAATAAATTATACCCATGTAAATATTTGTTACATGAACTTATGACATCTATATATACTATGCTCAGGAAATAATGTAATAATCTCATGTAACCTTCTCTTTCTAGAGCAATTTGTTTGATCAGATTAAGAGTTAATTATCTTTTCTTTATTCATACTGTATATACTAAACAGAACTTGAACTTCTCAGCAAAGTGATAAGTGATTGGATGATTCCCTCCCTCTCTCGGCTCTCACTGGTCTCTAATTCTCTATGTAGAACGGCCTCAGGCTACCTTCCAAGCTACAGCAATCCCCCTGCCTCTGCCTCCTGAACACAGGACTTACATGCATGTGGCAGTACACACAGCCTGTTTATGTCCTTTTTCTACAATTTCCTAAAATGCACACATACTCAGAATAGAAATGGCATGTGCTTCTTTAGAAAGCCAGTATCCTGTAAATTAGAGCATGCTTTGTTTCCTTTTCAATGTTTGACTTTTTTTTAACTTACCCAGAAAAGCACCTGCAGTCTTCTCTACAAACTAACCTGCCTTCAATCAATCTTTCCAATTAAGAATCCTTTATCATACTGGTTATCGAAATCCTTTGACCTATTTTGATCACTAGATCTAAAACTCTTTCAAGGCAGGAAAAAAAATCAGTATTTTTTTAATTCCCTGCTGTTAAAACATGTTAGAAAATACTTAGTTGACTGAAGTTAATGAATTTTAGTAAGACTGAAGAAGCTTGAAGGTATAAAAACATGACATAAAGCTACAAACAAGAAAAAAGTGCATATTGGACTGTCTAGCAATATAACCTACCAGTAGAGTCTGTCCTTGGGAAATGAAGAAGTGGCCTGATACAACGATGGTGAGAACGAGAGACCCAGTTTCTTCACTGGATTCAAAAACCTTGAAGAGAGAGAAATATGAAAAGTATTTCTATGATACACATAAGAACAATTCTGAAAACAAACTGCTTCCTCATATTGATGCTCCCCTCCAAACCCTCTTTTTCATCTATGCTGTAACTGGTTCTCTTATATTTTTAAGCTTCCTCCCCCCCCCCCGCCCCTGTGTGTGTGTGTGTGTGTGTGTGTGTGTGTGTGTGCTGTGTTGCTAAAAAACAAAATTAAGAATCAGTATTTCAAAACACAAAGACCAGATTATTATGAAATACGGGTCTGAGCTATCCCCTTTCAGCTGTATTTTAGTAAATCATCTTTTCTCAGGCTCTAAATCTCCTAACTACAAAATGAAGATGACTCTTTCCAGAGTCTATGAGACCTCAGAGCTGCAGTGTCCTCAGCCAAGTCATGCACCTTCACCACACAGTAAACCCACTGCCTTCCTTCTCCTGACCTCTCGTCAGTGCCACTTAAAGCAGGGGCCACAGGGACAGCTACCACACCCTGTGGGTGTGACCTAGTGATCCCTTGGGGCCTGTAGCAGGTCACCTACATTAACCTTCTCAGGGGCAGGCCCACTGGAGTCTGATCTGAAATCACCACCTTATGTTGGTAAATCTTATTCTCTCTTTCTTCATCTTGAGCCTAAATAAAAGGCCTTGGATTTGTCCCCGCTATAGATTATTTTGTTAGATTTACCTGGCATACCTTTCTAGACTACTGAGCTATGGAGAGAAAACTGAGGCGCACTTAAGCCAAGGTGGCAGGGAAGACATGACCAAACACATCTAAGACAGAGAATCCTTAAGGGACTGGATGATTAAAACCTAACAAATAACACTGTCAGGTAAACGACCTTGTATGGCAAACTTTAAAGTGTGAATAATTAACATACAAATAACTCTAGCTAGGAATATTTCTACAAGGGTCTGCACTCTGTACTTTATAGTTTCTTAAATGGGTTTCAGAATTGTAGTTATGTAATTAAATTCACAATTTCCCAAGTTCTAATTAATTTTAAATCCCACACTTCCAAAGCAGACATTTCAAATATCAAGAGGAGTATTGTAAACCTGACCCACTTCCCCTGGAGTTGGAGCTACAGTCACTTGTATGCCACCTGACATGGATGCTGGGATGTGGACTTGTGTCCCCTGGAATAGTAAGTGCTCTCAACCACTAAGCCATCTCTTGAGCACCAGTTTACACAGTTTTTATGTTTCGCTTCATCAGTGTTGCTGCATGTGCACACAGGAACACATCTCTCTACAACTATGCCATCTTTTATGTTTTTATTTCTGTTAATGACTTTCCCTCAAGCGTAGTTTCTGTGAAAGTACAGTTATGAACATACATGTTAGTTTATTGTTAGATACGAATGCTCAGTTTTTCCTTTTTTAATTTAAATCTGAATCAAGGTTGCTTTACATGTCAATTCTAGTTCCCTCATCCTCCTATACTCCCCTGTTCCCCCACCAAACCCCATCCCATTCCATTTCTGCTCCCCAGGCAGAGTGAGGCCTTCCATGGGGAGTCTTCAAAATCTGTCATATTATTTGGGGCAGGGCCTAGGCCCTCCCCCATGTGTCTAAGTTGAGAAAGTATCCCTCTATATGGGATGGGCTCCCAAAGTGCATTCCTATACTAGGGATAAATAATGATCCATTGCTAGAGACCCCATAGACTACCCAGTCCTCCTAACTAACACCCACATTCAGGGGGTCTGGGTCAGTACTATGCTGGTTTCCCAGCTATCAGACTTGGGGGCAAAAGCTCCTCTTTGTTCAGGACAGTTGATTCTGTGGGTTTCTCCAGCCTGGTCTTGACCCCTTTCCTCATCACTCCTCCCTCTCTGTAACTGGATTCCAGGGGTTTGGCTAGCGTTTAGCTGTGGGTATCTGCTTCTGCTTCTATCAGCTACTAGATATAAGCTCTAGGGTGGCATATAAGGAAGTCGTCAATCTCATTATTGTGGAAGGGCATTAAAGGTAGCCTTTCCACTATTTAGATTGTTAGTTAGGTTCATCCTTGTAGATCTCTAGGCACTTCCCTAGTGGCAGATTTCTCCTTAAATTTATAATGGCCCCCTCTATTATGGTACCTCTCTTCTTGTTCTCTTTTATTCTTTATGCACATTCACACAACAAGGACATCTGTTCAACTATGTTCATAGCAGCATTACTTGTAATAGCCAGAATCTGGAAGCAACCTAGATGCCCCTTAACTAAAGAATGGGTGGAGAAAATGTGGTACATTTATACAATGGAGTACTACTCAGCAGAAAAACACAATGGAATCCTGAAAGTCACAGGCAAATGGGTGGAACTAGAAGAAACTATCCTGAATGAGGCAACCCAATCACAAAAAGACAAACATGGTATGTATTCATTCATATATGGATTTTAGACATAGAGCAAAGGATCACCAGCCTATAATTCACACTTCCAGAGAAGCTAGAAACAAGGAGGACCCTAAGAAATTCATACATGGTCCCCTGGAGAAGGGGAAAGGGACAAGATCTCCCGAACAAATTGGAAGCATGGAGGGAGGGGAGAGGGAGTTAGGAGTTAGAGAAGGAAAGGAATGCTCATTTTAAAGATGCTATTTCCTTCTAAACTACTTTTCAAGTGATGACTATGAACTTCTAGAAGAGTCTGTTTAGACTTCTCTTTCTCTCTCCAACTTATTGCCTACAACTGCCCAGGCAACATCTCTATACAAACGTGTCAGACCTCAAGTTTAACAGCCCAAAACTTGAGCTCCTTATCTTCTCCTACATTACACTGATGCACTCTGACTGTCACACTCTTCCTACCTCATAAAAGAAATTATTCTTCCAGTTCTTTAGGGAAAAAAACACAGAATCACCCACCTCTCCTTTTGCAATATCCAAATCCAATCCATCAGTACACCCTTCATTTCAAAACACACAGAAGCAGACAATTCCTCTCAGGTCTAGTTGTTAATTGTTATCACTGCCAGCTGGACTACTGTAACAACCTCCCAATTGCCTCCATTTCTGTTCTTGCTTCCTTTTCCAATACAGTTTATTTCCATCTGATAAAGTAGCCAGAGTGAGCCTGTAAATAAAAATCTTGAATTTCTAGATTCAAGTGACTTGAATCTTCAGTGACTCCCCCATTCCAAACCCTCAGTGCCTCTCTGCTCTTCTGTCCTCTCTCTCCGCTCAGCTCCCTGTTGCTCCCTGAACCTGTTGGGCATATTAGAATTTTAGCCATCCATGCTTTTGGTGCTGTGCTAGCTGGGGATTTCTCTCCGATCCCTACACACTCTCTTCTCTGTATCTCTTCGTCAGTGTTAACCTCCAGTCCACCTCTCCTCCCCCAGATTTATTTTTCTCCATAGCTCTTATCGCCCACCTTAAAAAACAAAAACTACTCTATTGTTTCTTATTGTTAGTTGTCTACCCAAGCAAACTTCAAAGAAGACTGCCGTGGGCCGCTGCTACACATACTATATATCCTAACGTCTAGGACAGTGCCTGACACTTAGGACATATACATCACCCTTTTCCCTGGATAAATGAATCTGAAATTCCCAAAGAAGTCACCATATTAAAATACACCATTTTCAAGGGGAACAAAGATGTTTTCAGAAATAATTCATCATTAGAACTGCACTAGGGGAAAAAAGTTAAAAGCCATCCTCATCCTTCAGGCAGAACAAAGGATCAGATGAAAACAGATCTCCGTAAAGGAGTGCAGAATACTGGAAACAGTCATCACCTGGGTGGATATATAGGACTTCCTTATTCACAAACCATTAAAAGCTAATAGCTGACAGTATACAGAATACTCAATCCAAACGAAGGAAGAATAGATAGAAACAAAGACTGCGGTTGGCTCACTAGGTAAAGGCACTTGCAGCTGAGATGGAACACACTGAAGGTCAAAGCCCAGAACCCACATGGTGGAAAGGCACAACGTGTCTGGCTCCCACACACACTGTGTCGCACAACCTCCCCAGTGCCTCCACTCCAACAAGCACAGAAATAAGTGCAATAAAAATAAATAAATGTAAGCCAGAAGTAGTGGTGTATGTCTTTAATCCCAGCTCTTGGGAGCAGAGGCAGGCAGATCTCTGGGGTTTTTTTTTTTTTTTGGGTCAACCATGCCTATGCAGTGAGAACCTGTCTCCAAAGAAATTCTTTAAAAAAATAAAAATAAGAAATAGGTGGGCCAAATAAATAAATACACAACAAATAGCAAATGACAAACTTAACTCTATCAATAACCACAATAAATGTAAGTGATCTAAACATGCCAATTAAAGACAGAAGCTTTAAAAACATTTTTTTCATACACTATATGTTGATCATGTTTTCCTCTCCAATTCTGCCCAAATTCTCTTTGTCTCCCTACCCACCCAGCTTTATGTTCTTTTTAATCTAAGAAACAAAACAAAACAAGAAACAAAACCAAGCAAAAGCTCTTGTCTTAGTTAAGGCTGTTATCGCTGTGATAAAACACCATAACCAAAAGCAATTTGAGGAGGAAAGGGTTCATTTGGCTTACACTTCCAATCATTGTTCATCATCAAGGAAGTTAGTGCAGGAACCTGGAAGCAGGAGATTTTTGATGAAGAAGCCATGGAGGGGTGTTGCTTACCAGCTGGCTCCCCATGGCTTTCTTAGCCTGCTTTCTATCTATCTATCTATCTATCTATCTATCTATCTATCTATCTATCTATCTATCTATCTATCTATTCTCTTATACATTACATCCTGATCGAAGTTTATCCTCTCTCCACTCCTCCTAGTGCTCCTCCCAACCTCCCCTTTCTCCAGATCCACCCCTGTTTCCCTTCAGAAACAAACAAAACAAAATAAACAAAAAAGAGCAGGTCTTCCAGTGACATGGCATAACAAGTTACAATAAGACTAGGCACAAACCCTCATATCAAGACTTGACAATGAAAACCAGTAGGAGGAAAGGGTCTCAATAACAGCCAAAAGAGTCAGAGGCACTCCCCACTCCTAGTGTTAGGAGTCCCACAAGAACACCAAGCTACACAACCATAACTTAGTATTATGCAGAGGACCTAGCTTAGACCCATACAGGGTCTGTGACAATCCCATAAATCTCTATGAGCTCCTATGAGCCCTGCTTAGTCGATTCTGTGGGCTGTGTTCTCATGGTATCCTTGAACCTTCTGGCTCTTAAACAATCCTTCCTCCCCCTCTTCTGTGGGGTTCCTCTGGCTCTGCCTAGTGTTTAGCTGTGGGTCTCTGCTTTCTTACAGAACCCAGAACCACCAGCTCAAGGACAGCACCACCCACAATGGGCTGTGCCTTCCTCTATCAATCACTAATTAGGAAAATGCCCTACAGGCTTGCCTACAGCCCCATCTAATGGAGACAGTTTTTTAATTGAGGTTCCATCCTCTCAGATGACTTTAGCTCCTGCCAAGTTGGTATAAACTATCCAGCACAACTGTCCCTTGTCAATCTAACACACAAATACATTACCAATAAGTCACCTTTCCTTTCTTGTTCATCCCCAAAATCACATATAATACCATTAATACCAACATCACAATATAAAACATTTTGCAAACATAACTCCCATAGGCTTTACAAATTAAAAACTTTAAAACTCAGTCCCTTTAAAAATCCAAAGTCTCACCAGGCAGTGGTTGCTCACATCTTTAGTCCCAGCACTTGGGAGGCAGAGGCAGGCAGATCCTTGTGAGTTCAAGACCAACCTGGTCTTCAAGAGCTAGTTTTAGGACAGGCTCCATAGCCACAAAAGGAAACCCTGTCTCAAACACCCCCCAACACACACACACACACACACACACACACACACACACACACACACACACAATTAAATCCAAAGTCTCCTTTAAAACCTAAAAGTTCTTTAAAAAATCAGTCTTCCAACTGTGGGCTCTTGTAAAATAAAAAATAAATAAGTCAAATGCTTCTTTACTTCAAGAGGGAAGTAAGAGCACAGAGTCACAATCAGATCAAAGAAAACCCAAACTCCAAAGTGTAAGTGACTCAATGTCCAGTAGCTGGGACTCATTCACAATCTCCTGGGCGCCTCCAAGGGGCTTGGCTCACTTCTCTGATTCTGCCCTCTGCTGCACACACAGCTTGTCTTGTGGGCTTCCCTCCACAGACTCTGCTGTTCTCGGTGGTCATCTGACATGCTGAGGTCTCTTACTCCAACTGGGTTGCACTTTCACCAACAGCCTCTCCTGGGCTCTCTTCACGGTGCCAAGCCTCAGTTCCTCTCTATGGTCCCTTCAGTCCTGGGGCTTTAACTACTGTTGAGGCTGCACTTTCTCCAATGGCCTAGTGTGGCTTCACACAGTGCCAAACCTCAGCTGCTTTTCATGACTACTCCATCCCATCAAAACCAATACCACCTGCGTGACTCTTACTCATCATACCAAGTTTGGCTGCCAGTATGAAGTACAACCTTGGCAACCTTTGAAGAAACGCTTCCCAGAATATTTCTCCTCAATGCTGGTCTTTTGTTAACCACCACTAATGTCTTAGCTCCAACTGACTAGTATCAGTTGTCCCAGTAAATCAAAGGTTTTACTTAAGTGGTTCTGGTTTCTTCTCAATCACAGCTGATTCTTCAGCCCCAGATGACCAGAACCACAGATTCTCAACTCAAATTAGGAAACAGTCCTGACTGGGTCTTTAAATTATTCCTAAATAGCCCCGTAGAACAGTAGTACTCAATCTGGATTGCAACCCCTCTGGGGCTGAATGGCCCTTTCACAGGGGTCACTTAAGACCATTGGAAAACACAGATACTTTAATTATGATTCATAACAGTAGCAAAATTACAGTTAAGAAGTAACAATAAAAATAATTTTATGGTTGGGGTCACCAAAACATGAGGAAGTTTATTAAAGGGTCAGTGCATTAGGAAGGTTGAGAACTACTACTCTAGAACTACACACGCCAGGCCTCTATCATCTGCATTGTTTTCTATATTCTTATCTTCCACAGAAGAGCTCACCAAACTTTGAACACTCCATGGCATTTCTAGTCCGGAAGTCCTTCCACAATCCTCCTTAAAACAACACAGTCAGGTCTGTCACAGCAATACCCCTTGATCCTGGTACCAGTTGGTCTTAGTTAGGGCTACTATTGACATGATGAAACACCATGACCAAAAGCAACTTGAAGAGGAGAGGTTAATTTGACTTACACTTTGCGTCACTGCTCACTATCGGGACAGGAACTCAGGCTGGGCAGTATCCTGGAGGCAAGAGCAGATACAAAGACTATGGGGGGGGTGCTGTTTACTGGCTTGCTCTTTGTGGCTCTCTCAGCCTGCTTTCTTAGCACCCAGGACCACCAGTCCAAATATGCACTGCCCACAGTGGGCTGGGCCCACCCTGGGTCCACCCCCATCAGTCACTAATTAAGAAAATGCTCTACAGGCTTGCCTACAGCCCAATCTTACAGAGGCATTTTCTCAACTAAGGTTCCCTCATCTCTGATGACTTTAGCTCGAGTCAAGTTGACATAAAACCATCCATCACAGACCACTATGACAAAAAAAAAAAAAAAAAAAAAAAGTCAGAAAGGGCTAGGTGATGGTGGTGCAAGCCTTTAATCCCAGCACGCAGGTGTTAAGTTGGAGGTCAGCCTGACGAATTCCAGGACAGCCAGTGTTACACAGAGAAACCCTTTCTCAGGAAAAGAAGAAGTCAAAACAAAGCAAAATGAATCAAAAAGGCCACAAAAAATAGCACTGAGTTTGTTTTGTGTTGGCCAACTATTCCTGGGCATGGGATCTGTCCTGAAGTATGGTTGATATACACAGTGAAACTCCACTGGAGAAAACTGATTTTCCCTTTGCCAGCCAGAATCTATTGCAGATAACTTATTGGTAAAGGGGTGGGAACCCATGTCCACTACTCCATCTGGCTTGTACCAATGCAGGTTTTATGTGTGCTGCCACAGTCTCTGTGAGTTCCCATGTGCATCGGTCACGTTGTGTCTGGAAGACACTGTTTCCTTACACTCAGTCATCCATCACCTCTGGCTCTTAGAATGTTTCTGCCTCCTTTTTTTTTTTTTAAATAGATCCCTGAGACTTTAGGGGAGGGAATAAGACATACTATACTAATGCTAGTCACAGGAAAGTTGCAATGATAATATCTGATAAAAATATTAAAAATACATAAAAGATAAGTGGTCAATAAATCAAGAAACATAATCATCCTAAACATTTGTACTTCCAGTAACAGGTAAAAATGCATGAAGCAATAATAAAGGACTATACAAGTTTATGATTACAGCCATATTTCAATATCCTACTTTCAACAACTAATAACCAAGTACATAGGTAACTCAGGCCAGGCAGATAAAGATACCACAGGCCAGCTTAGATCGTCACAGTCCTTGTACTGGGCATGTAGGTCCCATTATATGAGCAAATGTGTGGTGGAGAAACTGGAAAGAAAGGAGCAGAGCTGTTCCTGTGCTGTGGAAAGAGGAGGAACTGGAGAAGTGAGTTTTAGAATAAGAACCTAAAAGCACAGGCAACAAAAGCAGAAATAGGCAAATGTAAATATGTGACTAAGAGTTGCTATACAAAAAGGAAACAATTAGCCTACAGAAAAAGGAAAATATCCCAAACTGCACATCTGAGCAGGGGTCAGTTATGCAGAGCATACAAGGAATTCAGACAATCAACAGCAGACATAAAACAACCAATTCAGTATAAAAATAGGCAGAAGGCCTGGATAAACATTTCTCAAAAGACACACATGACAAACAGCTACATGAAGTCCTTAGCACCCTTAATTGTCAGGGAAATCAAGTCACTACCCAGAGAGGTACTGTTATGAACAGGTTTTCCTGCCAGCCTGGTCCCACTGCCATGCCAGCCCCAAATAACACACTGAGACATTGTATTAGATATAATGCTGTTGGCCTGTTACTAGTTTCTTATCAGCTAGCTCTGTCTTAAATATTAACCCATTTCTATTAATCTAAGTATTTCCATGTGGTCTCATCTTACCAGAGAGAGGGCCCGGAATTGTTCTCCCTCAAGTCTCTACATGTTGAATCTCCTCCCTACTACTTCACGCATCCTCTTTATCCCCTAGTCCCGCCTATCTTGCTTTCCTATTGGCCAACAGTGCTTTATTCACTAACCAATAAGAGAAACATATGTACAGAATGACATCTCCCATCAAGGTACCACCAAACTCTAAGAAGAATGGCTGTCATCTGACAACCAGGGAGCCTGCATGGGACTGACCTAGACCCTCTGTATTTGTTGCAGTTGTGTAGCCTGGTCTTCTTGTGGGACTCCTAACAGTGGGAGCATCTGACTCTGTTGCCTGCTTTTGGGACCCTTTCCTCCCATCTGTTCCTGATTTTAAAGTTCAGAAAACCAAAAACTAGATGGAACTTTTGAGATGATAGGGCATCTGTGTGAAACTGACAGCTAATATGATACTTCATGGTGACAGCATCGCCTAAGAGACAAGATGAGCAATCCACTCTTCATTAGTCGACCTTCTTTACTGGGGAGTTGTAATTACTAAGAAAAGGCAAGAAGCAAAAAGCACTCGGACTGTGAAGGAAGAATTAAAACCACATTTAATCACAGACAATGAGGGTCTATGCAGAAAATCCTATTGACATCACTAGTATGTGAATTTTGAAAAGTTGCATTTATACGATAACACATGAAAACAAATTATATTTATCTATACCAGTTACTGTGGTTTGGGTGTATGCTATTTCCCATAAACACGTTCATTTGATCTCCAAGTGGTGCTGCTGGAAAAAACAGGTCGCTAGGGATAGACCTTGAGTTTTAGTAGCCAGACCCACTTCTCCTCTGTGCCCTGGTCCCTCACTGTAGACTCAGTATGCCCAGCCATGCCAGGCTCTCACCAGCACACCCTCTTAGCCACAGTGAACTGTAGCCCCTTAAACTGTGGCCAAGATATCCTCCATCTCTTGAACTGGTTCCTGTCACGCAGCTGGTCACAGAAAGAAGGAAAGCAATGAATATGCTAGTCAGAAAGTGGAATTTGGTTTTAAAAGTACCAAACTTTATAATATCATCAAAAATATAAACTACTTTGAGATAAGTGGCAAAATCTGTGAAAGAATGGCACATTACAAGTTGAGATAAACTTAAACCATAAATAACATGGAGAGAGCTTTTCCCATGGACAGGAAGATTTAGTATTATTAAAATGCTGGTAGGCAGGCTAATAGCTAAAGGTGTCCATGTCCTAATACCTAGAACCTGTGAATGTTATCTTACACAGCAAAAGGGACTTGGCTAATGTGATTAAGTACCTTGAGATAGGAAGATTATCCTGGATTATCCAAGTGGGCCCAGTGAAATCATGTGTGTCATTAAGGGAAAGAGGGTATCAGCCAGAGAAAGGAATATTGTGACTGCTGCTGTTGAGGTGGAGGCCAGGCACAGAGTGCAAGCAAAATATGGATCCCTCCAAGAGCTTCTACACAGAATTCAGTTTTCCTCACATTAAATTTAGCTCCATAAAATATCATTTTAGATTTCTGACCTACAGAGCAATAAGCTATATTATGTTTTTTGGGTCATTAAATTTGTGGTAGTTTGTCACAACCACAATAGGAAATTGGAATAGACAGATCTTTTCAGATTGATCTAGCCAATCCAAATCAAAATTCTAAGGTTGTGGAGTGGTTCAGCAGATAAAAGCACTTGCAGTATAAGACTGACAACCCGAGTTTGATCCCCCAAACACACACATGTAAAGGTAGATGGAGAGAACAGACTCCTTCCAAAATTGTTCTGACCTCTATTCATGTGCTGTGGTGTGTACACGACAGCACTCTCACACATATATACACACAATGCATCACACGATAGTAATTAAAAAAAAATCAATTCCTAGTTTTGGAGACACTGCACTAATTCATATAGACACCAAGAGTCTAAAGTACAGAGAACATGCATCAAGCATTTCAATTTTTTAATATTTATTTCTTTGTACATATGTATACATGAATGTAAATACATGCACATGTGTGCATGATCACATGGTGGTCAGAAGAGGATGTTGGATCCCTTAAAACTACAATTACAGGTGGTTGCTACCATGTGAATGCTGGGAACCAAACCTTTGTAAGAACAGTAGGCACTCTTTCCCATCGAGCCATCTCTCTGCCCCCCATCTAAGCATTAAATGTTAAACCAGTTAACATTAACAAGGTACCCACCACATACAGACTGTTCTTATCAATTATTGGGAAAGAAAAAAACAGGAAGGCCCCTGACCTTAAGCTTCATTCATTCATCTGTTCATTCAACAAGTACTTGCTGAAAAGCCATTAGACACTAAGCATTATTCAAGCTGGGGAAAATCACTGAACAAAACAAACACCCTTTTCGTGGAGCTATGTGGGCACAGACTTGTACAGCAAGGCTACTGACAGTGATAAAGGAAGAGTGTAACTGGAGACATGCTAAGGGTAGGTAGGGAGCAGCAGTCCATCCCAGGTGTAGGCAACAGGAAGGGTTTTGTCTATAGGGAATTGACAAATCCTCAAACTGAGTAATACACTGATTGTATTACTGCTATGAGTCAACAACTCTTACCCATGTCTATGATAAATGTATCCTTTTGTTGGCCCAAGTCCTAAATGCCGTTAGCCTTTGAATGAGGGTTAAGGGAAGTAAGAGGGCCTTGTGCCTGCACTTCCTTTATCCCCTGCATTGCTGTCCTCTGGGCCTATCCCTTTTTGGTGAGGAGTGCTCCTAGAGAACATCATTCTAACATCTACTGCACCCTGTGCTGTGTTTATCAGCAGCTTCCCTCACGTTTGCCTTCACAAGAGGATGGCAATACTGTGATCAACACTCCCAGGGTCTTGACAACTGGCAAGGTGGGGGTTTTACCTAAAGAAGGGTAAAGTTGCTGGCCTCGCCTTGAAAATGCACTGAGTCCTTCGTTTTTCTCTATATCTGACAATCTTGTTAGCAATTGTGTAGAGTACTCCTTAGCGTGGTGTATGGATAGCATTGGCAATGGCCATGGTCTGTTGCAAGCTTATTGTCATGAACTAGAACTCCATCAGGGCCTGTCTCATTTGCTGCTTCCATACCCTTTTCCCCTCAGCAATCTCAAACTCCAGCCTCTCCATCTCCTACTCCTGATGGCAGCCTGGTGTATACATACACCCTTAGTATCCTTCCTATTGATGGAACCATATCCATTTCTCACACTAAACCATTTTATCATGGCCTGCTTCTCTCTGCAGGCTCAGCTGCTGTGAGACCACTGCTTCTTGCTCTGCATACAGAACCAAGCTTGATGTAGTCCTGCCAAGAGCAGCTACCGGGTCTCAGGAGAGGTGAAGGTAACTGTGCTGGTAGGAGATGCTCAGCCCTCTCTAAGTCCTGCTCTTGGCTGTTGACTAAACTCTGCCTGTAATTCCTAAATCCTTTAAACTAAACTTCTGCCAGCCTGTGTTGATCAGAAGGCTTGCCCATGGCACTGACAGTTGGATAACACATATTTTGTAAGCCACACATAACCATTTATGTGGGACAACCTGAGAAAACACTTTTCACTGAGAAAATCATATTTCTCATGTGAAAACTGTGTGGGAACTGGCATATCAATTTTCTTGTGATAGGCAATTTCCTGGCAGATGGACTGCTCACTCACACAGAAATGATCAGCATCGCACTGGGTTTAAAGTGGACACTGGCAATACCAGAGCTCGCTGCACGGTAGCAGGAGGGAGCTGTGGGATCACACTAGTGCAGTTTGTTTTAGACTGATCTCATTCATGTTGCATCTTTATACTTCTCTCCACCGTGGACAGTGCCATGTATACATGTTGTTTCATTTTAATCAAGTTTTTTTCTTTTTAAAAAGTTTCTTATGCATACCTTTTTACTTATGTGTGCATGCCTACAGATTTCATCTGGTGAGCAGCCAGATGTGGGTGCTCAGAACTGAATTCTGCAGGAATACTAGGTACTCTTAACTGTTGAGTCATCTAACCAGTCCCCAAATTTGTAACTTTTTATTATAGAGTTCATATGTTTTATGCTGATAAATGATGAGATCATCTATTGTTTATATATACATAATATACCAAACTTTTCTATATGTATTTTTTCCTAGGTTTACAGTTAGCCTACAATTTTTTCCAAAATTTTGCAAATCTCTCCCAAAGGCTCTCCACCACTCTCTTCTACATTTGAAAGGTTTTCTCACAATGAACAAAGACAGCACATTGATTATCAAATTTTAGGAGACCTTTGGGTATTTATATGTGTTTAAAAATTCAAAACACTGAAATAAAATATAAATAGTAAAATGTAACATCTTTGGTTAGATGTAATTTTCAGTTAGATGTTTTACTAAATTTGAACATTATCTTTAACACTAAAATGAATTTCTCATTCTGTAGATCAGACTGGTCTTAAACCCATAGCAATCCCCCTGCCCCAATCTTTCAAATGCTGAGATTACAGGTAAGAACCACCATGCCCAGAGAAATATATTCTTTTAAAACCACTAACTACTGGACTACTGAACCATCAAGATAGCCTGGGAGTAAAGGAACCTGCCACAAAAGTTTGATCCCTGGAGTCCAGATAAAAAGTGGATGGAGAGAAAGTACTCCATAAAATTGTCCTCTGACCCCTACATACAGGTCATGGCCTCTCACTCTCTCTACACACACACACATACACAAAGAAAATTTTAAAATTTGCTAAATGTTTTAAAAATAAACAGAGAAAAATTGTGGTTTATGATTAGTTGCCTAAATGGTAGCTTTTATAGGTAGTTTTACTAAATAGTAATTCTATTCATTAACAAGCATATAATTAGGTAAAATTTATCAGCCTGTAACCAGGGATTACAGTTCAAATAGCTAATAACAACAATGATTCTGCCTACATGGTTGTAAGCGTTTTTACTACCTTATACTGTAATGTGCACTTTCTATTTATTAACTAGCACGGTTATAATAAAACTAAAAATCTTCAGCTGGCACAATAAATGAATACCCAATTAATTTCATAATTATTCCTGAATATGCTTTCATCCCTTTTGACAGTGTCAAAAATTATCCATTCTGGGTATCAAATATTCTGGGTACAATACTGAACACAGCAACCAATTGTCTAGTTTGTAAGATAATGTTAAGAGCTAGGAAGAGAAATAGAGCAAATGAAAATGAGAAAGCAAGAAAGGACCTGAGTGCCAGTATGAATGGAGGCTGAAAGGTAGCTCAATCTGGATTCCCAGGAACCATGTCAGGCGGCACACAATCACCTGTAACTCTATCTCTGGGGTACCCAAATGCCTCTGGGCTCTGGGAGCACCTGTAGTCATATGTGTACACACACACACACACACACACACACACACACACACACATGAATGAATAGGGAGTGAGAGTGAAAACCCTGATGAGAAGCATGAGAGTTAGCCAGGTATGAGGAGAGGGTGCCAAGTTGGCCTCAAACCCACAGCAATCTTCTTACCTCAGCCTCTCAAGTGCTAGGATTACAAGTGTGAGCCTGTAATTTCAGAGATCTGCTATAATCCCTCATTTAAAAATTCTATATAGTAAGTTCACACAGCTTTTAAAATGTTTAGTTTAAGAACTTCCACAGGATTCGTGGGGGGGGGGCGGGGAGGGATGGTAGCTGGATTCTATCCTGTGGTCTTTTTTTTTCCAGTACAATCAAAATACCTATTACCTTCCTGGAGCATGATTAAGATCAGCATTCAAGTGGTTCTAAAGAGTGGGCCGAGGCCTCCAGGGCCAGGTAAAGGAGCAGGCAGAATGCTTTCTTCTCTAGAAGAGGAACTGTGAGGCTCTGAGCATGGAAGGACAATATTGCAGTGCCTGGGCAAGCCTTGTCCTAAAGAACAGCACCAGACAGTGTGCTCTCAAGTTCACACCACCTCCTCTGCAGGAGGATGAAACCCATTATTTCTGTACAATTAACATATGGGGACTTATGAGGAGAGGGGGAAAGAAAATCAAAATAAGGACAACAGAGGAGCAAAACAGTTCAAGGAGACCGACAGTCTGAACAAAAGTAATTATTACTAATAGCATTAAGTAGAGTCTTGAAGTTAAAACTATGCTTTATGAGAAGAAACATTCAATAGGTAATTGAAGAATTGCCTACACACTGAGGCCAATTAGTGGTCAAAAAGGAAAAATACTCTTAAAATTTCAGGAGAAAACATAAAGAGGGAGAAAGCATGAGTGATAGTATAAGATACAGCGACAAAGATTCATAGTCAGAAGAACAAATGTTGGTGACAGGGGTGGTAAACAGAGACCAAGGGAAGCGCCGACTACACAGGAAAAAAAAAAAAAAATCACCTCCCAGTGAATTCCTAAATTCCAGGCATAGAGAAAGATCTTCAAAGCTCCCGGTTAAACACAAGAACATTTCAGTGCTTGAGGATTCTAGGGAACCCATTTTTTTTTTTTTTAAGTGACAAATTAAGAGGAAGAATCAAGCACTGACTTTACTTTTGCTATGTAAAGTAACAATGGGGTTACTTAAGGCAAACAGGAGGGTAGGGTGGGGTACAGGACAGTTCAGAAAAAAAAATCAGAACCACATCAAAATTCTACAAATTCTAATTAATATATGTAGGCATCATATATCAAGAGCAACAAGAAGAGAAAATTAGACATAACATCTTCCTACAAGAGGAAAATCAAACAACACTAAGCTGGTCTCAATGAAATCAACTTGAGTTGATCAACCTCTAGATGCTACTACTAACTCACAGGAATAGTGTGCAAATGGTCAGAGGAAGCAGCTCCAGAGCTGCCCTTTTGCTCAATATTTTATTCATGGTCTTTCGTGCTTCCACGATGACTTTTATTTATTTTTTTAATTTCTGTGAAGAATGACCAGTATTTTGAGGGTGATTTGTTGTAGAATATTAATTTGTGTTAGATTTGTTTAAGCTGTGGAACATTTGTTTAATGATGCAAAGATGTATTGCATTCCTTTATGTTGCATTTTTTTTTTTTAACTCTGTGAAGTTGTGTTACTGTGCCTGTTTAAAACACCTGATTGGTCTAATAAAATGGCCAATAGCAAGACAGAAGAAAGCACAAGCAGGGTTGGCAGGCAAAGAGACTAAATAGGAGGGGAATTGGGAAGAAAGGATCAAGGACTAAGAAAAGAAGGGGTTAGCACCCAACTAGACACATAATAAGAAGGAAAGTAAAATACAGAAATAAAGAAAGGGAAAAGCCTAGAGGCAAAAGTAGGTGGGATAATTTAAGAAAAGATGGCAAAAAACAAGTCAAGCTAAGGCCGGGCATTTATAAGAATAAGCCTGTGCATGATTATTTGGGAGCTGGGTGGTGGGCCCCACAAAGAGTAAATAGTAATAAAACAACCGACAACAGTAATCATACTAACTGCAGATCACCTTCAACAAAATGGCATTTTTACTATATGAATTCTGCTATTTCATCTTTTGTCTTTTAAATTTTTATTAAAGAGTTTTTCATAGTTAGGTTTAGGAATTTTACCATTTGTGAATAAGATTGTGTTCTTGATTTCTTTCTCAGCAAGTATGTTTGCAATATTTGTTTGCCAGGTCTAAAATTCTTTATGTTTTTCTAAGGATGGGATCATATCATTGATCACCATACTATTTTCCTGTGATTATATTTAGAATTATTTAGAATGAAAACCATTACATGAATGATAGAGAGGTGGTTCAGTTTGAGTTTGATCCCAGGTGAAAAGCCCAGGTACAGTGTCACATGTGTAACTCTAGCACTGGTGGGGAAGGAGGATGAAGATGAACTCCTGAAGCTCATAGGCTAGTTGACCTAGCCAAATCCACAAATTATAAGTTCAGTAAGCGACTGTCCCCCAAAATAAAGGCAGAGACTATTGAGTTAAGACAATGGACATCAACCTCTGGCCTCCACACCATACATACATGCATATGCCACAACACTAACAAGAACATAACGCTGCGCGCACACACATGCACAGGCGCGCACACACAGACACACACAGACAGACAGACAGACACACACACACACACACACACACACACACCATTGGGGCACTACAATATGTCTCCATCTTCTTTGGTAACTAAGTGGAATACGGCTAAGAAAAGCACTCGTCGTACTGTCTTACTATAAAGATCAAGGACATTATGTTTAAGATTTTAATATAATGTCCAGATTTTAAAGAGAAATTCCAATGTCATAGCATTTAACATAATCTAGATATGGGGTAGGCTGCTTGTTTCTGACTCTTTAAAATACCTTTAATGACTGATAATTTAGCATTTTACTGGAATGTTCAAGTTAACACAATATGGAAAGTTTAAAGAAAATGCTACCTCTAGTGATCAAGTCATAACAAAAAATATTTATTGTAAGGCACTGAGAGAACAGGGGCTACTTTACCATCAATATTAAGCTGTATGCTGAGAGTCTGCCCATCACAAGCTTATGTGTGTTATATAATCAAAGAGCAGCTTAAACACTGATTAATACAGACTCTTTTCATAATTCAATGCATACACTGAAACAACCTTCACTAAAGAAATACAAAAATGAGGTGGAAAAAGTCAAAAGAACTACACAGAAATATTAAAAATCTTCAAATGTACTTACTCTAAATTATATCTACCTGAAGGATGAAAAAATTCATCTTCAGATTAGTGACAAATTAAATCATGTACCTAACTGAGAGTTCTGTTTTCTGCTTTTAAGACCTCTCAAAAGTGTCACAGCTTTGTATGTTAGTCCAAACCACTGATTTATACATTATAAAATACAAACCCTGTGCAAATGTGCTAAGTAGACTACCAGCTGCCTCCCCACTGACTGTTGGAAACTAAAGAGTCTCCTAAGTCATTTCTACAGATCTCTAGAGCATATTAGGCTAAAGAACATGGTTTTGCCACATACTCACTATAGACGGTACAATTTGGCCTTTTATTTTATAGAAATAGTTTTAACAGTAAAAGACAATTATAAGAACAGTAACCCTAAAACCTTCCCCATGTACTCTTAAAAGTAATGATGCATGTAGGGATTTTTTTTAGCTTACAAAATAAATCAAGTGTACCATGGCATGAGATATAATTCTCCAACTTTTTCCATATACTTCTAAGAATAAGATCATTGGTCATGAAATTGTCCAGGCCTCTAAACCTGGCTTTTGGAGTTAACTTACCTACTCAAGAGGCTAGAGAATCAGAATTCAAGGTCATCTCTGGCTATAGCAGGCTAATCCGGGGTATATGAGACCCTAACAACAACAGTAATAAAAAAGAAAACAACTTAAAAGTTTCTCAAACTGAGCTGGGGCCAGTGATTGCTATGCAAGCATGAAGACTAGAGTTCAGATCCCCAGAACCCACACTAAAGTCAAGTATACAGGGCAATGAACCTATAATCCCAGAGCAGAGAAGAGGGAGATGGAGATCACCAAAGCAAGTGATCTGGTTAGCCAGAGAAGCAGAGCTGACAAGCTCCACATTCAGCTAGAGACCCTGCCTCAGTACAAAAGCTGGCAAGCCTTCCTTGATCACTCATGGGAATGTACATATACACATGAACACATACCACAACACATATAAGAAATCTGCACAGACTAATAAATCCTACAAAAAAACAATACAACGACAAAATCCTCATCAACTAAAGCAGGTATGGAGCTGCATGCCTGTAATCATAATACTTGGGAAGCTGAGGCAAGAGGGTCAGCTTCTATTACACAGTGCGAGCCTGTTTCAAAAAAAACCAAACAAAACAAACAAACAAAAAACCCACACACACAAAAGAAAAGAAAAACCAAACAAACAAAACCACTACCACCACCACCAAATACCAACGAGACCAGGAAGTGGTCCTTCCCACTGGTTTTGGTAACTGTCACATTTTCCTTTTGTATCTTCTACCCATTCACAAAGCTAAAGAAGCCCTAACAGTTCCAATATCCAAAGTATATTCTAAACAGGAATTAAAGGTTTTAAAGCAAGTCTCAGAGCAGGGCTGTCACTGGGTAACTGTAAGACCCCTGGATTCCACATAATCAGGCAGCTGGGCTCGGCTGGCCAGCCTTCTCAGTGCTGCAGCCTTAGCATCTCTAACAGAGCTTTACAGTGTGCGGTGGTAGGAAAACAAACAAACAAACAACAAAATTGAGGCGTTTTTAGTACTTGTGGGCCGCCCTCTAAACTATTACTTCTAAGACTTCTTAATCTACCACACTAAAAACAGTCTTCTTCACTGTATCTGTCCAGTTACATTCCACCTTAAATAATGTTATGCAAACAAGCCATGGCCTCCATGGAAACTATGTCTGCTGTAAAAAATTAAGCTTTTGTTTTTGAAGAAAGAGAACAAAGTCTGACCCCAAGGTAAAAATATGTATTTATAAACTAGATTTTCTGGAATAAGTAATGATTTTGTCATAAGAAAAAAATGCTGGAACATTACTTACAAAGTCCTTTCTCAAAATCTGAGGCAATGTACAATGTGTGTAGCATATGATCCACTTAGACAACACCACAAGTACAAAATACTTCTGTTAGCCAGTATGTACTAGAGAATACTACAGGCACTGACAAAACTCCAAAGTGGTATTTCTCGCTCACTGCCCACCCGTGCTTCCTGTTCTCCCTCTCTATCTCACACTGCCTGCCACTCTTACTACAACACTGGCAAGTGTGCCCAAGGAAAAAGGAAGAGCAATCAGGCACTGGCTCTATAAGCTTCTGCCAACGACGTGTCAATTATGTCCACATTTCACTGTCCCAAACCAGTCTGTCACATCCCAGGCACATGTAACTTAACACAGGTCAAGTGAAATTATAGTATATTTGGATAGCACCAACAACTACCTTTTTATAAAAGATATCATTGGCATCAGGTGGACCTAGAATAAATTAATTATTTTTTTTCATTTGTAAAATAGAAATAGCACTCTCTACCATGCAAACTTTTGCATAGTTTCTTAACTATGCATCATGGTCCCAAAACTGAATATGGAGATAGGAAAAATATGTACCAACACAGAATGTTTCTGAACACCAACAGCCAAGAAATGATTCTAAATCACGTCATGAATCTAAAGTTTTGGCTGCACTCACCCACGTTGCATGATGGGGCTTCATGGCAGCCTTATTACTGAACATACAATGAGTACACTTTGCCCTCCACATGTATTTATGCCACACACAATGAATACTGCTTGAAATAGCCTGGCTAGGATTTGAGACTACTGTATGTTCTGAATTGCAGAGTGTTCACTGTACATACAAAATCTTCTGTTCTTACAGAAATATGGTTTAGTAGCAGGAAACAATTACTTTTAGTGTTTTTCCACTGACAGTCCTCAGTACACCTCTAGTATATATTATGTTAGAATGTTTGGTTTTTAAAATTGTTGTTTGCTTGGGAGGCAGAGGCAGGTGGGCCTCTGTGAGTTAAAGGCCAGTCTGGTCTGTATGGCAAGTTCTAGAGCAACCAGGACTACACAGAGAGATTGTGGAGTGGTATGAGGAGACTGGCCCCCATAAGCTCACATCTGAATATTTGGTCTCCACTGGTGGACTGTTTAGGAAGGGTTAGGAGGTGTGGCCTTGTTAGAGGAGGTGTGTCACTGGTTTCAAAAGACCATACCAGATCCAGTATTACTATCTTGTGGATCAGATGTAAGCTTTCAGCTACTGTTCCAGTGTCTTGCTTGCCTACCTGCCACCATGCTTCCTGCCATGATGATCATGGACTAATTCTGAAGCTGTAAGCAAGCCCCTAAATAAATGTTTTCTCTTATAAGTTGCCTTGGTCATGGTGTCTCATCGTGACAATACAACAGTCACTAGGACACAGCCTGTCTCAAAAATCTCAAAGAGAAAAAAAAAAAAGCTGTTCGATTGGCTAGAGAGATGGCTCAGCAGTTAATAGCACCTAAAATTTGGTTCCCAGCACCCATATCAGGGAGCTCACAATTGCCTGTAACACTAGCTCCAAAGAGAGCCAATGCTTCTGACTCTGGCCCCCATGGGTACCTGCACTTACATGCATACACTCACCCACCCACACACACACTACATATACTTTAAATTAATTTTAAAAAATAATTGTTTGAGGGCTGTAGAGGTAGCTCCAAAGTTAAGATTATTGAATGCTTGTAAGAGACCTGGGATCTACGCCCAGCACTCACATGGTATCTCATAACCATCTATAACTTCAATTCCAAAGGATCTGATGCCCTGTTGGCTGCCTTGGGCACACCATTTATGTGGTACACATGTATAGATACAGGCACATACGTTTATAAAATAAATCTTTAAAAGTTGGTGTTTGAGTTGCTGGCTTAGGTTCCATAAAAAATTGTTAAAGAAAAAGTTCACCAAATACATTCTGGCTTGGGATTAGAACAGAATTTCCAATAAGTTTTGAAATGGCCTTAAACATACTTCTGCCATCTTGTGCTGCTTATTGATATGAAGCAGCATCCTCATCATTGACAATTATAAAATCAAAATGCCAACTCTGAAAAACACCAATGATGCTCTACATCCTACAATTTAAAAAAATCTGCCAATATCTAAATCTATGTATACAATTAAACAAGCACAACCAAAAAGTTATTTTAAAATAATTTATGAATTATCATCAATAAATGTTTGATTTCTTTATCCTATATACTTATGCACCCAAAGTTGCATAAAGAGTGCTTAGTCCCAAAGGGCTGGGAGTAGAAAAAGCTTAAGAAGCCCTGCTTACAGATTTGTCATGTATTAAAGGACACTGTGAGGTTAGATGCTCAGCAGAAAGCTTGACTTTGGCTATTCCATTCAGGAAAACTTCATGGAACACCAGCCAGGCACCACACCAGGATGAACATAACAGTATTTACACATAAGTAACAGTTAATTTTGTTACTTATACTAATCCTTTTTCTGTTGGTATGATGAAATTTATAAACAGACTCCTTAGCTCATGGTTTTGGGGATTCACAGATTAAGTGGCTCCGAAATCATGAACTCCGATGAGCATCACCCTGCCTCCATCATATTATAACACAGTGTAGAAGCAGAAAGGAAACATGGCCAAGTCTAGAAGGCATTGGATAGATACACAGGGTGATGGCCTTTAGTTCTCATGAGAACTAACCCATGCTGTGACACTAGCATTAATCTCTTCTGATTGTGATGCTAATTACCATGCATATGGCCTAATTACCATGCACTAGACTTCCATCACACTAGAGTCCATGCTTCCAGCACACCAAACTTTGAGGGACACATGTAAAACATACTGCCATTACAAATGCCTTCTGAGTTCCAACCATGGACTGAGAAATAAGTCGTCAGAGTCAGAAGCATGCCAACTAACTTCAGATATTCATTTTCCTTTTATATGGTAAGAAGACACATGGCCTTGTGGCATACATCAGTAATCCATATGGGTTTAAGCTCTGACTACCATGTTGTAAGCTGAAGCAACATACGGTGGTTTACAGAAAATTCCTTACAAGATCAAACTGTCCACACCAACCCTTCTTCAAGCTTCTCTCTTAAACTGATCATAGTGTCTTAGTTTCTGAGACACTGAGACAAAAGCAACAGAAGGAAGAAAAGGTCTATTGTGGCTCATGGTTTATGGGCCCACCACAGCAGTACAGCAGAGAAGTCACATGAGCTTGTGGTAGCTGGTCATGCTGCATCCATAGTCAGAAAGTTGAAAGCTGTGAATGTAATCCAGGATTCAAGTTAATGAGATGGTGCTACCCAGATTCAGAATAGGTCATTTCAATCAAATGAATGAAGAAAATCCTTCACAGATATACCCAAAGGCTAGCCTAATCTAGATAATCCCCACAAGTGTGCCCAGAGACTTGTCTCAAGGGTAATTCTAGGTCTTGGCATGCTTACAATATTCCATCACAATAGTCATGCACAGCAGAAAACCAAAATAAAAGAAGAAAAGAAGACTCAGTTCCTGGTACTGGAGTATCACTCCAGCTCTGGACTTGAGGTGTAAGATGTTTGTTTTTCTGGGTCTGGGTTACTTCACTCAGGATGATTTTTTTCTAGTTCCATCCATTTCATGATGTCTATTGTACAAAGACAGGGTTTCTTTGTATAATAGCTCTGGTTGTCCTGGAAATCACTTTGTAGACCAGACTGGCCTTGAACTCATAGAGATTTGCCTATCTTTGCCTCCTGAGTGGTAGAATTAAAGGTATACATCATCACAGCCAGGTCAGTACCCCATTTGTAATTGGGTTATTTGGTTTGTTTATGTCTAGTTTCTCGAGTTCTTTATATAGTTTGGATATTAGCCCTTTGTCAGATGTGGAGTTGGTGAAAATCTTTTGCCATTCTATAGGCTGCCATTTTATCCTATTGATGATATCCTTTGCCTTACAGAAGGTTTTCAGTTTCATTGGGTCCCATTTATTAATTGTTGAACCAACGATCTTCTGTAACCAGGCAAAGCCTCCAGTGGAGGTACTGGAACACCAACCTAGCCACAAAACTTCAGCTTAAAATGTATCCTGCCTGCAAGATGTGCTGGGGAAAGGTATTGAAGAACTTGAGGAAATGGCCAACCAATGACTGGTCCAACTTGAGACTTATGTCATGAGAGGGAGCCAAGGCTGGCCCTGCCTGGAGGGCCAGGAACCAGAGGCTAGATAGTCCAGAGACCTAAGATAGAACCAAACACAACTAGGGAAAAAAAAGAGTCAGTGAAATGATCAGAAAGGCTCTATCCAGCAACTGATAGGAGCAGATGCAGAGACCCATAGCTAAACATTAGGCAGAGCTAGGGGAATACCATGGAAGAGGGGGAGGAGGGATTGTAGGAGCCAGAGGGGTTAAGGGCACATAAGAAAACAGCCCACAGAATCAACTAACCTGGGCTCACAGGGACTCACAGAGACAGAAGTGACAAACAGGCAGCCTGTATGGATCTGAGATAGGTCTTCTGCATATATGTTACAGTTGTGTAGCTTAGTGTTCTTGTGGGATACCTAACAGTGGGGGTGGGGGCTGTCTGTCTCCTGGTCTGCTCTTGGGGCCCTTTTTCTCCTACTGGGAAAATGTTGCCTCATCCAACCTTAATATGAATCTTATTGTAACTTGTTAATCCATGTTCAGCTGATATCACTGGAAAGCCTGCTCTTTTCTGAAGGGAAACAGAGAAGGAGTGGATCTTGGGAGAGGGGAAGTGGGGGAAGAGAGAATGATAGGAGAGGAGGGAGGGGAAACTTAAGAGAATAGTAATCCATGATAGTAATCCTACATCTTCAGGAAAAAAGACACCAACACAGGAAGTAGCAGCATGTGACAGAATGAGGAAGATGAGGCATTTAAAACTATCTTTCCACTCCTGTGTCAACTTTTGGTAAGCTATTTAACTAGCCATGCTTCTTGTCTATACCATGTAAGACCCAAAATTTATGAGAAGTACATGGGAGGCACATAAAAATAGGTACATGGAAAGCCTCTGGTGAAGGCTGTCTGCTTACCTTGAGGAAGGTGGTTCCAGTGGTCCATTCTACCTATTCTAACTCAACACTGAAATACCTAACACAGTCACAGCTACAGAATGGTGTTTCAGTCAAGAATAAGCCACAGGCCCACATACATAACAGTGGTCCCATAAAACAGTACCATTTAATGACATGGCACTTATTTTGGTTTGTCTAACTATAGACTATGATGTTAGTTTAACAACAAAATTGTCTAATGATGCTTTTCTCATAATTTAACTATAAAGTTAAGGGTAACATGATTATATTTTAAGACTGTGTGAGGTCAGGCATGGTGGAACATCCCTGTAATCTCAGCATTGGAGAAGCTGAAGTAGAAACACTGAGACCAGCCAAGGCTACACGGTAAGGCCTGTCTCAAATGAACAACAAAAAGATCGAGTGAATTCCAAGTTATGTAGCATCTCCAGGGACACAATCAGTGGTAAGGGGATGACCTACAGTGGAGAAAGACAAAGTGGAAGCACAAGACAAAAGGCCCACTAAAGACTTCACTTTCAGGCTAGCATGAAATAATAGGAGTCAAATTTCCTTTCCTGCCTAAAACAACTAAAATACTGAGTAAATTAGAGGGAGTATATACTATTTTCAAGTTATTGGGTACAGGAAAAAAGGATAGAATTTCTGAGAAAGTACAAGTAATGAAGTGAGCTCTCCTACTATTGTCCCAAAGAGTTGTAAAATATAAGTAGGAAGAAGTAAGAAAAATGCAAATTATTAAGTGTAATACAGATATCAACAATGTCTCTTGATGGTTGGAGAATTTCCATAGTGAAATTTTTTTCCAAGAAAAAAAACAACAACAAACAACCCAAGCAGGATCTGGGGAGGTCCCCCTAAGTTTAGGAGATGGAGCTGCATGGCTAAGAAGGCCAGAGAGGCAAGAATACATGGGACAGATTACCAGAGTACACTGGAATGGATACCAGTCACTTACAAAGCCTCTCTTCCAGTGCAGCCCTACTCAGCTCACATGGCTGGGGGAAGAACCACCTCCAAGTATTTAAGGCAGCATTGCCTAACATAAAGCACTGAACACTGCCTATTGCTCAGCAGTCAGAGTGAAAGGCATTTTCATTTATGGGGCACTGGGTAGTGTTCTCTCAAGAACGTTCCTTCAGGAGTTGGTGAGGGTTAGTCCTAAACCAAAGGCTCTCATCTTCACATTATTTAAAAACAGTCATGAAAGAAAACAACTGTTTCACTTGTCCTGTGGTGTGTGTGTGTGAGTGTGTGTGTGTGTGTGTGTGTGTGTGTGTGAGAGAGAGAGAGAGAGAGAGAGAGAGAGAGAGAGAGAGAGAGAGAGAGAGAGAGAGAGAGTTAGTTGCTGGAGTGTATTTATAAGATAAGAACACAAAATTTTCCCGGACCCAACAACTTAAAACTCACAACAATAAGGACCTACTAAAAAAATCACCAAGCATACAAAAGAGAACTATTTTTCTATTTCTTTAAAATAATTTTCTTAAAATTCTACTGAATCTTAAATTAATGCCCTTAAGACATTAATGAAATCATCTTAATCATGCTCACCTTATAGCCTACTTTGAAAATTCCTGAAATACTAACATTTCTAAGGTGAGCGGCACTGTAATTAAAAGCACAAGTTTTACAGACAAGAAAACTAGAGTCTAAATTATTCTCAACTTCTAAATTCTTAGAAAAGCCACAGAATATCCGTCAGTTTCAGTTGATTCATTAGTAAAATAATATTGCTTCTTAGGGCTGCTGAAACTATTTCTAAATACAGACAGGCCTAATGGTGTAAGTATTTGATCCCAGCACTTGGGAGGCAGAGACAGGCAGATCTCTGTGAATTCAAGGCCAGCTAGATCTACACAGTGAGACCATGTCTCAAAAACAGAAAAAAAAAAAGTTGCCATGCCACATATAAAGACAAACATTACTAAGGATATATGTATCATATGACAGGAGCACAGAGACACAGTCTACACGGAACCCACATTAAAAGTTCATCTCAAGTACAAACGTCATATTTCATTTCGTAGTTTCTAAGTAGGGCAATTATTTTAAGGTTCTCCTACAAAAATTAAAGGATCTCTCTTTTCTTCTTTGAAGAAATAATCTGAGACATTGTCAGGTTCAACCAATTAAGACATGTCTGGGAAAGATTTAGAATCTGGAAAACATGCTAAAACTTTAATTGAAAAACAACCTGCAATTAACATCACCTTTCAAGATTCTCAAATTAACAGACTAAATTATACACAGATATAAAAGGGACCAATCTGATATCATGATAATTTCTGTCAGAAAGGCTGGGCCAATAGATATAAGAAATGAAAACCAAGTTCAAGTTTGCATTTCATTTGCTCATTTCACTTAGATTATGACATATGGCTTATGTATTAACCCTCTTATAAAATATTTGCATATTAATTTTGAATCTAACTTGGTCATACCACTATAAATTCATTTTATTAGTTGCACTACATAGCGGCTCACTTCACCCAAGGTCTTCTGAATGCCTATCTCTCAAAGTCCCCAGACCTCCACCAGTACCACGGGGAGCTTACTATAAGGACAGAGTCTCATTCCCCACAACAGTCTATTCCGACTGACTCGGAATTTGCATTTTAACAAAATCTCAACAGGACTGCTATGAACACTGATGCCTGAGTAGCAAAGCTGTAAACTGTGGTGGATTTGGGGGTTTTATTTTGTTATGTTTACTGTTACAAAAAAGTTTACTTGCTGCCAAATTGTGTGACATGTAGTAACAATTAGAAAAGTGATGGGAGAAGTAATTTTGTAGATATGTTTTTCTTATTGATTAATGAACAAAGTACTGTTAGCAAATAGGAAGGCAAGATAGGTGGGACTAGGAGACAAGGAGGATTCTGGGAGATGTAGTAGGAAAGAGTCAAGATGTAGGGACTTGAGAGAAGACGTCAGAACCCTCTCTCTGGTAAGATAAGACCATGTGGAAATACTTAGATTAATAAAACTGGGTTAATATTTAAGACAGAGCTAGCCAATAAGAAATACTAGTAACAAGCCAATAGTGTTATATCTAATACAGCATCTCTGTTTGTTATTTGGGGCTGATGCGGCTCTGGGACCAGGCTGGTGGGAAAACTGAAACAGAGAAGTAAATGGGGTCAGCACGGTGGACATTGTCTGTATACCATAATCTTGATGTCTCCTCACTTGACCTTCCTTCTCAACAGGGCCTTGTAGTCTGAGAAATCTTGCACTATTCATCTTTCTCTTGGATGGACAGTTTTGTCAGCATGTGGCCACTGTGCTAAAGCTTGATCCTACATATGGGATCAAGAGAACAGAGTCTCCATAATTTCAGGGACAATTTAAAAAAATCAAAATGGGTTTATCCACAGTTAAATTTAAAATATTCCACATGGGAAAAAACCTACCAGAATGACTTCGTCATTATAAATTTCTGTGTATAACCTACCATACAGTTTTACTGTAGGTACCACATGTTTTTAAAAGAAACCCACATGGGACTTGGAGAGTACAGGATTATTATTATTATTATTATTTTACAACAGTCACAATGCCTATAAAAAAAAGAACAAATCTTGTTTTTCTCCCATTTAAAAGGGATATATGACAGACTTAAGTTGAAACTGATCACAGCAGGAAGGGTGGCTGGGCACAGGTTCAAAGCAATATCCAGTTTTCAAAACCTCTACAAACCCCAACTTCATCTCTTGTCACTATGGCCATGGTGTTATGCCAAACATTTGAAAACAGCTCAAGAGTGCTGTTCCTTACAAGCAATTATGAAGAGCTTTGCAAAGAGAAGGTAATATGGTCACAATGCCCACACTACACTTTGGGATGCAATATAAGAGTTACCTGGCTGAATCTAAGCCAATGCATCCAACACAGAGAAAAGGACTGAAAGGGATTAAAGAGCTGCTAGGAGAAATTATCAAGGAGCCTACTGAAGCAGTCTTGGAAGTTAAATATGTCCTCCAACATCCCAGGTCTTTTATAAGATCCAATTATAGATCAGTCACACTTGCATTTAACTCTGCCTCACTCCATTTTGCCTTTTTGGCCTGTATCTTTTAGGATACAGAGTTCCACAAGAGCACAATAAGGTGTTTAACGATTTTTTTAAATGGGCCTAAATATATTGATTTCCAGTTTTAGAGTACCGTTTACTCTAATATTTCAGAATGCCATGAATAATTCACAATGTCCTAGTTCTATTCACATCCCCAGCCAAAGCTCTCTCAAAACTGTGCACTTGGCTCTCTGTATTCACCTATCAGTCACTTTTCAATCCACTTCTGGCTGGCTTCTACACCCTCCCCTCACTCCAACTCCTCTTCGGCTACCAACCCTACAATGGCCACCCTCTAGTTGTTACTTTTCTTTTGCTGACAATATCATTCCACAAACTTAAAAAAGCATTCTCTCCCTCTTAAGAGAACTCTTTTCACTCTCCCAGGTACTTTGCAACGCTTGTCAATCTGGGAGCTTCTGACACTTCTATATGAACTACAGTCAGTCGCTGCGCTTCCTTGGGAACAAGTCCTGGAATCTTCTCTAACCTCATGACTGTATCACCTTCACAATGCTGACTCACACCTTCACACATCCAGCCCAGGTCTGCCGTCTGAGTCCAGAACAGTACACCCAACAGAGTACAACCGGCATTTCATTGTGCACAGTAAGCTCAACACACGCAACTCTCAAGTCTTAGATTTTCCCGTTTTTCCTTCAGTGCATCCCATTCCCCTATGGTTGCTTCTGCAGAAACCAAATCCCTTTACCCTCACTGCTCACATTCAATTGCTAAGCCTTTTCATTTCTAGCTTCCAAATTATATGTCCCCATCTCTACTATCACCTCGGCAGGCCTGAGGTGTCATGATCTTTTGTCTTCCTGAATTCACTGATACCTTCCTCCAATTCCATCTACAAAGACAAAGCGATGTGTCAAAAAAGAAAACCATTAAAACCCTCCCTATGGCTTCCCTGTGGGTTCTAAGATAACATTCACAAGGCACCTGGCCTCCTCTCCAGACATCCACACCACTTATGACCATTCCCCTGGTTCCCTAAGAGCCAACCTTTTGGCTTCTCTCTATAAGTTAGACCTGATAAACTTTTCTCAGGTGAGGAGCCTTTCACACGTTGCATGTTTCTCTTTTATCTCACCCATGGTGACGACCCAAAAACATAAAACAACTCAGTGTACATGCACGCATGCCCTATGAAGTGAGATTGTTGTTTTTATTGCTGTTTTGTCTCTAAGTTCAATATAACATCAAGATATTATTTCTATTTTATGATAAATGAGATTCAGAGAGGCCGAATAGCTTAACCAAGAACAAGGAAGTTCGGCACTGCATGGGAGGGGTGTGTTCAGGGACTGGCAGTGTAGTTCAGTGGTAAAGCACATGCTCAGCACACAGGGGGTCTTGCTCCAATCCTCAGCAACAAAATTAACAGCTAGAATCTAACTTTAGTCTTGTAGACTACCAAAGAGCATGGTAGGGATGGGGTACTTGGATTCCCCAGTACTACAAAAGAGCAAACAAACCATGCATGAGAACAGGGACCATTTAGGCCTTGCTCCATGCTAAATCCTTAGCAAATTAAACAGTGTCTAACATGCAATCCATGTTCAATCAGTAAAGTTGAGTATAGGAATGTTTACCTCACCCCTTTGCATAATTAGTTTGAGAATGAAATCAATTACAACTATGCCTCCTCCTAGTCCTACTTAGACTATAAGCTTTCTATGTTAGCAGTCACTCTGGTCCTTGTAGAGGTGCGAGGGTGGGGCACTAGCCCTACGTGGCTGCTGGCCAGGATCCTCCCTCATTCCCTGGGGATCAGGCAGCTGGTGGCCCGTCCTACCCTCAGGCCTCACCTTCCATGCCGGCGAAGATCCTACATCAGCTGCGGAGCTAGGACCAGGCGACTCTCCGGTATGCAAGAGCATGAAGCGGCCATAGCGCTTCAGAGGCCACTGGGAGACTTCTCCTGGAAGGCCGAGGCTGGAGGTGACTTTTCCCACTTCAGCCATGCCTGCTCACGGTCCTAGAAAGCCCGCCTCCACGTGACACCGCACCACAATCCGCTAGCCAATCAGGAAGCACGTTGGCTCAAGGCCCACCCTTCCCCTAAGCAAAAGCTAAGAATGCCTCTACCAGACCGGAAGTGTGGACTTCGCTGAGTTTTTGTTGTTGCTTTTTGACGTTGGGTACCCTGGAAGTGACGCTATTATGCTTACAATTTGGGAGATTTTAGTACCAGCATGGGAAGCTTTACCTCCTCTCAAGGCAGACTACATCATCGTTCATCGGCCGAGCCTTGGGAGACTTCCTAAATTGGCTGACTCCCTCATAACCGCTAAACCCTGGAGCTAGGCTGACTCTCTAGGGTGTCTTTGTCCTCGTAGCAGTATCTCAGATCATGGCACCCTCTTCCCATCCTATCTCAAATCCATCACAACCATTCAGTAACCATTTGGGAAACATGGCTACTTTCTCACCAACCTGTGCCTCTGAACATGTTCCCTCCTTTTTTCATCTTAAGTGAGGAGCAGATGGGTAGGTGGCTGCCAAGCAGTATAAGGTGTGCCTTCATCAAGCAGCAAGCAAATGACATTTCTGAGTGATTTATAGCCAAAAAAGCATTTCCACATCTGTTAGTTCATTTATCCTCCCAACAACCTTGTGTTGAGTTAAAGAAGCACAGCATGGATTATTAATCTCTCTCTCTCTCTCTCTCTCTCTCTCTCTCTCTCTCTCTCTCTCTCTCTCTCTCTCCATACACACACACACACACACACACACACACACACACACACACACACCTGATGTTGGCAAAATAAGGTCTTTCAAAATATCTCCGGACATGGGTGGTGAGTGGCAGAGCCAAAGCAGAACTGTGGACCCCAGAGTCTCTTCATATGTCTGCCCCACTTACAAAGAATTTGAGTATTTATACAATCTATGTCAAGTCAGAATAATATATACAGAGAATGGAGGCAACATTAACCAAACACACACAAAAAAACCCCTAAAAACTTTAAAGTTTTTTCTTTTTAAAATTGGGTTTTGTTTTCTTTCTGTTTTGAGACAGGATCTCATTCTATAGCTTAGGCTGGCCTCAAACCTGTGTTGAGGCTGCCTCAGCCTCCTGAATGTTGGGATTATAGCTAGGAGCCATCAAGCCTGGCTCAATGCAAACAGTTTTTAAACTATACAGTAAACATCTACAGAATGTAGTTTAAAAACTGTTTGCATTGAGCCAGGCTTGATGGCTCCTAGCTATAATCCCAACATTCAGGAGGTGGTCATTTGTTCAGTACAATGCATCAACTATCTATAGTGTGCAAAAAAGCATGCTAGTCAGCAACTGGCTACAGATTCTTATGATGCACAGCTAGCCTCTGAGACCTCAGGATCTAACAAGGAAGAATGAAGTAAGGTGCAAACAAACTCATCTACCTAAGGTTACCTGTCCAGCGAACATCAGAGCTTCCAGAGAACCACAGGCCCCACTCACAAAGAATTTAAGTATTTCTAAGGCTAGGCCAAGGAAGGAGCTTGATCCATATGCCTGACGTCATAAGTCTACCAAGAGGGAGTGGCAGTTGAATTTGACTTAGGGCTTGAAGTGTGAATGTTTCCAAAGGAATGATGAGGACACTGGCATCCCATGAGGGGTGGGTGATTGAAGATCAGAGATACTGAGGTGGAAGCAGGAGAGACTGAAGATCAGAGATACAGAGGTAGCTGCTAGGAAGCAAAGTTGTGTTTAAGGAAGAAGGGAGCTGGGCAGAAGACTAACCAAAAGGCATGAAGGAAAGTGTGTTTTACTTGGCAGGTTGTTAGGAATGTGAAAAGTTTACATAAGCAAGTGACACTACCCAGGCAGCTCAATCTGGGTTGGCCAGGGGGGTAGACAAATGAAATAAATGTGATTAAAGTTTTACCATTAAAGTTTCTTACCATTCCATTCACCCAGTAAAGCTTACTGAAGGGATCAGGCTTCAGAAACTGCTTCTGAAGGTCTTGAAATGACACGGCAGTACTGTACTTCATGTGGTAATAAATAGTTAAAAGCTTGGTTTGAATTTCAGGTTTATGGCTTGACAGCTGTGTGACCTTGGGGAAATCACCCAACCTCTCTGTAAAATAGGACCATTAAACAACTACCTTAAGGGATCAAGGTAAGAGCATATGGGAGGAAATACTTGGTAAACGGGGAAGTGCTGCACGTGCTGATCCTTTCTGTGTCCATGGTTAAAGTGACTTTCCATGGGCCTGCTACAGGAAGGCAGGATGAAAACAGAAGCCTGACATTGGGTCTCTGGGGCACTCACCTTCCAGGCCCAGGGTTGCAGCTGCTGTCAGACACCCTTCACAGGAACAGATGGTGCTCACAGTTGGGACCCTGTCAGTGCCCAAGGACACCCAGAGTCCTGCTGAGTTCCCACCTGCAAGCTTCCTTCCTAGACAATACACCTGCATCCAGCTTCTGGGGCCACCAGCATCTGCCAAGAGATGTATGATAAAGCCACAGCTCAATGTATGCAAGCTTGCACAAACTTACAGTATTAATAAGAATTACTTGAACACCCAAGAGACGCAGGCATTGGAGAGAGAGTAAAACCCACTAGGTTTCTCCCTTCTAAGGCATGTTCATCGTTAGTAGGGGTCGGAGCGCTGAGCAAATAACTGTATCCTCTTAACTGTTAATGTGTCTTCTTTTTTAAAGATACAAGTGAGATGTTTACTAAAGTACAGTATTATACAACAAAAAGCACAGATCTCCAATGTTTAATTAGGTAAGTTTGTGTTTTGTGTCCTATGTTTTATTTTGGTTTTTGAAATGGGGGCTCACTATGTAGCCCTACCTGACTTGGAAGGTCTTATGCAGACCAGGCTGGCTGAAACTCACAGACCCACCTGTTTGTTTCCTGAGTGCTAGAATTAAAGGCGTGCACCACCACACTAAGGCAACTAAGTGAATTTTAACACCAGTGTACATTCATGTAACTACCCAAGAAAAGATATAAAACATTTTTGGAACTCTTAAATTCCAACTTCTTCCCAGTTAATAGCCACCTCACAAAATAGACAGTTGGTCTCTGGTCTACATTTTATAACCCTAGCTTGGCTTTCCTCCCCTAGGACTCCACATACATGAAAGTGTCCCTGGTAAGCCCATGATATCTACCATTCTCTTTTCTTATTTTGACCTTGAACTCCTGCTCCTACTGTCCCCACCTCCCAAATGCTAGTTTTACAGACATGCACCCCTAGCTTAGATCTGGTTCTTTTGTTTTTCGTAATCTCATTTTTAGGCTCTATCAAGAATTCACTCCTTTTTAGTACCAAGTAACATTCTATTGTATGACTAGTTCACAGTTTGCATTTTAGAAAATTATTCAGTGGTCTGAGGGCTGAAGCCGGGGCCTCATAGAGAATGTTGACCTGCATGTCTAGTCCATGTTGTGACTATCTTCACCTGTAGGGTTGTTTTCCACTGGGTTTTTTGTTTGTTTGTTTTGTATTGTTTTCATTGTTATAAATATTCTTGCACAAGCCTTTTTTCTAGTATACACTGTCATTAACCTAGGGATCTCTAAACATAAAATGAAGGATGATGGAAGGAAGACAGCTGACATCAACTTCAAGCCTCAATATCATGTTCTCACACACACACATGTATGGAAAAAAAAGAAGGTTCATTTCTCATATAAGACAGGGATAAGTGACTGGTTCATCTTTGGGGTGAGCAAGTGGCCACACCTAGAGAGATTTGACCCTGAGATAAGAGGATAAAGGAGGGCATAAGGAGTAAGGGGCAGACACATCCTGTACACTGGGGACAAGATGGTATTTGACTTTGGCTTCTAGAGGGTAATAAGTTATTGATTGTGTCCTAAGAATCTATTTTTCACTTTTTCTCCTCACTCCTTGAGTGGGATAATGCTGAGATTTGTGTAATGCTCTGTTTCCCAGCATTCCCTAGTGGGATTCTGCTCCAGCTAGTAACTATTCTTTTATGTGTAACTCCCTTCTCCCTCCCTCTCAGCGTTTCCTAGGATCACCTCTCCCTTCTCCCTCACTCTCAGTGCTCCCTAGGATCACCTCCAAAATAAATTGTTTGTACTTGAATCCATGTCCCAGGATGTGCTTCTGAAACAAAGATGGCAACAAACAAGCCAGAAAGAGATTCAGATTTATCTTTAAGATCGTTGTAGAAAAGCAGATGGTGCAAGAAGTATTTAAGAGAGGAGGAATCATTCTCAGAATCTGAAGACCCTCCTATGCCTAAGTAACTAGCTTGCAGCTACAGCAGAATTTGTGACCTGTACTGAATGACAGGTGGCTACTGGCTAACACAACACCCTGTTGCAGGAACTCATTCCATGGGGTGGGGAATAAACAAACACCTACACTCAAACCTCCCACCCCCGCCCCAGACAGGGCGCCAGTAACAGACGATAAAGTTTGAGTTGGTAAACCAATGATTTTTATTGTGCTTTCTTGCAGAGCATGAACAAGGGGGTGGTTTACAGAGATGTGGGCAATCCCAAAGCAGCCATACCACTGGAAAGTCTCACTCCATGAGGGATGAAAATTTCCCACAGCTGCATGGGTGGAGCCCTCTTTTCATCTGCTTTTCCCAATCTTTCCCAATCTTCACAATTCCAGCATAGGACCACAGATCCCCACATGGGACCATGAGCAATCAGGGCAGAATTACAGGCAGCAAGCTGGGAGATGCAGAAGGGAGTGACTGAGATAACAGGTTAGAGTTTAATATCCCTTCCTGCTCCTCCTTTTATGAGGGGATCTAAACAATCTACAGGCCCCATTTCCAGGGCCCCCTGCAGAAGGGCATGGCTGCTCTGATGGAGAGAATGGCCATTTGGCTTTGGAGGCTATCTCTCTACAGCAACTCCTCTTCTGAGACAGAAAAATTAAATCTCAGAAATGGAAAGAAAAAATTATTTATTTCATTAAGCATCTTTTAAAAATCCTTTTTATGTGGGACTATTTTGCAGGTGACATTTGACATAGGGAGGTACTAGCTGCTTGAGTAGTTGGAATTATTGCCCAAGATGTGGTGTAAAACTGTTTGTGAAGGAATGCACTGTGGCACATGCTTACCTAGCATGCTCAAAGCCCTAGGTTAGACTCCCTAGTCCTGCAAAGGTTGAGTGGACATGGTGGCACATGCTGTAATTTCAGCACTCAGGAGGCAGAGGCTAAGGTTGTATTTGATTACATGGTGAATTTGAGGCCAAGCCTAGACTATACAAGACATTATGGAAGGAAGGAAGGAAGGAAGGAAGGAAGGAAGGAAGGAAGGAAGGAAGGAAGGAAGGAAAGAAGGAAGGGAGGGAGGGAGGGAGGGAATAGTTTTAGAATCTGATCACATCCTTTTCAAAATAGACTAGGAACTCTAGACATCCCTTCCCCCTAGGATATTAAGTTGGCAAAGGAAACGATGGCTTCAATGTCCTCAAGTCCTGGCATTCCAGGATGACAGTCATATGCACTTTTGCTCTGCCTGCTGGACCCATACAGAGTCTCTGTCCATGGCAGTGAGTGTTTCCAGAAAATCCCTGTTCTCATCAGTGTAGCCAGATGATGCGTCTCCGTAATGTCAGACCCCAAGTGGCTGTGTGTGGAGGGGCTGTTCCCGTGGAACTTCATGCTCACAGTTAGAAAGCAATCATGTTCTTTTCTACTCTATCCTTCATGTGCAAAAACCCAGCTCTCCTATTGCAGGTAATTGAAGGGACTTCAATGTGACACAGACAATTCCAACTTGTTCTCAGGCTACTGCTCATTGACACAACATGAAAAGAGATTAAGACTGACTTTTCCCATTCATTAAAAGGCCAGAGAATAACAGGCTAGTTAGAAACATGTTTGCCAGCTGGTAAATTTGGGAGCATGCTTTGCAAAGCTGTGTTAGAACCAGAAAGAGGAACTGAAAACAAACCCTACAGGAAAGCTACAAACCCAAACCCATATCTTGAAAAGAACTGTTTTATTAATATTGGAGTCAGAGTTCCTGGCATAGTTTTCTTCTCAGTGAAGGGCTGCATATGATTTAAGACACTCTGAATGTACAAAGGGCAAACCTGGGGGTAGGGGAGCAGAAACTCCTTTCCTATCCTAATTTCCATAAGAAGCAGAGCAAATGGGAAAGGAGAAATTTAACATCCCTAAAATCTGATCCTGGTAGTTGTTCCATTTGGGACGTTTCTCAATGTGACACCTGCAACTGCATTGTCAAATAGAGGAGTATAGACCCCTCTAGAAATCTATTCCAATTTGATGCATCACTTATTTCATCCTCGTTTCTTCCCCCCAGAGAAATCATTTTATCCACTTCTGCAGACAGGGGTGGTGAGATTTGCAATTCACACCCAGAGACAGGTGAGAGTATCATGAAGAAAACGCTTTGTGTTGGACAGTGACTCAGCAAGAGCACTCTGAGCTCCGTCACTGAGATAGTTTGAATAATTTAGCTGGCAGCCAGTGAGGGCACATCTGCAGTAGATGTTAGGTTAGGGCTGGATGAAGCCGGGAGGTCAGGTGTAGGGCGACCTCTGGGAATGGCTGGGGATGCTTGCACAGCTTACCTGCACAAAACACTTTATCTTTGAGGGCATCACAATATACTTTAGAATGAGAATCACTTCTTTAGGGGAAATTCTTTATATTTTTAAAATGATATTTTACTTATTAAATGCACATATGTGCCATAGTGTGCATTTGGAGGTCAGAGGACAATTGCTCCATAGATTTACAATAGTGACCCTCATGCTGTATGAAGTAAGAGTCCACCCTTCCACACCCTCCATTTCATAAGTCCTCTGCTGACACACTGGGGACATATAGTCCAGAGTTTACAGGAGACAGAGTTTGGGTCCTGCTCAAGTAACTGCGCTTGTCCTCATTCAGTCCTGGGACCTTCTTGGAAATAATCACACCAAACAGCAGGTAGACACCTTTTAATCTGTACACCCTTCAAGGAGAGTGTACAGTCACCCAGAAAGGTCAGACAAAGGATTTCACCTGCATTTGCAAGCATGTGTCTGTTTTAGTGTGCTTACTGCTATGTTTTGGGTTTTGTTTTTTGACAGACTTCACTGTTTAAAACAGACCCTGATCATGGAACTAGTGTGTGTTAACTACAAGACTGTGGTGTACCTCAGAGAAATACGTATGTCAGTTAAACTTCATTCAGGTAAGAATTATACTAAGTTCAAGTAAATGAATATATATGTTAGACAAGATGAAATTAAACAGAAATACACACAAAACAAGGTACATATTACCTGGTTGGTGAAATGGGCTTGTAGCAGCCTAACCCTACATTTCCCCCAGGAGCAACAGCTCAGGGCTCACTAATTTGGTATGCATGGTGCCTGTACAGAACAGAATTCCACAGATATCGACAATAAACCCACTCTTGTAGTATTTTCACTTTATAGATGTTACATTACAACAACAAAGTTGTGCCTTTGGGACCTGGGGGGATGGCTCAGCCTTACAAGCATGAGAACCTGAGTTGAAGCCCAGCACCCACTTACAAAGCTGTGCAGAGTGGCACATGCCTTGCGACAGATCTGAGTCAATGCTTTAAGACAGCAAGATAGGACATAAAAGTGGGGGTGGGGGCTAGGGACATGGTTCCGCCAGAAAAGTGCTTGCTGTGCAAGTACTGAGAAGCTGAATTTAGATATCTAGCATGTACATTAAAAAAAGAAAAATAAGCAAAACAACAACAAAAATTGGGCTCAGTAGCTTGTGCCTTTAATCTCAAGTTGCTGTGGAGGCAGAGACAAAAGGATCCCTGGAGCTCACTGGCCTGACAGTCTGCGGTAATTGGTGAGCTTCAAGCCAATGAGAGACCATCTCGAATGTGGTAGACGGCACTCCTGAGGATGACACCTAAGGTTATCCTGTGGTCTCTTTACTCATGTACACAGGAAAATACACACATACACACACACATATACATATATGTATATGTATACAGATATGTATACACATATGTATACATATATGTATACACGTATATATGTGTGTATATACGTATGTATATGTATATATACAGATATAAATAAGAGAAAAGAAACTATATAATGTTTTTAAAATACCTATACAGCCTTTTCTTGCCATCATTTAATAAACAATACAGAAATACAACTCTTTACATAACCTTTACATTGCATTAGGTATTATAAGTAACCTAGAGTACAAAGGGATTTGCATATGCAAATCCTTCAACAAGTTAGCTAAGGGGTTAAGCATCTGCAGAGTTGGCATCTGCAGGGGTCCTGGCAGCCCTCCTCAGAGGTTAAGAGTATGGCTGCAGTTGATACAAAAAGACCCTGTTTTGATCTTTCATTCAGGGAATATAAGCTAAAAACAACAACAACAACAACAACAAACCAAAAACCAAACCAAAACAAAAACGTTCTCAAACTTCACTATTACAGAAAATAATAATAATAATAAAAAACACAAAACACCCTGCTTTATTCTTTCACTTAGGTTTCCCTATATCCACAAATGAGTTTTTCCCTCAGGTATGAATCTTAAGGGAGAGCTGCTGAGTCATGTGTGCTCACTTTTTTATATTATTTGAAATTACCAAGTTACTTCCCTGTATATGTAACACTGCTCAACACTTGTCCACTGTATGAAAATCTCCATGTTCCCATATTCTTTTTGACAGTAATGACCTGTGACAATCTGAATGAAAATGGCCCCATAGGAACTGTTGGGAAAGCATTAGGAGGTGTGGCCTTGTTAGACTAGGTGTGTCACTAGAGGTGGCCTTTGAGGCTTCAAAAGCTCATGCCAGGCCCATTGTCTGTCTCTCTCTGCCTGCCTCCTACATATTAAAGTTTTCAGATACTGCTCCTACATCATGCCTGTCTGCTTCCTGCTACGATGATAATGGACTAACCCTCTTAAACTAATCAAGCCCACAGTAAATGCTTCCTTTTATAAGAGTTATCTTGGCCATGGTGTCTCTTCACAGCAATAGAACAGTAACTAAGGCATGGCTCATTATTTTTTCTGACATATATTCTCCTGATCACTATCTCAGTTAATCATCATCACTTTACAGGCTCACCATTTTGTCCCCAACATGTGGATTGCTTATCCATCCCCTTCACTGTCTTTCCATTGGTTCCATATTTTTGTTATTTGCTCCTAGCAGTTTTTCATACATTCTAGATATGATACCTATTAATTATATTACATTTCCTCTTCCCCCAGCGTTTTCTCATTTTTCTGATACTTAGACTTCTCAAATAGCTTTTTCCTTTGACAATTACATACATGTGTACAATATCTTCATTCTGTCTACCCCAGCTCTCCCCTTCTACTACCCCCTTCGACATGCCCTCTACACCCCTTTTCCACCTTCATTCATGTTTCTTTACTTTGATTCACTCAGTCTAGTAAGTGCTTTCTGTGTCCAGCCATCCTGTTGCTCGCTCATGTGCAGATACGCACAGCTGCAGTGAGTTCACGAGTGTGACGCCAGGCATGTCCAGAAGACTGCATTTCTCAGCACAGCTCCCCACCTTCCCACTCTTACATTCTTCTCAGACACCTTTTATTTTTAATGTGGTCCAACCTTCTCTCCTTACTGTGATGGTTTTGTATGTGTGCATATAAGAGGGAGGTGTATATGTGCTTGTGCGTGGGTACAGAGGCCAGATGCTTCTTTCCATCACTGTCCACCATGTTCCTTTGAGGCAGGGTCTCTTGATGAACTGAAGCTCACATTTTTTGGCTAGGCAGGCAACTGGTCATCTCCAACAATCCTATCTCTATCCCCCTTAGTGCTGGGGTTACAGGTGTGTGCGGTACCATGCCCAACCCATTACATGGGTACTGGATATTTGAACTCTTCCCCTTGTTTATACAGCAAGCTCTCTTAACCACTGAGACATCTCTTCAGCTCCTACCATGATTTTTTTAAATGTCTTAGGAAATCTCTTCTATGGAAGTTTATTATAATATTGACCATTTTCCTTTTTCATAGCCTTACATTTCAGTTTTACATTTAAGTCTTTATAACACTTGGAATTTATTTCCAAACACAGTACAAGACAGAACTGTTGTCTAGCTAGCAAGCATTGAGAAGAAGCTTTGCATTAAAATAAGATGCTTCTTGGGTGACATCTTGGCATTTTGCTTAATTACACTTTTTAGTCCTTGAAATGGCAGAATGGTAGGAAAAGAAAGAAAGGGATGGTAGAGAAATTTCACATTTCATTCAAATGTAAAGACCTTCTTTGGGCAAAGCAGTCATATAAAAACCACCTTGGAAAGTTTGCCATCAGTCTCGGTTGTCCACAGGTGGCACATTAGTGAGTGTTTTTGGATTCCCTGGCTTCCATTAGACAGTTGAAATAGGCTCTGGGAAATTGCCAAAACTACAGAAAAATGAAAATAAATTCTTTCAGTTTGGGCCAAACACAATGGGAAAAGGTTTGCGGTAAGAAAACTACACTTAAAAGTCCAAGTCCCAGCCATGGGCAGGTCCTGCTGCTTCGGAATAGCTACTTGCCCTGTATTCCTTTATTATATGATGAGACCCTGCTCTGTTCCAAGGACCATCGTGGGAGGATGGGAGCTATAGAAATGAGTAAGTCTCTCTCATTGCCTGCTCCCTTAGACAAAAAGACGTAGGGAAATGGATCTCTTTTCTCTGGGATAAACAATGGAAGTGGTCATAGTCTGTTTTTCAGACTTACCCAGATCTGGGGAAACAAGCAAAGGATAGGGAAGAGGACGGTCTACAAGTTGTTCTTGGAGAAGTCAGTAGGGGACTAGACAGGTGAGGCAGTGGTATGGGTGCCTTCAAGGACATTTGAGTCAGAGGGAGCAGAGAAATCAGACACGTGAGAGACTGATGCCCCTAAGGAAGACCACCTCACATCAGTGTCTCCTGATAGTCTATCATTACGCATCTGTTGCTGTGATAAAATACTCTGACTAAAAGCAATGCAAGAAGGAAAGGATTTACTTGACGTATGCTTCCAGGTCTCAAGCCATCCCTGAGGGAAGTCAGGACAGGAACTCCAGGCAGGAACCAGGAGGCAGGAACTGTTGTGGAACACTGCTTAATGGCTGGTTCCCAGCTTATGCTCAGCAAGCTTTCTTCTCCAGCCCTGGACCACCCACCTAGGGATGGTACCACCAACAGTGGGCTACACCCTCAACCATCAATCAAAACAATTTCTCCTAGACACGCCCACAGGCCAGTCCAATTGAGAAATTCAATTGCGGTTTCCCTCTTGCCAAGTGGCTCTATATTATGTAAAATCGATAATAAACACTAACAATTATTCTCTTCAGTTTGAACTTGTCTTAGTTTTGAAAAGGAATCACACTTTTAGCAAAGAAAACAAATGTGAGCTGAAATCTATTATCTTCTATACATGTACTTAGGTGGCTTTCACTCATCTGCTAAACAATTTTTGTTAACCATTCACTGTGGCAGATACTGCAGATGCTGAAGTAACTCCAGCGCAAAGGAAGGCAGAAACAGAGGACTCATAGAAGGATGTGCCTAGGTATCAGCTACATAAAGAAAGTGCCTGGTTCTGCCTGGAAAAACAAACGAAGAGAAAATGAACAGAGACTTGTCAGGAAAATAAGCCTTCCAGGGAGAGACACAGGAAGAACACTTGTCCAGGTAGTGGCTGTGAGATGCTCTGCTACAAAAATGTCACAATGCCCCTTCAACTTGCCACCAGCTCAGCTACAAGGAAAGCAAGGCCAGCTTTTAAAGGATGCTGGCTACTGATTGGAGTAGAGGTTTCCTCCTCACAGTTAGTGGCCTAGAAAGTAGCCAGACACATAGAGGCTTTACCCAATTAGGAGGCACTGGATAATAGATTTAGCCAATCAGAATGGGTTCCTCGAGAATTTAGAGAATGAAAATTAGATGGTCTACTCTTCAGAGTAGAAGGGTGGTGAAGCCAGCATTCAGAAAGAAGGAAGCTGGTGGCAGCGCTGGTGCCTAGGGCTCTCTGGGGCCCTGGATAGCTCTGTGGTGCAGGATCCTGTCTCTGTGTGTTCCTACAATACGGCTCATTCCCTCTCCAGTGGCCAAACCCTGCACTTCTCACCACACACATACACAGTGTGCATGAACAGAGGTAGGAGAAGCTTTTGATTTCTGGTCATTTGGAGCATTTCAAGGTCAAGTGTAAGCCAGATCACAAGCGTTAACATTGACGGAGAGATTACTATAAGGCATTCTACCCTAAGTGCTTCACAAGTACAAACCTGGCTTATTTTCAAAAGAGTCCCCATGAAGTATTCTCAAGCCCACATTAGCATTGGAAACCCAGGCCCAGAGGAGTGAAAGAATGTCCATTTGCACAGCTGGTGAGTGAGAAAGGATTTGAACTCTGTTTACTTCTAGACTCCTCAAACTCAGTCCCTGTTTCCTTCTGTAAGGTCAGAGATGGTGCTGTGGAACTGAGAGGGGGCACAGTTGACAAAATATGCCTTGCAAGCATAAGGACCTGAGTGTAAATTTCTAGAGCCCAGGTTTAGGGGGGAAAGTCAGGCATGATGACTATCCTGGTTCTGGGGAAGAGGAAACTGGAACTCACTGGCTAGCTGGTCTCTATTTAAAGAGCTCCAGACCAATGAGAGAAAAGCTAAGGTTGTCTCTGGCCTCCACACACATGAATGAATATACACACATACTTGTACACCTGTGTACTACTGAACACACAACACACACACACACACACACACACACACACACACACGTTGTTGTGCAAGTAGAAGGCAGGGGGGCAGACTGGGGAAGCCCTCACATGCCTTCTTAAGGAGCCTACACAGTTAACAGAACAGTTCTTCACCTGCTGTACATACGGTATTTCTGTTTGAAGACTGCATTGAGACACAGGGCTCTGCTTCTAGAACCACAGGAATGGTGACTACTGCAAATCTTGAGACAGGGAATGAATGACTTGGTTCCATTTGCCTTTCAGAAAGATCCTCCTGGCAGTGGTGAGGACAGTGTGCTGGCCTGTCTGCACCTAGAGGCAGGGCTGCTGCAGTGGTCCAGGTGAGAGATGAAGACATTCCGTAGAGGATGGTACAGAAGGGAGGAGAGCAGAAGTGGGTGTGAGATGCATTTAGGAGGGAGATCAGCAGGACTGAAGAGACGGGATGTGGAGGAAGAAAGGTAGGGGTCTTGGACGACTTAAACCTGCACACTCCTATGCACACTCAAGGACACACCTCATACACCACATCTGATGCACACGCACGCTGCACACAGAGGGAGAGTTATAAAGTGGATGGGAGCACACATCCTCAGGCCAGCAAATGTGTTTCCCCTCTAGAGGACATCACTCATAGCTGCATTTGCAAATTTTCTCCTCTTATTCTCTAACAGAGACAGTTTGATTTAAGTAGTTCTAAGCCCAGGGTGCGCTTCCCTACTCCACACTTACCCTAGGCTGAACTTACGATCCTCCTACCCCCACTTTCAGAGGACTGGAATTCCAGACATGCACCACCACACCCTGCCAGACAGGTCTAATTGTTATAATGACCTGGACATGCTATTGACCTTTACTGCTCAGGGACCAGAGACACTAAACATTATTCTATTTTTAAAAATGTTCTGCTCCCAATACTAATAACATCATTTCTGAGAAATACTGGCATTACTTTGTAGTTGAAAATTCTAGTTTTGAACCCAGCTGGGGCAAGTCAGTGTCTTTGAATCTTAGTTTCATCACTTGTAAGAAGTACAAAACAACTTCCTTTTTATAAACAAAACAACTGTGTGTGTGCATGCACACCTCTGTGTGTGTCTATGAGTACATAGACACACACTGTTTGTGTGTGTGTGTGTGTGTGTGTGTGTCTGTGTGAGTACTGTTACGTGCATACGATAATTGCCTGAGAACAACCACTGGTATTGGTCCTCACCTTCCACATTGCTAAAGACAGAGTCTCCTGTTTTCTGCCTGGGAACCTGAGTGACTCTCCCCATAGGAATGCTGGATTAGAGCTCTCAGAGCCAGCTTTACATAGGTTCTGAGAATTCACCCACTGAGCCATGTCCCCAGCCCTGTTTGGGTTACTATTGCTGTAATGAGGCACCATGAGCAAAAGCAAGCTGAGGAGGAAAGGGTTTATTTTATTTCCACTTCCATGGTGTAGTCCACCATCAAAGTCAGTCAGGACAGGAACTTCAAACAGGGCAGGACCTGGAGGCAGGAGCTGATGCAGAAGCCATGGAGGATGCTGCTTACTGGCTTGCTCAGCCTGCTTTCTTATAGCACTCAGGACCACCAGCCCAAGGTGTCCCCACCCACAACGGGCTGGGCCTGCTTCCATCAATCACTAACTAAGAAAATGCCCTAAAGTCTTGCCTAAAACCATAGATTATGGAGGCATGTCTCAGCTGAGGTTCTCATTCTCTCAGACCACTCTAGCTTGTGTCAAATTGATGTAGAAACTGGCTGGCACATTTGCCTTCTTGCAGGAATTCAGCGAGGTTGCATAGTGCCTGGCGTACACTGGGGTGGGTTTTAGATGGAGACTGTGGTTTAAGAGCACACTGAGATGGACTGGTGGGGAATAAAGAGTTTATCAAAAGAGTTCTTAAAGCCAGGCAGAGAGGCAACGGTTTGGCAGGGGCTCTGGAAAGAGGAGGCAGTTGTCCACAGATGGAAGAAGGGGTTGACTGCTCTATTAGCTCTCTGAGGATGGGCTTTCACAGTAAGACCCTGCAGTCAGACACTGATTCCCAGTCAGGAGGCAGGAAGGGGTGGAAAGAAGGGTGTATGCTCTGGTGTAAACCCCCCTTCCTAGCTGAGATGGGATGTGAACTCCAATGGTTTTACCCTTGGAGCCATCTCCCAGTCCTGGGGCCTGTCTTCTGGCTAGGACTCAGGAGGTGGCTGAGAGACCGATGCAGACAGGGTTCTTGGTAAGAATAGCTTCCTCCCTGTTAGCAGCAATGTCTTTTCTCGGCTTCCTTTTATGGGTCGTGAACCAGTGTGCTAATTTCCAAGAAACAAATGGTGTTTCCACCCTCTCATGATCCCCGGCGTAAGCCTAGCCTGTGAAGTCCACTTGAGGGGTATGTGATTGACAGCAAAATGTCCCTTGAAATAACTCATGAACAGCTTGTAGAGGTTGGGCTGTCAGAAACTCCAGCTCAGAAAGAGCTGTTGCCAGCACTGGTGGCTGTCAGCTTGCTATATTTAGAGACAGGGGCAGTGTGGATGAGTGGATGGTTCAAGCCCAAAATGGGGGTGAGATGACGGAGAGGCCAGCGGCTCTTTCCATACTCCAGAAATTACAGAAGCTGATCACCCTTCGGAAGCATCTATAAGCTCCTCAGTTGTCTGAGATTTTTACAGTGGTCTCTTGAGACAATGATGAGTGGTTCTCAGTATCAATTAACTCCCCACTATGTGCAGGCCCTGAGCTAGACACCTATTTACACTCCTGTGCTATGGTTTAAATGTGTCTTGTTCTGGAGGGTTCATCTGGGGCAGAGGTGGTGTATTCTTGTAAGAGGCCCATTCTAGTTGGATGGGGTTAAGTCGTTGAGGCCTCGTCCTCAGAAGGGATGCAGCTGTTTTTCATGGGCCCCCATCTAGCATCTGAGAGTGTGATCTGTTAAGAAAGAGTGAGTCTGATCTCTAGCTTCCTTTTTTGGTCATATAACCCATCCCTCTCCCATGCCCTCCAGCTGTGATGCCATCCCTATCATATGGCACAGCTAGGAAACCCTCACCAGAAACTAAAGAAGGCTGCTGGATGTTGACTTTCCTAAAATACAAGCCAGATATTTCTTCTTGTCTATTACCCAGCCTCTGTTATTTTGATGTAGCAATGGAAAACAGATTAATACACTCTAAGTCTTCAAACTGATTTTAGAGGCAATTCTGAATTCATTTTACAATGTGGACACTGAAGACTGGCAAGGTGGGTGTATAGATAACCAACCTCATTTTGATCCTAGTTTGTCTTGTCTCCAGTGCTACAGGAGACCATGGAGATGTTGGGTGAACTTCAGTTTTACTTTCTTGAGTTCATGCTTCTGTTAGTATTTGATAATAATGGCCTTGCTCTCTCTTAAACCTCTGTGTCTGGTGGTACAACCTATGTTCTGGCATGCCGATGGGCTGAGGGTACCCTACAAATTTATGTGATACTCTGAACTGATGGTGACTAAGTAATAACGGCTGTGGCTCAAGTCACCAGTACAGTGCAATGGCAAGTGATATCTCTCACAGATTTATAACTGTACTCTATTACTCACTGAATATTTTTATATCACCTCTAGTTGATTATGAGTTTAAAGCTGATTTCAGAATGCTGGCTTTGTTCTACATACGACTAGTATAATAAGAAGTAGCAAAAGCAGTTTTTTTACTTTTATTTCTTAATTTATTTTTTCTGCATGCCAACGCACATGTGTAGAGATCTAAGGACAACCATGGGAGGCAATTCTCTCCCTCTACCATGTGCATGATAGGGATCAAACTTAGGTCATCAGCTTTGGTGGCCGGCACCTTGAGTGGGCTGTGCCTAGACTGAGATTAATCACCATGGTGAGTCAGAGATGGAGAGCAGGCACGATATGGCCAGGGGGACTCAAGCATCAGTTGTCCGGCGCTTATTAACTCAAGGGTCAGTATGGCATGGATGGGCATTTGGCAGTGCTGTTGCCCTGCCATCACCATGCAGGGAACCAGCCTTGAAGGTCAAGCTGGGCCCATGGAGGAACGGCAGAAAGAAGCACCTATGGGTCCCTGAAGGCCACTTCTGAACTGAATTGACCCTAAGCTCACCTCACTTCTGGCCTTTTCAGTTACAGAAGCCAAAAATTTATCCCTTATTTTCTGAGAGAGTTCAAACTAAGATTTCCATTTCTCAAACTGAAATCCTAAGGGACAGATTACTAAAACCGGTTTAAAAAAATAAAGTTCATCACTCGTAAGTCTGCCAACCATTTTAGTTAGCATTTTAATTTGTTTTCCCAAACCTTCCCTTTCCATTGTAGCAACAGAGTTTTCTCACGGATCAGATGAGATGGTTTATAAAATTTTACCTTCTCCATTCTCTCTAGCATCTTGGAGCAAGCATTCTCCTTGCTTTTAAATTTTCTTTGTACCTTTTATCAGTGTAATAAAGAATATAGAACATAAAACTTACCTTCTTAGCCATTTTAAGTATGTGGCTCAGTAACATTAGGGATACACACATAGCTGTGGGCCACCACAACTTTTCCGTCTTGCAGAACTGAAGCTCTACATACCTGTTAGACAATCCCCCTCCCAAAACGTCTCCTTTTCCATAACCTGGCTGTATGAACCATTTTAATTAATTTATTTAGTTTTGCAATTTTATTGCATTGGTGTTCTGTCATGGGTGTCGGGTACCCTGGAGCTGAAATTATAGACAGTTATGAGCCAACAAGTAGGTGCTGGGAATTGAACCCAAGTCCTCTAGAAAAGCAGTCAGTGCTCTTAACCACTGAGCCATCTCTCCAGCCCTCTATGAACCATTTTAACCATTTTAACAGCATTATGTTACACCATTTAGCTTCACTGAAAGTCATTCCTAGCCAGTCACAGTGGCTCACACCTTTAATCTCAGCACTTGGGAGGTAGAGTTCCAGAACAGCCACAGCCGAGGCTACACAGAGAGAGTCTACCATTACCATTACACAATAAAAATAAATAATAAATAAATAAATAAATTTTAAAAAAAAGGAGGAAGCAGAGGAAGAGGAGGAGGAAGATGGAAGGAAGGAAGGCCATTGCTCCTCCTCCACCCTGTCTTTGTTACTGTGACAAACTATCTTTACAAAGGTGATGTAAGGAAGGGATTATCTTGGCTCACAGGTTGAAGGTAGAGTCCATCATGGTGCTGAGGGCATACGGCAGGCGTGCCAGCAGCCTGGAAGCAGAGAGAGATGAACCCTGGTGTTCAGCTCATTTCCCCCCTCTTTATTCAGTTCAGGACCTCAGAATACAGAATATCACCCACATTCAGGATGGGACCTCCCTTTTCAGTTAGACTTTTCTAGACATACCCTCATAGACACACCCAAAGATGTGTTTCCCAGGTGACTGTAAACCTGATCAAATTGGCAAGATTAATCATAAAGCCTTCTTTGTTGGATATTTTAAGCTGTATGAAGACTTTTTTTATTGCCTCATGTGTTTCCCATGAGCATCCCACAGGTATCACTGGCCTGGAGCAAATTTTATGCTAATTTCTTAGTTGGGTTTCTAGACTATTCAGAAGAATACATTCAAGCAGCAAGCCCAATGTCAGGTACGGACAGTTACAAATTCTCAAGGAATGGGTCTCCTTGATAAGGAAAAGCAAGATTCTTGACACCATCCTTTGTGTTGGGGGGGCTGGGGGGGAGAAATTTAGTCTATTCTGCCGAATATACACCATCAATGACACACTCAACTGCTCTTAATATTCACCAGGATTACACAAGTGAATGGTGCCCCACTGTGAACACCTGAGTTGCTGCTGAGGGCTTTTACTTTTTATGGATGAGATGAGACGGACGTTCTGGGAGTGGTAGCCTTTAGAAGCAGTTCTGCACCAGTGATGAAGGGGAGATGAGGGCTTGGCTCCATGTGGAACTTCCACTTCTACTGAGTTCCTTCCCTTGCTGTATGTCTCTTTACTCTCTCCACCCTACTGCAGTTTCAGAACACCATCAGATAAGCTATTCATTCACAAATTACTTTTTCACTGTAAGAAAGCTGGTGCCAAAAGTGATCCTAGGAAAAAGATGATATCATCTGCCAACCTAAGTGCAGTTGGTGCCACATAGCTAGTGGTACCCAGGGTGGGAGTACCTGCTGTTATGTTATCACAATAAGTAAAGTTCTTACCTATAGACTGGGTTGGGAGACAGAGGAGATGCTATGATTATTCAACAGCCCTAGCATCTGAAAGATACAGGGACAGTGGTAACCATAGGGACGGCTGAGTTGGTTGTCTATTGTCATCTACCATAGAAACCTAGAAGGAAAAAATAAAAAGTAGCAAGCTTTTATATCTGCCTAGTATCACATCAGGACACATTGTGAAAGCGACGGGCCCTGCATAGCAATCTTCAAAGTGATCCTCATCTTCTGTAGCTAGAGGACAAATTGTGCTAAAAAATCAGGCCAAACTTTGATTGCAAGAGTGGTAAAATTACCAAGGAAGATGAGGACTGGGTATGGCTTAAAGGCAGAGCACTCACCTGTGTGAGTGTGTGAGGACCTATGTTCAGTTCAGTCTAAGCACAAAAAAAAAAAAAAAAAAAAAAAAAATAAGGATTCATAGATTCATAGTCTTAACAAGTTTCCTAAGTACCAAGGTGAGGGTCCTGGTATGGTGGCAAGATCAGGACCTGGCAGTGGACAGGACTTTGTCTTAGTGGATGCCTTTAAGAACCTGAGGAACCTGAAACCAGGATGGAGGGGTAGCTCAGGGGTTAAGAGCACGGAGTGTTCTTACCGAGGATCAAGGATCGTTCAGTTTCCAGTCCCCACACGGTGGCTCACAGCCATCTGTAACTCCAGTTCAGGGGATCTGACACCCTCTTCTGGCCTCCACAGGCACCAGGCATGCATGTGGTACATAGACATACATGCAGGCAAAACACTTGGACACATTTCTTTTGAAGTTTTGATTTTTTTTAAGAGAATAAAAATGGTGCAGTCTCTTCTGAGCCTGCAGATGTGCCCCTTCCCCTACACAACCATTTGTTAAGATAGCGACCTTCCACTACCACCTCTCCTTGCTTCTAGACTTACAGTGAAGGTCAGGCTTCAGTGAGGCAAGATTGGAATAAAAAGGACCATTAACCACTAGAGCTGCAGGACATGACTCACATGTGGGAAAACATTTATGGGCATGGCTTCTGAGCGTGCTGGACCAAGGAAGGCAGACCATAGACTAGATATGGACAATTTCATGATATGGAGATACCCTATATTGGTCAGGGCTTTCTAGAGAAACAAAACCAGTAGAAGGAAACTATACTATTCCAAGACTTTGCTTCACTGGCTCACACAGCTATATGAGCTGAATAGTACAACAATGGCTGCATGCTGGATACCTCACTGACAGTCTGGAGCTAAAGACCTGGGAGATTCCCACAGAGCTACTGGAATCCATGGTTGAACCCGAAGAACCTGGAATGTGATGCTAATAAAGAATGGCTGCTGTGGGAGCTGCAGGGATGGCTCACCAGTTAAGAGCACTGCTCTTCCAGAGGACCCAGGTTCAATTCCCAGTACCCACATGGCAGCTCACAACTGTCGGTAACTTCAGTTCTAGGGATGTGCAACCATCTGTCCTCTATTGGGCACTGTACACATGTGATACACAGACATACACACAGGAAAACACTTATATACATAAAATTAAAATAAATAAACAGCAATAAGCAAGACAAGGAAACAATTCTATTTTATCCCAGCCCTCTTCATATCCACTGTCCAAAGTCACTGCCCATTCTAGAAAAAGGTCTTCCTGCCTAGGCGTGGAAATCCTAGAGGTGTTTCTCTCAGTCACTTTCAGGTCCAAGATTAACCATCACTCACCTCTATGGTTTTGGATTTAACATCCTGGTCAGGCTAGCTGGACCTGATGCTAATGTAGAATAGTTCCTTGAAGCATGGAACGTAGATGGTCTGTGGGAAATAAAATTCAGATATCTTAGCAGAGTACTGAGGAGGTGGTCAAAAGCCTCAGAACGCTAAGCATGCTAGAGTGAATACATTATATAAAACCAGAGAACCCTGGGAAATTTCAGCAGACACTTTTCTCATTAAAGTAACAAGGAATGTGCTGGTGAGGTTGCTCAGTGGAGGCTGCCTTTGGTCCAGGGTTAATGGTAAGAGATGTTCTGCAAAACCAGGGTCCCTAGTGTCAATGAGATGATAAAATTCTGGAATAGCACAAATCAAGGGATAGTGCCTCACCTGTCAAAGTCTGGGTATGTGTAATTACCAAGACTCACAATAAGACCGCAAGGAAATCAAAGCCCAAAACCTCAGGAGTCCACAGCAGTGCCCTTTCTAGGGGTGAGAGACATGGATAGCCAATGAGAATGCCGTTTTACGTGTGTGATCAAAAGCAACGAAGAGAAGGTGAGTAGAAGGTTGATTACAATGGGAAAATGTCATAATTTTACATCAAATTCCAGGTCTGGGCTGGGTTTCAGGGACTTGATTAAAGGAAAGTATACTACTTTAAAGGAGGACCCTACAATGTCCTCACCTGTTCCTCCAAAGGGACCTGGCACCTTCATTCTGTCCCCAAAATTGTCCTAGAGACAGAGTGATGTTCATCATGGGAACATCTAGATATTTTGAAAGCTGTTGGACATGGGTCTCAGTTGACATCAGTATCACAGAACACAAAGTAACTGCCATTTGTCCTTATGCTTAGAGTGAGGGAGCTTTATAGATGCCAAGTGTTACATGGAATTCTAATCCAAACTCATTTTCCAGTTCCTTATGCATAGTTGAGACGGATCTACCTAGTAGTAGGTTTCCTAGCTTGTGAGTGAGATAAGAGACATTGCAGTACGAAAAGCAAAAATGGGAGTTCCTTAAGCTACCTACCTCCCACTCAAGCTGTAGTGAGACTGCATCCTGGGCAGAGTTGTAGAGATTAGCACCACTCTCAAGAGTTTAAAAACCAGTTGGTGGGTTAATATAAATTTCAGAAAGTGGTAGTCACAATCTCAGCTGTTGTACTAAACTAAGTATTTAGGGTTTTTTTTAATGTGCTGATTTTTATTTTATGAATGTTTTGCCTGAACATATATAAATGCCCTGTGTGCATACTTGCAGTGCCCACAGAGGTCAGAAGATGGCATTGGATCTCTTTGAGTTACAGATGATTGTGAGCCACCACATGGATGCTGGGAACATTCCCCAGATCTTCTGCAAGAGTGGCAAGTGTTCTAAATCACTGAGCCATATCTGTAGCCCCCAAACTTAATGTTCTTGCTAAACAGATCAACACAGCCTTTGGTAACTGGAGATGCCTTTTTCAGCTAGTGAATGTGTTGTTTCCAACCTGTTAGTAAAGCAGGACAATAAGTTTGTAATTGTCTAGGGCCAAGAGCAGTGCTCATCCATCCACAGCCAGAGGAACTTTTCAGTTTCTGTCAATATAGCCCTGCCACAAACAAATACAGCCAAAAATATATCTTCTCAATATTCTGAAGAAATGTATGCTGGTTCACCATATGGATAAAATCACATTAATCAGATCTAGGAGGGGGAGTTAACAAGCATTCTGGAATGTACTGGAACCAGAGAGTAAATGAGAACTCCTACAAGAAAAATCAAGAGGCCGCCCACACTGATGAAGTAATACTCTAGCTGCCCAACAGTGTGGAATATGCTGGAATAGTCTCATCAAGTAAAGGGGAAATGATTGTGTTTTACCAGCCTTAGCATTAAGAAAGAACCCAGTCATACTTGGAAGGTTACTGGATTCTGGAAACAGCATAGACCATGGCTGTGACACTGTTCAGTTCTGTTTATCAGATGAACCAGAAGGCTGCTGGTTTCAAGCTGACCTAGAGTAGGAGTGGGCTTCTCAGCTGGCCCAGGCTACCTTAAGGCAGTGCTGTCCTTGAGCTCACATGGATGGAGTTAGAGGATGAAGAAGCCACACAGGATCTCTGAGTTCTTTTAGGGCAGCCACAGCATAAACATTAGGTGCTGAGAAAGGACGGGAATCTATAACAGGCAGAGCTATCATTTCAACAGCAGTTCTTGGTACAGAATAAGTACATGGCCATATGGGACTGTGTGACTAGAACTGACCTTCTAAGTTGGATCTTGTCACTTCCACCAAATCATAAGTGTGAGAGCCACAAGCAATAATCTATCATAACCTAGAACCGATACATTTGAAATTGTGTTCAAATAAAACTCAAGAGCTCAAACTATTTATACTACCTACATCAGTTATACCAATAAGGAAATGCAGGCATAAAACAGTCTAGTTTGTGAATGGAGAGTCTTGATTAGTTGAGGTTGTGGTGGTCTACTGTGCCATACCACCCATTCTGGGCTGTAATCTTCCTTGACAGCTAAGCTTTGTGCAGAACACCTGCTCATTAGCATTTGTGATGAGAAAAGGTGGCCTGGCATAAGAGTACTGGTATTATAAACAATGGAAGATGCTACAAGTTCCCAGAAAGGAAACTGACATGAATAACCCTTCAGGAGAGCCTTATCAAGAAAGCTATAGCATCGTAGTCTGAGCCAGGAGAATGAGACATCCAGGAAGAGACAGCCATCATAGGTAGTGTGACAGGAGTACTAAAGGGAGAGAGCCTTCAGTTCCTTTTAGAATAGTAGAAGAGTTATAGTGTCACACCATGGACAGCCTTGAAGGGAGAAGGAGCCTTAAATTCCACAGGACAAAGTCAGTTTCTAATTCTTAGGGGTTTTTTGTTTGTTTTTACCAGAGTGTGGGGCATTCAAGTTCCACACTATGTGACCTAGCCTAGATGCCATGAGTTAGGATAAGTCCTAGATAAGAGTCATAATCCAAGGCTGTCTTGGGTCTAGGCACTAGTAAGCTAGACTTTCTAACAGTTGGAAAGGGGAGGAAGAAGTTTCAAGTCTTTATAAGAGTTCCAAGGTCAGAGCAACTCTCTGTAGTTAGGGAGAGAGAGGGAGGGAGGCCAAAAAAAAGAAGGGAGGGAGAGAGGGGAGAGTACAGAGGGGAGAGAGAGAGAGACTAAAGGAGGTGGGGGTGGCTGATACGGGGAGAAAGCAGAAGATAGAGGATTGTGATCTAACAATTAGCATCCTGTTGCATGGTCATACTTTGTTTATCTGTCCACCAGTTAATAGGAAACTGTGTTGTCCCACTTTCTGACTGCTATGTAGAATGCTGTTCTGAATATTCATATATACATTTTTGTTTGAAAGTATGTTTTCAGACTTCTTGGCTGGAATCGCTATGTCACATGATAATTCTGTTTAACTTTTTGGGAACCTGCCAACCTTTTACTGGCCTACTGTTCCATTTTATGCTATCATCAGTAGCGTACCATCTTAGTGGGTATGAAGTGATGTTTCCTTTTAGTTTTGATTTTAACTTCCCTGGTAGCTGGTGAAAGGTTCAGCTCTCATACTTATAAGCTTAAGCATGTGTTAAAATCTTATTTGTTATGTTTTATGTCTTTATGTTATGTATTATAGTGGGCACACCCAGTGTGCTTTTCTTAACATGCTTTGGTTAGAATACATCCCTCAGAATTTGTGGCTTGGAAACTTAGTCCACAAATTTATATGTTAGAGGTATTTGGAAGTACAACCTATAGGAGGTTACTGGATCAATGAAAAAAATTAGATCTATGCATTCATAGATCAGTAGGTCCCCAAAGGGTTTGGTTATCTCACATGAACCCCTTACCATGTGCTGTGTGAACTACTCTGGGACACTTTAAAGGACTCCTCTGCAACAAGAAGAGCCTCCCTAGACACATGTCCTCAATCTTGCTTTCCCAGCCTTTGGAACCATAAGAAATAAAGTTCTGTTTGTTATGCATTACCAAGTCTCTTCCAGACATGATGACTTTTTTTTTTTTTTTTTTTTTTTTTTTTGCTTAGAATCCTACCTCATGTTATGGGGAACCAGGAAGATAAGGAGTTCAAGACCAAGTCCTTGGTCACAGGTGAGCATCTGTTCTAAGAATCTGCTACATCCAATTGGCCTGTGGACATGTCTGTGGGGACCTGTCTTGGTTGATTGGCATAAGAGGGCTCAGCTCACTGTAGGCAATGCCACCCCTGACAAGTGGTCCTGGACTGTCTAGGAAAGCAGGCTGGGCAAGCCAGAGGGAGTAAGTCGGTGAGCAGCATCCTCTATTGCTCCTGCCTCCAGTCCTGCCTTGAGTTCCTGTTCTGACTTCCCTTGATGACAGACAATGAGCTGTCCCTTTCCTCCCCAAGTTACTTTTGATTCTGACATTTCCTACAGTAACAGAAAGAAACTAGGACAAGGCTCTTGGGAGATGGCTCAGTCACTCTTGCCAGAAAAGCATGAGGACTCGAGTCTGGATCCCTAACACCCACAAAAATGTCACACACACACACACACACACACACACACACACACACACACACACACACACACACACACACACACGAACCATGTATCTTTAGGCCTGGTTTTGGGGTGAGGGACAGAGACAGGTGGACCCTGGAGCATCAAGCACCCAGGACAGGAAGCAATGGCAGCCATTGCTCTAGCCACAGGATGGATGGTGGCCTGCAAGTCTGAGCCAGACCCTCTTACCAATCTCATGTTACAGCCATAAATGGAACTAAATATCCCCTGAGTGGCCTGCTCCTCTGCCTCTTACAGTTTCTACCCTTAGATAGGACAGTGGCTTCTTCAAGGCAGCCCCCATGGTCCCCTCAGAATGCAATTAGGATGATCCAGCTGGAGACTGTCAAGTGTGTACTTTCACAAAGAGACAATCTGGATATAATTAGGGAGAGAATTCCATTAACCCATTATTCAATCAATTGAAAGGCCCTCTAACCTGAAAATTTGGAAATGCAAATGAAGGCAGACACAGTCAGAGTGATTTTTAATATCCAAGTGTCCAAGGGCCAGATTACAGCTCACTCCACATGCACAGCTAATTCTCTCAAAGCCCTTTCCCAGTAATTACTGTAAAAAGCTTTGAGATACCTTGAGCGTAATCACAGTTCCAGGAAAACACATTAGACAGCACATTAATTACATTGGTTGCCAAAAATACGGGGGGCGGGGCAAACAATTCCATAAGGGTTAGGGCTGTGGGACAGCGGGATGAAATAAAGTAAAACTGCAAAAAAACTGCAAAAGCAGGCCATCTGGGGGAACCGTCACCTAAAACCCAGATGGTCACAGGAGAACATAGCCTGATGGTCACGGGGGATTCAGCAAAGCTGCTGAGCACGGCTCAGGCTGAGGCCCAAGGAGAATCACAGCCTGATCATGCAGGAGCCTCTGCTGTGATGGGGTTGGGGTGGGGGGAGCCATAAAGAGATTCATGCAGGAGCTGGGGAGGTAGTTGTCTAAGTACCTGCAGTGTAAGCATGGGAGCTTGAGTTCAGATCCCCACCCTCCACGTAAAAAGATGTGGGGTGCTGAAGACAGATCCCTGGAGCTCCATGTTTAGTAAGGAATGCTGTTTCAAAGCATAAAGTTGTAAACAATAGAGGAAAACACACATCAACCTTTATTTTCCACGTACCCACTCACTGCAAACAGCTTCCTGAACATATTCACAGGAACATACATGTCACACACATAGACACAAAGCATCATGGAGTTTTAAGACAAACCTCACAAAATGTCATCTGACCTTAGGGTGGTGAGATAGCTGATCAGGTAAAGGTGCTTGCAGACAAGTCTGAGGACTTGAGTTCGATCCCCAGGACCTACACTATGGAAGGAGAAAACAATCTCCAGCAAATAGTTCTCAGGCTTCCGTACGTGTCATGTGCCCCTGATATAAATGATTACATGTAATTTTTTAAAGAGAGAGTTTTTATATACTTGTACATGGACTCTGTAGTGAGGACTGTTCCTATCAGCAGCCAGAAGTTTCTTCATAGTACTGCTACTGGCTATGCTGGAAAATCTGCTGTTTTCCCACTTACCGATTCCCATACTTAAGACTCAGTTCAGGTGTTATCTGATAGAGCAGCTAGTCTACACTGAGATTTCCCTCTCCCAGCATTAGTGACTTGCAAAGGCCATAAGATGGCCATGGACCACCCTATGGAAGAGACGAAACCTTATTTAGCATCAGTCTCGTCCTTGCCTCCAGCTTCCTCAACAACCCTCATAGATTCAACAAGTGGCCAACCAATAGCACTTGAGATTCTCATGATGTCACGTCTGAGGTTAGACACAGGCAAACTTCTGTGGACAAGAGCCCCTTCCTGCCCTCTCAGAGTTCGTACTTTGTATCTTTTAGGTAATGTTCTTCACTAAGCACAGGGAGAGCCTGCTTCTCCAGACAGGTTTGTAGGTTCAGAAAGGCCAACCAGGGAGAGTGGAGCCAGGAAAAGCAAGAGGAACAATTCCACCACCCAGAGCCTTAGCAGTGCTTGGAAGCTGCTAGAGTTTCAGAGTTAGGACTCCAGATAGCTCTTTACACTGCCTGAAACATCAGGTGAGCCAAGGCTCCTGGAAAAATGCTTCTTCCTTGCCTGCGCTCATAATCATCCCGGCTACGTGGAAAACTCTCCTATGCATCATGGGGCTTCGCTTTGTGGGGGCTGAGCTGGTGTTGGTGCTGGAGAAATGTAAAGTTGGAAAGAACATTTACAACAGGTGGGAGTTCCAGACTTTATTTCCTGGGTCTGATTATGACCACTGATTGCCAGAGATGTGCCATTTAAAGAGCTCTCCAGTCCAACTCCCCCTTCTGGTAACGGGGATGAAAGACGTCTGACCTGCTAGATGGAGTGGACCTGCATCCAAGCCTAATGTGTATTGTTTTATAGCTTTTTATTCTGAAATGCAGCACCATGGGGAAGAAGAGGGAATGAACAGGGACTTTACTCATTCATATGGACTGGCCACCCAGGTAATCAGTGCAGCTCATGGAAGACAGTCTCTATAGCTCTGCTGAATAGAACTCATGCACCCCTTCTATCCACAACAGATTCTTCCCTAACAGATATAGTCTACCCTGGTGATTATGACACTCGCATCTTACCAAACGAAGTATGCAAGTCTGTTTAGACACAGTAGTTTGGCTTGATAGCCTTCAAAATAGTATAGAGATAGGATCATATAGAATGTATTCATTTGAGCATGGCTTATTTTATTTAAAATTGTGTTTATGTGATTCAGCTGGTTTCATTTTGTTGCTATACACTGTTCCACTGTATGAACACACCACAGTTTATATTCTCTACTACTGAGGGCATGAACCCCAGTCCGAGGATATTGCAGGTAATATTGTTATTGGAACTTGTACCTTTATAATTCTTCTAAGGAATTTTGGGGTCATTGAGTATGTAGATCTTCCACTTCATATGCAAATACCAATTATCCAAAGCATGGTATGCTGATATCTTGTTTGCCTGAAGATCAGAGGGCGGGGCTAGCCATCAGTTACCACAGAGGTCTGGAGATCTGCACAGACAGACAGGAAGTGATATGGCTGGGTGGAGAGAGGAATATAAATAAGGTGGAAGGAGACAGGAACTTGCCCTCTTTGCGCTGAGGAGTTAGCAAGGTAAGAGTTGTCAGTGGCTGCTCTTTTATCTCTCTGATCTTTCAGCATTTTCCCTGATAACCTCATCTGGCTGTGGGTTTTTATTGTTAAGAACAATTAGAATGCATGCTACACAGTGGTGCCAATTTGCACTCCCATAAACAATGCAAGAGAATTCCTCATTTACCACACACTGCCTGTGGTGGTTTGAGTAAGTATGGCCCACATAGATGCAAGTGTTTGAATACTTGGTCCACAGGGGATGGGATTATAGGAGCTGTGTCCTTGTTGGAGGAAGTGTGTTACCATGGAGGTGGGCTTTGAGGTCTCATAAGCTCAGGTCTTGCCAGTGTGAGATAGACTCCTTCTGCTGCCTGCTGGTCAAATGTAGAACTCTCAGCTCCTTCTCCACGTATGCTTGTATGCTGCCATGTCCTGCCATAATGATAATGGGTTAAAGCTCTGAAACTGTAAGCCACCCAATTAAATGTTTTCCTTTGTAAGAGTTGCCTTGGTCATGGTGTCTCTTCACTGTAATAAAAACCCTGACTAAGACACTGCCTGATGTCAAGTGCTGCCAGCCCTTTCAAACTTCTTCATATGAAGCTTTCAAACTTCTTCATATGAACTCCACTGTGACTTTCCTTTTATTAAAATATTGGGTCTCTTTCTTTAAATATATTTGATTTTGGGGCTTTGTGATATTCCTAGTTTTTCTATTTTACAAAGCTTATTATCGATCCCCCCCAAACATCCTTCCACCAACTCGTTGCTTTATTCTAGCCCCCAACTCCAGCAAGCACTCACTGGAAACCCACAGGCCACTCAAGATCTAGCTACACCACTCTTAGCATACATCCAAATGATGCTTCCTTCATTCTCCCACAGAGACACTTGCTCAGCCATGTTCATTGCTGCTCTATTCATAATAGCCAGAAATCGTAAACAGTCTAGATGTCTTTCAATAGAGGAACAGATAAAGAAAACCTGGTACATTTACAACTGTTGAAAAAAATGAAATCATGATATTCTCAGGTAAATGAAAAGAACAAGAAAAACATCATCCCGAGTGAGGCAATGCAGACTCAGAAAGACAAGTATGGTGTGAATCTGCTTATATGTGGATATTAGCTGTTAAGTCAATGATAACCAAGCTACAATACATAGAACCACAAAGGTTAAGTGTAGAGTAAGAGACTAGTTTAGGGGAACAGATAATCTGCCTAGGACAGGGAAAGAGAACAGACAGATATAGATTAGGGGTGGAGGGGGAGGGGTGAAGGGAGGAGGAAGGGAATACAGGGTGAGAGACAGTTAAAACTAAGGAATATTTAAGGGGTAAAATGGAAACCTAATACACTAGAAGCTTCCTAAAATATGCATGTATGAAGGTGATGTAAATGAGATTGCCAAATAATTGGGGACACAGAGCCCCAACTGGCCATCTCTTGTCACCAAATGAAGCTTCCATTACTGAGATTGGGCTACATCTAATTGAGTTGTTGGCCAAAGGGGTCCTATGGGAACCTCCAAACAGCCCAAGCTGTTGCCAAGTCTATGGGTTGCTCTCCACAAACTGATAGCAAGGCCGCATTGCTGAAGACAACACCTACATGACTGAACACGGAGAAGTCAAACTGGTTCCTGTATCAAACCTTTACTCCTATATTCTGTCATCTCTAGTACAGGAAGACACTCTGTACTCTACCAAAGGAGAAACATAAACACTACCCCAGCCACAAACCCTTTGATCTACAATGGTGTCCTGCCTGAAAGATATGCTAGTGTAATGGTGTAACCGACCAATAACTGATTTGAGTAAAGGCCCACTCCACAAGATGGAACCCATACACAGCACTGCTTGGGTGACCAAGAACCTAAGAATAGATAACCCAGGGACCTAAGGTAAAACCAAATATTTCTGGTCTGGAAAATGTAGCAATAAAATGACTCCTAATGACATTCTGCTATACTCATGGATCCATATCTTGATCAACCATCATCAGAGAAGCTTTCTCCTGAAGCAATGGTGAACAAATACAAACCCACAGCCAGACATCATTCAGAGAATGAGAGACGTTGGGACACACAGCTCTAAATGGATATCTCTATCAATTCCTTCCACTCAGAGCCCAGGGAACCCTGAGAAAGAAGAGGCAGAAAGAGTGTATGAGCCAGAGAGGGCAGAGGACACCAAGAAAAGTAGGCCCTTTAAATCCACATGATGTACGCACAGGCGAAGGCATGGAGACAGAGGCTGCACCAGTCAGGTTCTAGAACTAAAGGAGACATGAACACAGGTTCCCATCCCTAACCCAGAGGGAGACTCATTGAGGAAACAAGCTACTCTCAAGGGTATACCAGCTGCATGCCCAGATAACGGAAAGCAAACTCAATGGCATTTTTGGAGGTTCCCTGTCTCATGTCATTCATGGTTATTCTTTTTGACTTTTTCTTTTTTTATCTTATTTATATATTTTTTTCTTCTGTCTTTTTACCCTAGAGGTACATAAATTATGGCTTCCAGTTTAGTGCTTTTCATGGGATTCCTGTGTGAATGAGTGGGTCTCTCTTCTTGTGCATTCTCTCGGGCTCTTTTCCTTCTGTTTGTTTGGTCCAATTCCAACATGTTAGTTTTTGTTTTATTATATTTTATTATTATTTATATATTTTATTATTATTATTATTTATTTTTAATGAGAGGCAGAAAGGGAGTAGATCCAGAGGGAGGGAAAGCTGTAGTCAGGATATATTATGTGAGAAAAAATACCTATTTTCAATAAAAAACTTTTTAAAAAGGCATAAAGCATATCATCTTTTTTTTCTTACATATTTCTAAGCGTTCCTTCTTAGAGCAGTGTGCGTAGACAATGTCTCCCTCCTTGCTGTGGCTCATCTGCACACATCTTTTGAAGAGCAAAGATCTTCATGTAGAACAATCTTTTACAGTTAGTTCTGCTTTGTATCTTATGAATTATTTTCTACCCTAAGGTTGTAAAGGAGTCTCCTAAATTATCTTTTAAAAATCTTTATTGTTTGTCTTTAATTTGTAGAACTCCAACTGTTGAAAATTTTCCCAGAACATCTGAAATTTATTTTCATCAAGCAATATGGGAACACGTTTCTCTGTGGATGCTAGTTATTAGCAATGGGACCTCTGAGTGTTCTAACCAGCTATCCTTAGACGTTACTCACAATCTATTTATCCCACCAGTTCAATTCCCAATACTTACACTAATACTGTACAGTCTTAATTACTGTAGCTAGCTTCATAGAAAATATTTTTAAAATTGCTGGGCGGTGGTGGTGCACACCTTTAATCCCAGCACTCAAAAGGCAGAAGCAGAAGGATCTCTGAGTTCAAGGCCAGCCTGATGTACAGATTGAGTTCCAGGACAGGCTCCAAAGCTACACACAGAAACCCTGTCTCAAAAATCCAAAACAAAACATTTTAAAATTATATTTAGATTTATTTTATGTGTGTGTGTGTTTTGCCTGCTGTGTACCACATGCATGCAGCACTTTCAGAGGCCAGAAGAGGGCGTCATATCCCCTGAAACTGGAGTTATGAATGTTAGTGGGCCACCCCATGGATGCTGGGAACCAAACCCACATCCTCTGCAAAGACAAGTGCTTTTAACCACCGAGCCGTCTCTCCAGCCCCACCTTATAATAAATCTCCGTCCCTTCTAGAAGAAGAAAGACTTCTTAAGGTTTTTGAGTACTGAGACTTGGGCATACTAGATAAGCACTGTGTCACCAAGTCACACACCTATCCCTTATCTTGTTCTTTCATGAACGCCTTGGAAAAATTACCTTTTACATTTACACACAAAATTTAGAATTCAGCCTATAATACTTCATGAAAAAGTATTGTGGTTTCAGTCGGGTTTGTACTGAACTTATATAACAGGAAAATTTAAGATTTTTACAATATTGGCTTCTAATCTATGAACATAGCCTATTGTTCCTTTCTTTTTTTCTTTTTTCTTTTTTTCCTTTTAAAAATATCTCAGGTTTTTACAGTTATCTTCATTGACATCTTGTAAAAAAAAAAAAAAAAAAAAAAAAAAACATAGCCATTACCCTTGAGATGATCTCAGTGCTCTGTGATACCACCAGTTAGTCAAGACTCTCTGTTCACAGCTACATTCTCCCCACAAACTTAAGCCAAGTAATCAAACACAAGGAAACTTCCCCTTTCTAAACCCTCCCCCCTCACCTACCTGCTCCTACTTCTTTTCTGAACTATCCCAAACTCCCACCAAACACCCTGTATCATCTCAGAGATAAACAAAACTCCACAGTCACCTTCACGATTCTTGGCAGGTGACTAATGTGTAGGTGGTGCTGACTGTAGAGACTTCCCCGTGGAACTTTCTTCACAGCTGTGCATCTTGGGGTAATGTTTCAGCTCCAAGAAGGCTACTCATGATCAGGTAAGGTCCTCAATCTCCAGGTTTAGTGATGTCAATAATGCTACAACTTCCTTAAAGCTACACGTTCTGTCTATTTGGTTAGTTTTATGCCAACTTGACACAAGCTATTTAGGAAGAAGGAACCTCGATAGAGAAAGTTCTCCCATCAGACTGGCCTGTGAGGCATTTTCTTGATGGACGATTGATGTGGAGGGCACCGCCCCCTTGGTGGTCCTGAGCTGGCCAGGAGGTGCAATCTGGTAAGCAGCCTCTCCTTCAGTTCCTGCCTTCAGGTTCCTTCCCTGACTTCCCTTCACGATGGACTTTAAATTGTAAGCTGAAATAAATCCTTCCCTCCCCAAGTTGCCTTTGGTCACGGTGTTTTATTACAGCAATAGAAACTCTAAATGAGACACTATCTGATCTCTAGGAGTGCCTATAAGAAGTATTGAGGCCAAGGAGGCTAGAATGGACATTGACTGCTGTCAGCTCTCTTCAGGCAAAGCGTGTGTCACACAAACAGACTAACATATTATCTAGGCCTATAGATACACGAGTTAATTTAGGCATATTGTATCTACTCTCAGTCTGAGATTGCTCATTTGGGCTAACACTTTTCCTGGCAGATAGTATAGATCAGCTGACTTAGCACCTGTTTTAACCATACTTTCTCTTTCTTTACTCTAAAACAAAATATAACAAGTGAAGTTCTTTGTGTGTGGGGTGAGTATGTGTGTGGGGTGAGTATGTGTGAGTATGCCTATGTGTGCATGTGGAGATCACAGTCCACATCAGATATCTTCTATTGCCTCTAACTATATCTTTGAGACAGTCTCTCTCTGATCTAACTGCCATTAACTCTGATCTGAACTTCCCATTTCAGCTATACTGGGTTACCAGAAAGTCCCAAGGATCCTCCCCAGCACTGGGGTTACAGTGAGCCCCCACTCTCAGCTTCTGTGTGAGTCTAAGGACCTGAACTTCGTTCCTCATGCTTGCACAGCAAGCACTTTACTCACTAAGCCATCTCTTCAGCCCACATTGAAATCCTTATATCCCCACTCCATCTTGCAGAGAGATGGAGCCAAGCGATATGGACCTTAGACCATAAGGGGATCTTCCTTCCCTGAATACGAAGACAATGGCTGGAAAGGACCAGACACTGCATTTTACTTCTTGCCGTTTTTCTCCCTCAACCTTCCTTCTTTCTGTCTACAACTTGGCTGGATTGCCTACAGAATCTATCCGATCCTACTCAATTTGAGGAACACAGGCACACGCGCAGCGCACACGCACACACACATACACACAACTGGACACCAGCCATCAGAACTCTGTCTGCAGCTCCAACTTCTAGATGTTCTCAACCTTGATTACCAGAAGCAGCAGCAAGACAGCCTCCCCTCACTTCTTCCTTCCACATAACATTTAGTGCATGGGTTTAGTAAAAGCTACATTGAAGACAGCAGTTTACATACAAAGGAGTGCGAGAAACATCATTTCTAATGTCCCTTGCTAGAAGAATGATGCCGATGCAGAAGGGATGCAGGAGGAGACAAGGTGAGAAAGAGAGAGTTATGAGGCAAGGAAGGGATACGGGCAATGCAGATGTTTCCTGTGATTGCCCCCCACCCCCGCCCCTGTGAGGAAAGGGAGCCAGCAAATGAATATTTTCTAATTCCTGATTGCTTCACAAGAATCAGTTCTGACAGGCAAGCTGACAGCTTGGGGAAGGAAAAAGGCAGACCACGTGTCCACATGGGTCTCATTCTCTTGGAGGAGCAGAAGCAGATACAGATGAGCTGGGGGAGACATACTAATTGGGCAGAGGTGGAAGTCAGATGTTTCCCTCAATTGGTCTCATCTGATTGTCTGATTGTTTGGGACAGAGCTGAACCCAGAGCTGATGAAACCAGCAAGACTAGCTAGCCAGTGAGCTCCAAGTCTCCTCCCTCTCAGTGCTAGGGTTGCAGGCATGCACCCCACGCATTTTTTTTAATAATAATATTTTGTATTTAAATTTGAAACAAGCTTGTTTTACATGTCAATCCCAGTTCCCACACCTTCCCCTCCTCTCCTGCCTCTCCAACCCCCATCCCATCCCATCCCCTTTCTGGTCCCCAGAGAGGGTGAGGCCTTCCATGGGGGATCTTCAAAGTCTATCATATCATTTAGAGCAGGGCTTAGGCCCTGCCCCATGTGTCTAGGCTGAGAGAGTATCCCTCTATGTGGAATGGGCTCCCAAAGTCCGTTTGTAAACTAGGGATAAATACTACCAGAGGCCCCATAGACTGCCCAGTCCTCCTAACTAACACCTACTTTCATGGGGTCTGAATCAGACATATGCTGGTTTCCCAGCTATCAAAAGGGGGTGTATGAGCTCCCCCATGTTCAGGTCAGCAGTTTCTGTGGGTTTCTCCAACCTGGTCTTGGCCCCTTAGCTCATCACTCCTCCATCTCTGCAACTGGATTCCAGGAGTTTGGCTCAGTTTTTAGCCAAAAAACTGATGTTTTTTAAGTGGGTGGGAGGGACCCAAACTCAGGTTATGCATGTGTGACAAGCACTTTACTGACTGAGCCAGTCCCCCAGTCCCATAATTTTAAAATAGTTGTCAAAATAACAAAACTAGAAGGTCAGAAAGCCTAATACAACTGAAACCCATCAACTTTTGGGGAGATCATTTAATAGAAATAATTACATAACATCATTGAAGTAACAAGGAGATAATGGAAGCAGTTATTCTTATACCAATATATAAAATCATTACTATTCTAGGCAATAGGTTTTCTGTAGAAAACAACAATGTGATTCTAACATTTATATGGAATAGTGAAGTATCAAAATAGCAAAGAACCCCCTGAGCAGTACCATGGTGTCAGGCAAAAACAAGGGCTTCAAAAGGGGGGGAAAGTGTGGGTGGGAAGGCAGTAAGGCAGTACTGATCATCTTCTAAGAAGGATTATGGGCTGGTGTGATGGCTCAGTGGGTAAATTTGCTTGCCATGCAAGCTTGAGTTCAATCTCCCACAACCCACATAAAAAGCTAGCGACAGCGATACACATCTGTAATCCCAGCGTCCCTGTGGTGAGATGGGGGAAGTGAGGGGGCTCTCAGAAGCTCACAGGCCTGGGGTATACAGTGTGGCAGAAGCAACAAGGGAAGCCCTGTCTCAGACACAAGGTGGAAAGAACAATTCTCAAAAATTTTCCTCTGACCACCACACGTGTTCCATGGCCTGCTCAACCCCCATCATAATAATAAACCAAATAAATTAATGAACACTTAAAACAGAACTCCTGACACTAAAAATACTATGCTTAATGCTTATACCTGATGAAAATAAATTCCAGATAGGCTAAAGATCTAATTGTGAAAGTCAAAATTTTAAAAAACTTTAGAGAAAAACAAGAGAGCATTGTACATCACCTTGGGGTAGTAAAGTGTGTCTTAAATCCAAGGGGAAAATCCAATAACAATGTTTAATATAGGTAAGTTCAACCACATTAAAAATAAAAACCTTCATGCACAAAATATATTACAATTGAGAAATCAAATTATTGTTTAGGAGGCAACTTCTGTGACCATGAAGTTTATAAAGAGTCGGTGTACAGAATATATAAAGAACTTCTACGAACCATTGAGAAAAGGACCAGCAATGAAAGGGAGTGTGGTGGTCTGAGTAGGAATGGCAGCCCCCATAGACTTATAGATTTGAACTCTTGGTTATCATTCGGAGGTGTAGCCCTGTGGGAGTAAGTGTGGCCTTGTTGGAATAGGTGTGGCTTTGTTAGAGAAAGTGCGTCACTGTGGTGAGGGTGGGGGTTGGCTTTGAGATTTCAGAAGGCCAAGCTAGGTCCAGTGTCTCACTCTCTTCCTGCTGTCTATGGATCCAGATGTAGAACTCTGAGATACTTCTCTAGCACCATGTCTACCTGCTTGCCACCATATTCTGTGCCATGATGATAATGGACTAAACCTATTAAACCGTAAATCAACCCCAATTAAACACTTTCTCTTGTAAAAGTTGCTGTGGTCAGCCTGGTGGTGGTGCACAACTTTAATCCCAGCACTTGGGAGGCAGAGGCAATTGGATCTCTGTGATTTCAAGGACAGTCTGGTCTACAGAGTGAGTTCCAGGACAGCCAGGGCTACATAGAGAAGGCCTGTCTCGAAAAACAAGCAATGGAACAAACAAACAAACAAATATATAAATAAATAAGAAAGAGTTGCTGTGGCTGTGGTCAGTGTCTCTTCACAGCAATTGAACACAGACTAAGACGGGATGAGAAAGTCAAATAGGGAAGTCACAGAAAAGTACAAATCAAGTGGTCAGTAAAAAAGGAAGAGATCAACAGTTCATAAGTAACTGTGTAGACCAGGCTGGCCTTGAACTCACATAGATCTGCCTGCCTCTGCCTCCGAGTGCTGGGATTAAGGGCATGTGCCACCGCCACCACCACCACCACTGCCACCTGGCTTAAAATATTATTCCTTTAGTGCTTAAACTACCTCCTGACTCTAGGCTAGGATTGAGGTTTAAAAAAACATTGAGGTCAGGCTTTGCCTTAAGAGCCCACTTGCCATCACAGGCAGGTTCCTTTGTGGAAGGTGGGGCAAAGACAGAGAAGTCCTGACCAAAGTACTATGCTGTTTGCTGATGTTGTGTACAACTAGAGTCAGGGAGACTTAATCAGGCCCTTACTTCAGGTCCAAAAGGTATCATACCATTGTGTGCATATGTATGTATGTCACATGCATACAAGTGCATGTGTGTGTGTGTGTGTGTGTGTGTGTGTGTGTGTGTGTGTGTGTGTGTGTTGTATGTGCATGGGCATGAAAGCCAATCTCAGGTTTTATTCTTCAGGAACCATTTGCCTTGCTTCTTTGAGACAGAGCCCCTTACTGTAGCTTTGCCAAGTAGGCTAAGCTGTCTGGGCAGTGAGCCTCAAAGACATCCCTCCCAGCACTGGTATTACAAGACCACACCATCACTCCCAGCTCTTTCTATGGGTTTTAGGTATCTGAGCTCTCCCCAGCCTGATAATCATAGTATCTTTATAAAGCTGGTTTATCATAAAGGTCTTTGCACTGGGGTCCAGCGCCCTTCTGGAGTGTCCTGTATTTCTCCTTGACTCTCAGCGAGGAGCAAGTCAGGAACATCTCTAGGCTTTCCTCCCTCCTTTGCTGGGCCTCCCCTTGTCCAACAATCTTTTTGTCCTTGCCCATTTCATTATTTTTAAATTTTTATTTTGAAATGTTACAGATATAAAATATAGAAAGAATGGTTAAAGGAACTCTCATAAATCATCACCCATTTTGACAATTATGAATATTAAATACTTGCCAATCTAATCTCATAAATCTCCCTGATGCTTTTTGCTGCAGTATTATAAAGCAAATTGCAGGCATCATTTTATCTCAACCATAAATACTTCAGCGTTAGCAGACGACTTTTAAAAATGACCATAACAGCATTATCACACCTAAGAAAATGAATAACAATTCCTCAATATCTTCTAATACAATAATACAGGCTAGCTTTCAGGCCCGAGCTAAGTCCCAGCCCTGCTACCCACAACCCATGGCCTAACATCCATCCTCTCTGTGACTAATGTCACTCCAGTCCTGGAGAATTGCTTCTCTGTTCTGCTTACCCTGAGGCTGTCCAAGAAAAGGTGTCTCCATCCAAGTGCTGAGTAGGCATTAGAGCTGTGCCGTTCCTGAGGTTGGAGATGGGTCCACCGCTGCAAGCCTGTGGATTTTAGCAACAAAGCACTTCAGTAGAGAACGACAAATTAATTAACTTGTCAAACCTTTCTCTCAGAGAATGTGAATGCAGTATTTTCTTGCATAATGAAGTGTCTACCCCAGTAGTGTCAAAAGACCATTTTCTTGCTTCTCTTTATATTCTAGTTTGGAGACACCCGTGAATTAACAGTGCAGTTGTATGTGGTGACTGAGAAATGTCTTACAAAACCAAACAATTCATGTTACTCTCTAACATGCCAGACTTAGAAGTAATGTCAACTATACATGATGCTGATTCTCATACTGGCAAACACTGTTCATTGACAGTTGCTATAAAATTGTGTGTATGTTTGTGCCTATGTGGGTACACATATGTGTGGAGGAGGTCAGAGGTTGACATCAGGTGTCTCTATTGTCACCCACCTTATTTTGTTTGAACAAGATTTTTTAGTGAACCTGGAGCTCATTGGTTTGGCTACATTGGCTGGTTGGTAGGCTTCCTTCATTCTCTGTCTCTCTAGTTCTGGGAGTACAGGTACATGCTGCTTACATAGTTGGACTTATTTTTGTGGGACTACCAGCTCACACATAATGACATGGAGCTTGGCTGCATCTTAGGCTTGTTTCCAACTAGCCCATATAACTTAATTAACCCATAGTTTTTAATCTACATTCTGCCACATGACTCTCTACTTTTTCTCAGTACCACAAATCTGACTTGCTTCTAGTCAGCTGGCAAACTCCATGAGCCTAGATTCCTCCTCCCAGTTCCTCTCTCTGCCTTCCCACCTATTCTTTCCTGGGGCTCATTGATTTGGCTACACTGGCTGGTTAGCAAGCTTCAAGAGTTCTGTCTCCCCAAAGCTGGGTGTACAGATACACATTGGTGTGCCCAGCTTCTTACATGGTAACTAGGGATCTGAACAGGTCATCAGGCTTGTATAGCAAGCATTTTACCAACTAAGCAATCTTTTCAGCTCCAAATTGTGATTATTTTTAATAAAAATATTTCAAATATGACTAAATTTTTTAAAAAAATCAGCACTAGCTAAATAATTCGTATTTCAACTTTTGATGTTAACTTATTATGACTATGATTTTAGTTTTCACTCTTAACTCAATAGATAACTGAGGCCAACATTTGGCAAGCATTTTCAGTAAAGAGCTACATGTTGAAGTGTTGAGGCTTTGGGGCCATATAGGGCATAAAAAACATAGAGGCTTCTTTGTGTTCGATTTTACAATCTTTCCAAGATGTATATGTCAGCCACAATGAGGTACTTGTCATAATGACAAAGATGCCTAAAATAAGGAAGGCAGGCAATAGTAAGTGTTGGCAGAGATGTAGAGAAATGAATGTGTCTAGGATAATGTGTAACAGGAAAAATAAAAGACACAGAGACAGATATTGGGGTTCAAACTTTAAGCAAATATTAGAAAAGCAAAGCAGCTGGCCACTGGCTCTCACCTCTAGCTCAGACTGAAAGAGCTTCTCCTTGCCCGAGCTCTTCACCAAGTCTCAAACTGCTGCCTCTCCTCAGTGTGGCTGGAAAATGAATGCTTCTACTGAGACCTTGCTTCTGTCTTATATGCTTTCCTAATGCTGGGGTTAAAGGTGTGAGTTATAATTCTCTTTTAGACAGAGACACTCTTGTGTAGATCTGGGTGGCCTTGAACTCACAGAGATCTGTCTATCTCTTAATGTTAACTCCTAGGATTAAAGGTGTGCACCTCCACCTCCTAGCTTTTGGCTGCTGGGATTAAAGGTAAGTATCACCACTACCTGATCTCTATAGCTAGTCTAACTTTGCTTTTCTGAATCCTCAGTCAAGTTTTTAATAAATCATAAATAATGTATCACTACAATAATGTAAAAAGTACTGCCTCTTTGGAAAACTGGCAGTTCCTTACTAAGGGAAACATGTGACAGGGCGATTCTACTCCTAAATCTATACCCAAGAGATCTGAAAGCATACGTTCATACAAAAATGTGTCTGTGCATATTCAAAATAGCAAAACTGTGGGAACAACTCAATTATCCATCAACCAGTGAATAGATTTCAAAATGGACAGTAAAAACATAAATTCGATTTCTAGCCTTGGTTTCTGGCACTTAGGTCCTAAAACCTTTGGAATTTCTCAAGTATTAGGAATGTCTTTGTTGTCTGTAAGGTGTCCCTTTGATCACACTTGAGTTTATGTTAATGACTCAAAGGTGTCTCCCCCTCCACCACCCCCCCCAGATAGCCTTCAGGTGAGGTTTAGAAACCAGAAGACACACTTCTTATTGGCTTGCTTCTCATGCCTTGCTCATCTTGTTCTATACAACTCTGGACTATCTGTCTAGCACCCACAATGTGCTGGGCCCTCTCACATCAGTCACCAGTCAGGAAAATGTCCAACAGACTTGCCTACAGGCCAATCTGATGGAGGCATTTCCCAGATGACCCCAGATTGTAACAAGCTGACAAAACACTAATCAGCTCACCAGCTTTGTCTGGGGTGATGGAAGTGTTCCAGAATTAATGTGCTCACAGTTATCCAATGCTGTGACTACTCCAAAGTCCTGTGAATTTTGTGAAGAAAACTTATACCTTAACAAAGCTGTTATTTAAAATCCAGGAAAAGCATTTTCAACTTCAGGGCTGGATTTAATGTGCAGACAAGTTTGTCAGCTGCTACGTTAGAAGGCAAAACTGCTCACCAGAAACAAGGAAACAACATAGGTTTCTACTCGTCACCCAATCTCTATTCACACAAGGAGTATTCCAAGGTGTCTAAGATCTAGTTCACCTTCACATCTATCAGATTTCTAAAAAAGAAAAGGTTTCTTAACACATTTATTCTCCCTTCCAATGACCCTGTCCTCTCTGGAATATCCCTCTATACTCTCTGGTCCTTCTGTATTTATTGTTTCTAGTAGGGGACAAGGTCCTCATGCAGCTCAGCTAAGCATCAAAACTGCAAGTAGATATTTATCACTGTGATGATTCAAGAGTGGAAACCCCAAACTTCCAATGTAATCATGTCCTTTGGGTGACAATGACAAAAGAGGTATTGGTGATATGGGTGGTAATGATGGTGGAAGAGGCCAGACCTGCTGCCATTGGTGCAGCCTATAATGCCATGAGCAAAGGAGAAGTTTGAGAAGAAACCCCTTTTTGTTAGCAATTATGCTATTTTCTCTCATTCTTGAGTTAGCCTGAAAAAACGAGTCTCCACCAGGATCTGGGCAAGCAGGAGTCTGCAGTAATATTTAGAGTTCTATTTTGTGATTTTATAGAACCGCTGAAAAGGTCAAAAACATTTCTTTAAATGTCAATGGCCTGAGGGTCCAATTACCCAGGGGAGGACATTCTTGGAAGAGAAGCTTTGTAAGGCTGGCAGGATGAATGGTGTGGGAAGAGCTCAGTGAGTCGGAAGCCATGGGGTAGCCCCATGCTTACAGGAGACAGCATCCTAAGTGAACTCAGAGGGAGGACAGGGTTCTGTAGACACTATTGATGCTGTCTTCCCTGAAGGAGAGAGCCTGGAGTTTTCCTCTTCAGATAGAGCTTGATGTCCCTTCCAGCCCTTTCTGGGAAACAGACAGAATTGTGGGACAGACTGGACAAGATCAGTGTGAGAGTTAGTGATAGCTGTCAACATGACACAACTAGAATCATGAGGGTAGAGAATTTCAGTGAGGGATTATCTAGATCAGGTTAGTCCGTGGACAAGCCTGTGACAGATTGTCTTGAGCACTTTAACCCATGTGAGAAGACTCAGCCTGAAGGTACACAGCATCTTTTCCTGGTTTGGGACCTAAAATGGTGTAAGAGCAGAAAATGTTATCTGAATGTAAAACATTCGTTTTTCTCTCTGCTCTTGACTGTGGATGTGCTATGACCAGCTGCCCTGATTCCCTGCCTCTGTGATGTCCCTGCAATAAAGGACTGTAGCCTGGACTGCGAGCTAAACTATACCCTTTCTCCTGTGAGTTGCTTTTGTCAGGATATTTCTATCACACCAACAGACATGAAACTGGGACACCCAGAATCTGCCTCTTAGACTGTGTGGTCAAACTCCTGAGCAGGTGTTTGCAAATTCCATCCGTCTCCCAGAGGACATGTGGAAAATGTAGATTCTCAAGCCACCCTCTATAACGAGGCAGTGTCAAAGATCTTAAAATCAATAACATTTTTTAAAATAATTTTTAAATTATTTTTTAAATAATGGAAGGAAGCTGTTTTCATAGGAGAAAGACTGTTTGCTAAAATGCATATTCGCCAACACTCAGAGAAATGGTGTATGGGAAGAGGAGGACGCCCAAGCACTGGCCCCTCAGTAACTTGCCCACATTGTGACTTTGAAGATGATTTCCCCCAGGCTTAACTGCAAAAACCAGTACCCTTGCCTGGAGAGGGAAAATATCCTTTGGGAAGCTTTCACTACCCACATGGGCAGCTGAACAGGCCTTTGATTGAGCAAACCATCCTCGGGCAAGTTAGCAGGCTCCATTACTGTTATTTGGCATGTTGGAAGTGTCAGGTAGGACTTCTGGTCCTGGCCATCTGTACCTGGGAATGGCTGGAGTGTGCTTGTCTGAACATGTGCTTTTTATATATGTATCCTCCTTGTGGTCCTGGGTTATCACCATAATTATTATATCACCAACCTGTGGTTGAGAGGCACTGACCCAGATAAGGAGAAGGGAAGCTGAGATGGGCTTGCTCATACCCCATACATGATCATGGTCATCGCCTTTGAAAGGATAGCTGGCGCTGACACAGGAAGATGTAGGCACAGATTCAGGCCAGAGCCCCATGGACCCTATCTTCAGTTTCCCCCTGGATGGCCTGAAGCATTTAGAAGTTGGTGCTGGCACATGATGAGTATGGCCAGGGTTCTTACCCTTCTATACTCTAGAACCAATCTTGCTCCTAGGGGACAATGGTGGTTCTTCAAGCTTTCACCAGGATCTTCCTATTCTCCCAGGGAGCAGAGGATTCCAAGAGTCACCTCATGGTATATATGCAGGCCTAGCTAGTGAGGGACTAAGGTTCCCTTCTCTAGCCCATAGTTGGGGGACAGCCCTCAGCCGCACCCTTGTCTAAACTGTTAGAAATAGCTCCTGCTTAGGACTTTGTTTCTTGGAAAGGAAACTAAGAAGATTCTATATGTTCATGCAACACTTTCAAGTTATAATTTATTGAGTATCTACTATGGGCCAAGAACTGACATTCACCATCTCTGAACATGCAACACAACCTGTTGTTAAGGTACCATTATCTGTCCCATTTTACAGATGAGGAAGCAGGCCTTTATGCCACAGTAAATGTTGACGTCAAACTCAAACCCACATGACTCCAAATCCTGGGATTTTACCTTTGGGCTCTGTGATGGCTAATCTTGGTGGTCAACACGACCTCATCTGGAATCAACAAAAACCCAAATAGCTAAGCATATCTGTGAGGGATTTTCTTGATTGAATCATTTGAGATAGGGAGATCACAATAAATCTGAGCCACATCTCCTGGTGACAGCCTATATGAAGGACATGGAAGCCTTTGCTTATTGTCTGCTTGCCTTCATGCTGACTGGCAAGTTCACCTATCCTGCTGCTGAGAAATTCCTTCACTAGCATTAGAATCTACTTTGGGATTCCAATGAAGGCTGAAGACAAGCAGCTTTCAAAGACTTTCTCCTCCAGCACCAGACTGGGACTGCTGAAAGACATCCAGTCTCTTGTAACACCTACTGGATTCTTGGCCTTTCTGCTGGAAGGCAGCCATTGTTGGGCTACCTGGACCACAACTTGTAAGCCACTCTAATAAATCGAATTCTATCAGTCCTGTCACTAAGTAAATCTATGAAGACAAGAGGGTGCCAGAAAAAGACAGGAGATGTGGGTTACCAGGCCCAGGATCTGAGGTGACAAAGGGCAGCCTCTGAGTGAGGATGATGAGCCGGAACTGCAGCTGAGGAAAGGAAAGATGCCCTGCTGTGTGTGCTCCCAGTGGCCCAGAATGGACTGAAGAGAACAGAAATAACCACGGGCTTCTCAAGTGGGATGGGCAAAGTGACCCCTCAGGCTTCTCAGAGAGACAGCAAAGAACATAGACATCCCTCACTGGCTGCCCAACATTCCTCCCAGGTAGGCAGAGATCCTACCCTGCCCAGTTTTCTTCTCCTCCCTTCTTCCCTCCTATCAGTTGTTGTGGACACAATCATTTTGCTTTATCTTTGGATTTGTGCTTGTGATTTGTGGTGTTGGGGCATCAAACCCAGGACCTTATGCACAGGAGACAAGCCCTCAGTCACTGAGCTGCAGCCTCAGCCCCTGTTACCATTTTGGTTTTGAGACAGGGCCTTACCATATATAACCCAGGCAAGCCCTGAACTGGTGATCCTCCTGCCTCAGGCTCCCAACCAGCATTTCCCACCCCAGTCAACTGGAAATAGTTATTGTATTACTCCATTCTCTGATCACAGTTGATAGATCCAGAGGTGGGAACTCAGTGCAAGCTAGTCAATATGACTTCTTTCCTGGAATTTCTCTTTTGAATTGGTACAGAGACAAACACCACCTCTCTTCATGAGTTGAAGTAGTGAGGGAGAGTCTAAGAGGATTGGAAGTCAGTCTTAGAAGCAGGGACAGGAAGAAGAAGACAGGTTCTTGGCAGCATTCAAGAGGCATTCGGGCATTTGTGCAGCCCACCAATTACCCTTTGTACCCTAGGTTGACTGCTCAACTTCACAGAGGCACTTTTATATTCTATATGATACACAGTTGTACTCCATATGTAAAAAAGAATTGGCACATGCATGTCATTATTGTAACAGCTTAGCCTACACACACTGGTTATGTTTTGCTTCTTCTGGGTTCACTCTCTCCTGATCCAGATGCCCCTAGATGAGTATCCAAAGTTGATACCAGCTGCAACTAACTTGACTCAGCATTTTAGGACCTGAAAGTGCAGGTGAGACCCAGAATTCTGTTATAGATTCTTCTTTTGGTTGGGATATGTTTGGGATAATCCGTGATGCCTGGCTGCACATAAAGGACGGCCTCATCTCCCCACATCTACACTATCCTGTCCCGTGCTAAGGTTTAGTATGAACTGGGTTTGTCCCTTGTCACCAAGAGACCAATTTGATCATCCCTTCTTTTAGCACTGCTTCGTGTGGAAAAGACAATCTGCATGTTCCAGAAAGGTGAGACAGTGAAGCAAACTGGAAGGATTCCAGGTGCCTGAAGGTGACATAGGGTCAAACATGGGCATCTCAGGCCTGAAACAGCTGGTTCCAGAGTTGCAGCATGGTGTCAAAAGCCAATCTTCCAGGCCAGGGTGACTCCCACTATCCAAAACTGAAGCCAAAGAGGTAGTGTGCTCCCATTAGTGGTGCTAATCATTCCAATGTCAGAACCAGGAACAACACAGCCCCTCCTTAATCTCAGGGAATCACTCTGAAAATCATGGCACTTTCCCCAGGAGGCTATCACTAGGCAGAGGTCCTCAGAGTCAACATCCATTAGGGAGGTAAGAAAGAGGACAGGAGAGGGGGGACAACTGCCAGGGACCTACAGAAAGACCCATCTTTCTGTTTGTTCTTTTAAGACAAAGTCCCACTAGGTGACCCAGGCTGGTCTCACTCCTTTCTACAAAGCACTTCCTACTCAGAAGGTGATGGCAGATGCCCAGCCGAGCAGCCAGACTGCAAGGCTCCTGGACAGCCCTTCTGGGTCTTGATTCCTTTTTAGAGGCTTCTCTGACTGGAGTGAGGATTATGAGCATGTCCATTTTAGGATGGAGAGAGCTGGGCCCGGAGGCTCTGCAGCTGGCTCTGCTATCCTTCTGGAGACACAACTAAGGACTAGACTGGCCTCTGTTTGCTGACTGCAAAATGAAGGTGCAGTATTAAAGAGTAGGATGTCACAGCAGTTGTGTGACTGGTTGGAATCCACAGTAGAAACAAACATGGTGGCCCTCCTTTTCCCAGCATGTGTTACTGGTGACTGTCCCTTTCTGTCTTACAATGCACTTGTCCTTCTGCCATCTCTTGGTAGGGTCTTCAGCCTTGTTGGCTGAGGTGATATGGCAAAGGTTCAAGGGTGTTTGGATGATTCTGTTTCTCCCCCGCCACACACTCCTGCTTCCCCTTCTCTGTCCATACACCCCTTTATTCTTCCTGGGGACCAGTTCCTGCCTCCAGTGCACGGTAGCATTCTGAAGTTCAGGGGGAGTACAGGCTTCCCAGTGGGCTTGCAGTAGAGAGTTGTTTGAGCCCCATTCCAGTCCCTCAAGCCCCCTCCCCCAGGCTCCCCAGACACCCCTAAGAGCCCTTCAAAGCAAACCCAAAACTAGATAACCCCCAGAATGTATGATGGAAGGATTATCCTTAAAATTCACTTTGAGAGAAGTAACAAATCAGAACCATTTATTGCTTAATTGGTTTTTAAACTTAAGGAAGAATTCTCATTAGCCTGAGGATGACCTCCAAAGTGCAGTCCATCTGAAAAAGGATGGTTGGGGGCTGAAAAGAAGCCCCTTCTCCTACTCTCCATCCTACATCCCTCACAGTGAGTTTCAGAGCCAAGCTTTCTATGGCTCTTCTTCTTGCAAGGTCTCTCGGGAAGCCTAAGACTTTAGTCTCAATTGCTTCACTCTCCTATGATCTAACCCCTAAGATGACAGTATTAAGGTAGGACTGTAGAAAAAAGGTAATCAGCCTAGGGAGGTAAAAACTATCACCATCTGGATTGGTGTCCTCAGAAAAGAGGCCTGAGTGAGCTGGTCTGTCCCCTCTTCCTGTGACGACACAGTTGAAAACTGTCAGTCTGCACTCTGAAATGGTCCCCTAGACCATGCTGGCATCCCATCTTGAGCTTCTCAGCTTCCACACTATGACAGATAAACTTTTGTTATTTGTAAGTTAGTCACGTGATCGCTGTGTGGTAATTTGTTATAGTAGCCTAAACAGACTGACACTTACCCTGACTACCCAAGGAGATGACTTCCAACCACAAGCTGCTTCTGCAAGATAGCAAGCAGCACACAAACTGAGCTGTGGTAAAAGCATGCCATGTGCTTCCCAACCTGAGAGCTGAGGCTGCCTCCCTGCTCACTATTCCCCCTTCCCCTTCCTCTTCCTTAGCCTCCTCCCATCCACCCATCCCCTCCTTGTCTTTCCTCCCCCACAGTGAGCTGTCCCTATGGTTAAAGGGACACCTGACCAGTGGCTGGAAACAAGGGACATTAAAGACAACCCCTCATATTGTCAATTACAATTCAATTGCTAATCCTCCAGTCAGGGGTCCATTCCAGCTTCCCGAGCACATGACTGCTTTCTGAAGGGGAGCAGAGGTACAAGGGGGACCGGGAACCCATTTTATGCAGAGATGGAAGAACCAAGAGCTAAAGAGGAAAAGATAGGAGAGTCACAATGACACTTCCTATTCCTGTAGGGCTGACTCAGCTGAGAGAACAGCCTTGGCCTGTGCAGGCAGGACAGAGCTAGGGCTGGTACTGAACTAAAGGTTATCCAGAGAAGCTGATTGAATATAAAACACTGGCTTTGTTTGCCCAGACTTACAGAAAAAGCATTCCTCTCATACAGGAACCTGACCTTCCACCTTCCACACGGCTCCAAAATGGCAACCGCTCATAGTGACTATTTCCTACTCTCTCGTTACTAGACATGACCCAGCCAATCCTAACCTCCCACAGCCCTGTACACAATGATCGGCCTAAGAATGAGCCCCTGACTCAAAGCCTGTTCTGTCTTAGTCCCTCCCTGGGGATTCATGTGTGGTCACTAGGAGAAAGATGTCTCTTCCAGTTCACCATTTACCATGACGTGTGCTGGGAGTTGCTGCCTGCCTTGCCCCAGTCTCATAGACAGACAGACAGACAGACAGACAGACAGACAGACAGAGAAAAGGGGAGAGAGAGAGAGAATTGACAACATTGATTCCCTGAGTCCTTGAAGTCACCTCCCTTCCACCTTTCCCAATTTCGAGGACCAATGAATACTCTTTTCTGGCAAGCCAGGGTGTTGAGTTCCTGTCACTTCAACTCAAAGAGTATCTAACTGACATGAGAACTTCCTCACGGTCAGCATGGCCACATGGGGGCTGGGCCACCTCAGGAGGTGACATCTCAGGAAGAGCTGGACAACCTCCTGCTAGGGACACTGCAGAGGAAATTTCTGGATCCAGTTGTGCCAGATAACAGCTATCATTCATCAAGTGTCTGCCGGGTGTTTTATAACCATTGCCTTCGCTGGTCTTCACTATAGCCCTGGAGTAAGGTATTGCTCCCTCCATTTTGTGGATAAAGAAACAAAGTCTTAAGGGGGCTCATTACCTGTCAAGGTAGCACAGTCTGGGCCAAAGTGTCTTTTTGACCCCGGAGCTCATGCTCCACAAACACAAAGATATGGAAGCCCTTGGCTCACAGCCTTCCTCAAAGCTTGCACATCTCTGGAGGGGGCACACACAGACCTGCTTTCTGCAGTCAGCACAGCAGCTCCTAAATAGGGCAGTCAATAGAGACACAGCAGCACTGTGTCCAGGTGAGCACAGAGGCACATGACCCCAGCTGGCTCTCGGGACAGGCTGCCTGCAGAAGCACAGGAGTGGAAGAAACCCAAAGGGTGGAGGGGACCTCCAGGGAAGGGAAAGAAGAAACAGGCACTTCTTCCTCCAGTGCCCTGGAGAAGGGGCTGAGTCTTTCTGTGTGGTACAGATGCTTCAGGAATCTGATGGGATCTGTAGGCTTCCTAGAAACAAGGATATGTATAAATTCAGGAGGCTCTGCATACAATTTCAGGGATGTCTGAGACTCACCTGGAACCATATGTGGAATCCCAGTTGCTGCATTAAGAGCACCTTGAGAAGCATGCAAAGTGCATAGTGGTCTGCCCTCTAGCCCAAGGAGCCATGCCAACAATGCCAACAAAACCTTAGCAAAGCCCAGACCTTCATCACCCAATTGTTTTACCCAGCCATGTCCAGCTGAAGAAGCTGGTGGCATTTCCTTAACCCTTGTTCAAATTTGCTGACCGAGGACTCTCCTGCCTGTATTTCCTGCAAGGCCCCTGACTTATACACAGGCCCCTGCCTATGTTAGCACAACTGAGAGTGCTTGGATGAAGAGCAGGACAGGGAGGGCTGTGGTTGCCTGCTCTCTACTTCTAGCTCTACCCCCACACATCTCCAGAAGAGAGTGAGAAGGATGGGAGCTGAGACTCCCGGGCAGGGGGTGGGGGGTGGGGAGTGGGTGGGGGTGGGGGGAAGGGTGCTGCTGAGGAAGGAGGAGGAGTAGCCAGTGAGTTAGTGGCAACAGGTAAGAGGCAGGAGGTGGACAAACTGCAGAAAAGGAAGTACTTGGATAAGCTCAGGCCTCACAACAGGGCTGAAGTGGGGGAGCCTGCTGAGGCAGCCTGGAGCTCAGGCCCACACACTGGTCCCCCACGTATTTCCCCAATCCTTTCCTTCCCCCATGCTCGAGGCCCCTTCCATCTGAGCAGCCTGTCCTGCATTTGTCTCCTTGGCCTCTGAAGTGTGACTTTTATCTGGAGAGCAGGGCACTCACAACAAGTAGGAGATAGATCAGCCCAGAATGCTTGTGGGAGAAGAGAGGTGCCTGGAAAGCTCCGAGAGGGCTGTGTGAGATGTCTGTTTCCCATCCCAAGCACCCCCACCTGACCTTTAGCCCTATGCTTTCTCTGGACTTCCAAAGCTGGGTGCCCTTTCCTCACTGGAATTGCTTGATTAATTGCCTATCTGCTTCCCTGCCAAGTTAATACATAGTCTGCAGTCATATCACCAGTACCTAGCATGTTGCTTGGCATAGAGTATGTACACCGTATCTAGAGATGCCTCGCTAACATTTGTGTATAAGGAGAACTGGTCTCACCCTCTCCATCTGGGAAGGAAGTCCCATGTGAAGTGGCACAGGTGTAGGAAAGCCCTTTAGAACGGCAAGACAGGATACCTGAAGCTTGCTTTAATAGCCTGTGGCTTTGGATACCTTGTCTTTCTGAACCTCATTTTTTTTTTTATCTGAAACTTAGACTTACTAACCTGCAATCCTAGCGCCAACAAAAGATTTTTAAAGTATCATGATTAATGCACAGGAATCTTGACTCACCACCACAAACATTGGCAACTTATCCTTTTCTTTTCTGCTTGTGGCCTGGCACCATGGGTATTTTTATCTGTATGTTCCTGGTCTAAAAAGAGCCCATCTTCTCATCCAGCCATGTATGGGCTCCGTGCACACAAAACTAACTAATTAATCAATATGCTCACTCATTTGGTCATCCCAAATATTTATGGAATGCCTACTGTGAGTCAGAGACAAATCATATTTCCTTCACTGTCTTTGTGGGAGGCTCAAGGAGAGATGGATGGTACTAGTATTGTTATGTAATATAATATAATGCAGCCTGAGCCATCCATCCCTCCTCACCTGCTCCATATCACCCCTCTTCTGTTAGCAAAGGTGCTGCTCTCTCAATGGCTCTTCCTAAGGCACATTTAGTGACACTGGATGGAGAGGCCACCAGTCCAGGGCTAGGAGTTAAGCTCAGTGATGGGCTCAGGCGCCACTCCCCTACACACACACACACACACACACACACACACACACACACACACACACACAACTGACCACCCTGGGAAAAGGAACAAAGAGGTCTAGTGATTGTACATGTCTTTCTTCTAGGTGCTGATGTAAAGGTTAGGTTTAAATAAAGAGCACGAGGCATCTACAGCAGGGCAACCCTAGTTAAGATGTAGTCCCGCCCATCATCGTCTCAGCTCCAGTGTCTTCTGAAAAATGGTCTTACAGGTTGTCAAACTGCATGAAATCTCCTTCTGGGAGACAAGCTATCCCTCTGGCTGGCACCATGGTTCAGCCTGTTCCTTCTCCCAGAATGAGATTTCTGGGGACATTCCAATTTCTTGGGGTCTGTTGATCCAATAGTCTGATAGTCAGAGACAGTGCCTCTTCACTCCTGCCAGGAAAGGTACATCAAGGTGATTGTGCTGACGATCCCACCTCAGGTTGGGTGCTATCTGGGACTCCTCATGGACTCTGACATCCCACTGAGGGCTGAGCACACGCTTTGACCATAGTACGTGAACAACTGGCTATGTCCACACTGGTACGGCCATAGCTTTGTGAGCACAGCAAGTATGACATCCACTATCACACAGCTATAGCAACAGCCAGGGCCTACTTCCAATAACCCCTGAATTATTCCAGCCTTACTAAACTTTTGCTTCTTCCTTCTGGTCTGGGGAACAGATGGAGGTCAGGATATTGCTGTGTGGGAGCCAGTGAAGGGGGAAGTTTCACTGATGTCCTCCAGACCAGGTCATACCAGCTCAAGGGTGGTCTGCAGAGCCTTAGACGGGAGGATGCAGATCAGCTCTCCCCTGGCTGTGTCTTCAGGGTGACTTCTGAGCCCTGCTGGGCTGGGTAAAGTGCTAAATTTGGCCAGCCTACTTTACCTTCTGCTGACACAGCTATACTGCTGAGGACCCCTACCTTAAGCACTGACTTCACAGCTCCCTCCTCCAGTTGTAGCTGGGGTACCCTAGCTGTGTAATAATCCTTATAAAAAGAAATGCAAAACTTTGCTACAGAACTTCCTAAAGGCTTTTGAAAAATTAAAAAATATAGCTGTTTAAAAAAACTGCCACTCAGGCTGGAGAGATGGCTCAGCCATTAAAGGCTAGGCTCACAACCAAAAAACTGGTACACATTTCACAGTCTCATACGAAGAAATATTACTTTTTTTTTTGCAGATAATCGTCTTTATTAGATTATTATGCTCATACTAGTTTTGTTTGTTTGTTTTTGTCTTTTTGAAACATGGTCTCATTTAATCCCAGGGTGGTCCTGAACTTGCTATTTGGCTGAAGATGACCTTGAACTTCTGATCCTCCTGCCTCCACCTTCTGAGTGCTATAAGCATGTGTTACCATTCCTGTCTTTTTAGGCAGTGCTGGGGGATTGAACCCAGGACTTTGTGCATATAAGGCAAGTTACATTGCTAACCCTTCATATTAGGTTTCAATTAATAATTCCCTAAATAATTCTTTCATTTTCCTGACACTGGCTTCTTCCTTTCTCTCCTTTCTTCTATCTCCTTTCTTTGTTTCTCCTGCCTTTCCTCTTTCCTGATAACCAAATTTGTATTTTCTCTGCCCAGATACACAAATCATTTAAACCTAAAAAATTGACAAAGTTCTCCCCTTCATTCTTAATTCCTGTTCATCTAAGAACCAACACACTTGAGCTTTCTAAAGACAACAGACAGGGTAGAGTGCTTGCCAAACATGCTGGAGACTCTACTTTCAATACCCAATACCCAAGAAAACACCGCCACCACCATCAATAACCACAACAAACCAGTCTGCTCTGGCTGTCTTAAGTCCTCACTCATGCTGTCTAAACACCCTGGCCTACCTTCTACGAGACCACTTTCTTGGAGGTCTCCCCTACCTGGGGACACGTTGTCCTACACAACAGGAGTGCTCCTAGGTTTGCCTGCAAGCTCAGAGTCTTTTCTCTGCACTGATGATACATGGCTGCTTTACCTCTCACAGGCTGCAATCAACCCTGCCTGCAGCTCTCTTACAACCACTCCCACAACTTCCCCAGTGTTAGTAAAGTCTATTGACTTCAGCTGCTCTGAACGCTCCACCTTCCTGGCTGGTCCCTTGCCCCCTCTTTCTGTGTGCTTTCTCTCTCTCATCCACAGTCACTTTCCCATAAATGTTGGCACTTTGTTAAGTTCTGTTGCTCTGGTGTAGCATTTAACCTCCTCTGAGTTTCTCCCACACCCACAGTTTCAGCTCATCATCCCCGCCCTCACCCTCCATTCAGGGCAAAATCTAAAGACTTCTGGGAATCATGTGGCTTAAATGCAGGTTTACAAAAACTACCCTCCCCAAACTTGACAGAAATGAACAAAAAGAAACAAAAATGAGAGAAAAGGCTACATCAGGGCTGAGATCATGGTACAGTTCTCCCCAAATACAAAAGAAGATTTAAATAGAGGCAGAGGATCAACAGAAATGAACTGATGAACTCAATGTAATCCTGGTCAAAGATACCACTGTGATCTTTTTTAACACAGGTCATCTTAATGAGAGAGTTAGCCTGGTAAGAAATCTAGACAAATTCTGAAAGAAATGGCTAGTAGTTGAGTGTGTGTTGGCGGGGGATGGGACTAAAGGCAACAGCATCTAAGTGATGGAAGAAAGTCCATCTTGTCCTGCTCTTACCCTGACCCCACACTGTGTCTGCTCAGGTGCCCTTCAGCCCTAACCGCCACCCCCCAATCATGTCTGCCTTGGTGGTGCATTCAGGACTTTCCAAGACCCTGACCACGACCCAATTGGATAACCAAAATATCTGCTGGATAGATAGCCCAAACAGATGTTAGCTACCAGGTTCCCCTGACCCAACCTGACGATGATCTCATTGTGGGTTTTGCCTTTAAAAATGCTGTGTCCCTGCGCTTTGGTGCCAATTTGGAGCAAGATCCTGCTCTCGATTACCATATCAAAAAAGGACTTTTATTTTGTCTTTTTTGTGTGATAGTTTGTAACTTTCTCAGTTGGACTAGAGCAGAATGTCATAATACTTAGGGGCAAGTATGGTAAGAAGCGAGTACACACACACACACACACACACACACACACACACACACACACACACACGTATTTATATAAATGAAGTATGGGAGAACTGTAGTCCTGTAGTATTGCAAATTAATATTGGAAAGGTGGATTATATAAACACATGGAAAATGACCTATATAAAGTCTAAGTGAGTATTTTGTTGTTTGCATATTTTTTGTGGTGCTCAGGTAACTTCAGGCTTCAGGCATGTTAAATTAGCGATCTACCACTGAACTCAGTCCCTAACCCTGCATATCTCCTGTGGTGAGGCAAAGCCCAACAGTATGAAGTCTAAGTAAGAGATCATCCCAGAAAAGGCTGGCATGGAACGTTCTGAATGATGGACAGTGCATAACAGAAGCAGTGACCTCTGGAAGGAATTGGGTGTTTGTAGCAATAAATGACAGAGAAAAGGACGACTAGCTCCCACATTAGAACATGCTCCCACACCTCAACAAGAAAAGATAAAAACTTATGAAAATGAGGAAAGAACGAAATCACTTAGAATCCTTCATCTGCTCAGCTCGCTTGTAGAGGGACACGGGGAGGGGTCCTGGGCTAGAAAAGCATCATGACAAAATGCTATCAGACCCTCCCAATCTGTGTCTATAAATAAAGTTCCATTAACACCTCTAACCCAAAGCCCCTGCTGTTTCTCTCCTCGCACCTACAGAACCTCTGCCCTCTTCCTTCTCTGCCACAAGTATTTCTGGGAATTCCAAAAACAGAGTGCAAACGCTGAGTCTCACCCGTCTGGAATTCTTCTGCCCTAGTTCAACTCTGCTGCCAACAAAGCCCCTAGAAATAGCCTGAGCACGTTACCTGATGGTGACCTGTGTGTGACTGCCACCCCAAGAAGATATTACCTTGAAAGTTTCCACTACTCTTTGGCCCAAGTAGAGATAAAAATGGTTCTCTACTGCCCAATGACCAGCTTAACCCAGGGCTTAATCCAACCAGAAGCCAGAGGCGGAGAGGGAGGACAGAAGGTGACTGTGTTTGTTTCTTATTAATGGTTTAACCAATTACCACAAAGCTGATGGCTTAAAAAAATATGTATTTTATACCTGGGACATGTCTCCACTGTCACCCCACTATTCAAGAAGCTGAGGCAGGAGGAGGAATGCTATGTATTCAAGGTCAGCTACACAGTGAGTTCTCAGTGATTAAGAACACTCGCTACTTATGGTACTCACTGCCAGAAGACCTGAGTTCCAATCCCAGTACCCACATCAGGCAGCTCATAACTGTCCGTAACTTTAGCTCCAGGGGTTCAGATGCACTCTTCTACATAACACGCATGTGCACCCGCATCAGCACACAACACACACACACACACACACACACACACACACACACACACACAGAGAGAGAGAGAGAGAGAGAGAGAGAGAGAGATAAAAATAAAAATAAATCTTCTAATAAATAATTAAAGGAAAATAAAATGAATAATACCTTTTCAAAATAGCACAAGGTTTAATCAGGGATGAGGGAGACTAAGGAATGACTAACCAGAACTAAAAGTGCATGAAAAACCTTATGGAATCATTACTTTGTAAGCTAATAAAAATATAACTTTATTTTAAAAAGTTTATACAGAGGTACCCTGCATGGGTAGATAATGTCAATCCCAGAAGATGTGAGTTATTAAAAACCCAAATGTCAGGTACTGGCTACCTTCCTGTGAGCTGTCAGTTAGAGAGTCCTCACAATACAACCTCTTGCCATTACTCTCGGTTGCTACCAGGGTTGGATGTAAGACCCTATTGCTTAAGACACCACACTCCCTGGTTACAGGATATAGAGAAATACAGTGACTGAACTAGAAGCTTCTTCCTGATGCTGGAAGGTGCTATGAAGGCAGCTGGGATGGGGTCATCAATGACCTTACACAGTAGTGGACTATGCCACAAACTAACCACGGGTGCATGTAGCACAGATGTTACAGGGGTAACCAACTACTTTCTGCTTGGATTTGAGGTCCGCTTCACAAAAGGCAAGGAAACCTGAGACTGTAAACCTGAGCTTTTGATAGCTCATGGCTGGGGGTGTCAGAGGTGCAGGCAGACCTTACTACTGCTGTTACATATGTAGACCGGTCAGAGAAGTTTCCTTTCACAGTGGGCAGTGGTTTATGCAGAGACTCATAACTGGTCAAACTGGTGACCATTGAGCCCTCCAAGGCTCAGAGGGCACCGAGAAAGAAGAGCAGAAAAGGGTGTAAGAGCTGGAGGATGAGGGGAGGGTGCAAAAAGCTGTCTTCTGGAGATGGCATATATGATGGCTATTACTGGTTGTCAACTTGACTATACCTGGAATGACTATAATCCAGAAATGGAGGGCACACTGTGATCTAGACCTTGAGGCAAGAAGATACCTCTGATCTGGGTCTTGAGGCTGGAAGACAGAGACTTTTGATCCGGATCTTGAGGCAGGATGACCACACCTTTCATCTGGGCCACACCTACTGATGGAAGCCTATAAAAAGATATGGAAGAAGGAAGGGTTCATTTTTCTTTGCCTGCTTGCCCTCCCCTTGAGAGCACATCCATTCCTTCACTGGCATTGGAGCCTACTTCTTCAGGACTCCAGCACATACAGAAGACCAGCTGAGACACCCAGACTTGTGGGACTGGACAACTACTAGATTCTTGGACTTTCCTTTTACAGCTAGCCATTGGAAGTCATTCCAATAAATTTCCGTGTGTGTGTGTGTGTGTACACACACACACACACATATATACATACATATGTATATATACATATGTATATATACACACATACATACATACATACATACATACATACATACATACATACGGAGAGAGTCATTCCATAACTTCTGTGACTCTAGGGAACTTTGACAAATACAGCATGGCCATTTTACTCATAAGCTCATGGCAGCTGTTACCTGCATGAGCTTAGTACAAGGTTGACCACATTAACATTCAGTCATATCTGAGAGAGGAGCTCATGAGGCCCTATCCCTAGCTGAGGAGCTACTGGCAGCTAACAGCTTCTGGAAGGAGGGGAGCCATTTTTCTTCAGTGATCTAACAGTGGGTAAATTGTCCACACTCCAGTAACTAACCCTCCATTCATACCCAGGCAAGCAACTCTAATTAAACTCAGTGGGGCATGGACACACATGTACACTCAAGCACACACATACACATATACATACACATACACACACATGCAAACACTGAAAACATGAAAGTAGGACAGGAACTTTTGGGGTGATGAAGGATTCACAGACACTGTGAGGTGAATAAGAGAATAATGGGGGAAAATATGGTAAAAATACATTCTATACATGTATGAAATTGTCAAAGAATAAATAATAAATCAAAAATGATCTCACTTTTTTTTCTCTTAAACGTCTGAATGCCAGAGCCTGGAGTAAGTTTTTCTGGGCCAAGACTTTAGGTTTGCTCTCTTCCAAGTCTCTAGAAAGACTAGCCCTCACTTCTTTCCAATTCTTTCTGCCTTTATTGGCTAGTCTTTCCTCCATCCCTTAAAGCCATCTTGGTTTAGTGGTTGCACAAACTGCCTTTCAGCACCCAGGTAAAGGATGTGGGTGAGATGGGCATGTTGCTCATAACTCCAGCTGGAGGGGGTGCAGAGACAGGTGGATCACTGGGCTTGCTAGCCAGCCAGCCTAGCATAACTGTCTATCTTCAGGCTAGGGAGACACCTTCCCTTAAAAACTAAGGCAAGCATCCCTTAGCATAGACATCAGAGGCTCTCTGCTGACCTCCATTTGCACGAACATATTTGTGTATCCAAATACACAAACATACACTCACTCACAAAAATAACACACAATCCTCAGCAAGTAGCATCTCTGTAGTCACATGACAACCAGCGTTGCCCCATGATCACTAACAGAAAGCTGGAGGGGCCAGAGTGCACCAGCTGCAGAGAGGCTGTGGATGCAACTGCACAGGCCGTAAGCAGCTTATTTGCAGGAGTTCGGGCTTTATCCTAAGGTCAGTAGAATTCATTGAAGAGTTTAAGCAGCTATGGACAGATTTACATTTTGAAAAGCCATTCCAGCAGCATGGTGGATAATGGATTATAGTAGGGTAGGGCTGGAGTCAGAGAGGACAGTCAGCTAGGAGGCCAGATGCTATAGTCCAGGCAGGAAATCATCTAGAGTTGTGTCAAGGGACCTGAAAAGAAGTAGACATACTGTGTGTGTGTGGCGGGGGTTGCTGATGGAGAAGGAGTAAGATGTTTGAATTAACTGGATGTAGGAAGCTTAGGAAGGAACTAAGATGGATGCCTCGGATTCTGGCTTCAGCACCAGTCTTTAGTGAGTGGGAAGAGCAGGGGTCTTTGGAAATACTATGGATATTTAGACATTAAGAGTATGAAGGTGGGGTTGGTGAGAGACGACTCAGTGGGTAGAAGGCCTACATGCAAAAGCCTGAAAACATGAGTTTGAACACGGGGATCCCACAGGTGGTAGGAGAGAACTGACTCGAGAGCAGCCTTCTGTCCTCCACATAGCACACACATGGCACACACACACACACACACACACACACACACACACACACTGCATGGCACTCACACACACAGTCATAGTGCTCACACTCACGTAGCACTTACACACACATGCAAGGTGCTCACACATATGCATGGAACTCACATACATGCATGATGCTCACACACACACGCATGGCGATCACACACACAGACACTAACTAAATTAAAGAGTATAGGGTACATGTAAGACATTCAAGAGTCTGTTGAATTAACAGGTCTGGAGACTATTGGAAAGATCTGAGCCAAGAACATGGACAGTAACCAGAGGTAAAGGCCTGGCTAAAACGACCAGGGACACTGAGTCAAGGACAAAACTCACATCAGAAGAAAACCCAAGACTGGTCAGATATGTGAACAGAAAATTAGAAGAGTGCATGTCCCTGAGGTAAGATCAAGAAGGGAGGAACAGCATCACAGCACAGTGCCCTGAAGTCAGTAAGGAAAGGATGAAAGTACACTCGGTGCTCAGGAGGCCCTTAGTGGCCGTAAGGCTTAAGACCTAGTAGAGAGTGAAGGTGATTACTGAAGGCTGATGAATAGGAGAGGGGGTGGCAAAGAAAGACCTGAATGATTAGGCAAGGGAGTAGAGGACACTGTTTTGATAAGAGTGATGTGGCAAGGAGCTGGGCATGATGGTGCATGACTTTAATCCCAGCATTTGAAAGGCAGCAACAGACACTTTCTGTGAGTTCGAGGCCAGCCTAGTCTACAGAGTGAATTATCGGCCAGCCAGAACTTTTGCACAGAGAAACGTTGTCTTAAAGAAGAAAATAAATGAATGAATGAATGAATGAATGAATGAATAAATAAATAAATAAATAAATAAATAAATAAATAAACAAATGAGTGGGATCTTGGGGTCTAAGCTGGAGAGGGTTGGTACTCAGGGCAGGAGGGGTGCACAGGCAGGCAGTGGACAAGGATGAGGTAACTTGGAATCCTATATTTGATTCAGCAATAACTTTTGCAATAAGAAAGAGTCTGGCCTGAACTGTTCTAACTTCTCTGGGGGGAAAAAAAGGCAAGGGACTTTTTGAAGGCTGGGCACACCCCAGGACATCAGGGAGGAACAGGGACTTCCCCCCAAGTGGCTGGACCACCCGGGGTTTCTAAGTGGTGTTTAGGAAGTGAGGCTTCTACCATCCCTCGGAGACTGGGAGTCAGGGGCCCTATCTTCAAGTGCTGGCTGGAATGCACAGTAAATCCTTTTGACAGCTTTGAGCTTTCCCAGGCAGGAGGCACACAGGGGCCAGAATCATCATCCTAGAGACACAGAACTGATCTATTGGGAGCCATGCCAGTGTTTGTTTAAATCACTTAGTACAAGGGTTTAGACGGAGTCATCCTGTGCTAAAAGTGCTTCTGAGGTCCTCACCACGTCCTTGAAGAAGAGCAGTAAGAGACACAGGGCTGAGCAAGGACAGGAAGGCTGAATTTCAGCTGTTAAAAACAGTCTTTCTAGTTGAAGCCATCATGAGAACAGGTAACTGAAGGCCACTGAAAATCAGATAAATCAGGGCCAGATAAGCAGGGGAGAGGAAATCGGGTGAGAAAGACGCCCAGGAGACTACCATGGTGTGCTGGCCATGGGAGCCTGTGAGGTGCAGGTGGGTGGGTGGGTATTATAGGAAGGTGATGTTGACCTTACTTCCTGATCATGGCAGTCGGGAGAATACACATCCAGCCATCAAGGACAGAAAAGTGGCCTATGGAGAGCCTGCAGTGAGATAGTGACATCAAAACACAAGCCTGCTGGGTGCACTTTTTGATCCCAGCACTCAGGAGGCAGAGGCAGATGGATCTCTAAATTCAAGATCAGCCTGGTCTACAGAGCAAGTTCCAGGACAGTCAGGGCTGTTTTTATTATTAAGAAACCTTGTCTCAAAAACAAAACAAAACAAAAACCCAAAACCAAACAACAACAACAATAAACTCCCACAAACCCAACCATAATCCTTGTGGTCATATTCCCACAGACACCACATCGTGAAAGAATATCCTGTGTAAGTAAGCATGTGTGAAGATGCCCTTTTCACTGAGACCATCTATCCAAGCTTCAAAATACAGAGACCACACACAGCAGCTGTGACTGAGGAAGCTGCTTGTGGTAGGCAAGCATGAGAGCCAAGACGAGGTCAGGCATGACTGTCCCAAGTCCCCATGCTCTTTGTCTAACGTCAGAGCTTAGGCGATTTAGTCAACCTTTTAGAGCCTCAATTTAATCATCTGTGAAATGGGATAACACCACTTACCTGACAGAGTTTCTATACGGATTACATGCGCTAATCCGTACTGAGTGCTTGGCATGCCGCCCAGTACAGTGCAAACTCTTTGTAAGTGTTAGCTATCCTGATCATGAGTTCCCTCATTCTTTAATACAAGTTAGTGTTTGCTTACTCACAGGAGCATCTTCAGACACCGGGGACAGGGTTGTTCATAGTTATGGAAAGCTCAGTGACCTGACTAGAAGGCTGTCCATCAGGCTTGGCAATAAATAACTTGGGGTTTCACAAGGTCCTCCATCAATTCATACCTGCACCTAGCTCACTGTGTAAATTATTCTCCAAAGGAAACACTATCAGGAAAATGAAAGTTCAGAGAGCCAGACTGGTAGTTAGCTCTCCAGTGCTGATTCCAGATAAATGCAGCTTCCTTCAAAGGAGGGTCTCAGTACAGTGCCACAGACACCTATAGTCCTGGCTAACTCCAGAAGCTGGGACAGGAGGGTGGCTTCAGCCCATGAATTTCAGGTTAGCCTGGGTTAGTGTGGATTCTTCGCCCCTATCCTGAAAGAAAGAAATAAAGGAAGGAGAAATGAAAGGCGGTGAGCGAGAGAAGATGAAAAGAAAAAAATAGAAGGGAAGGGCAATTTATGCCTCCCAGATTTCACAGATGGTCACTTAGCCCCATTACTCTGGGCCTGTGATGGCAGGGAACTTCATCATAGGAAATGCAGGATGAAAGAGGTTACTCACCTCATCAAAATTCTGGGCCAAAAGAAAGCAAGAAACTGGCTTTGCAGTATGCCCTAGAAGAACATATCACTAATAACCCAACTTCTAGCAGGCTCCACCTTTCCAGGCCTCTATCACCTCCCAGAAGGGCCACACACTGGCTACCATGGCTTCAACATGTGACTTTGGGGGACATATAAGATCCAGAGTATAGCAGCCCATGGGCCTGTCCACAGACACACTGCAATCCGCAGCAGCGCTAAAGGAACCTGTCTCCCCCACTTTCCTGCTGAAGTCTCCCATCTCAGCTTTAACACACAGCCCGCCTGTGTTTCCACAAATGGCTGGGCCTGGCTGGGCCTGTGTGTTGCTGCTGTCACCGCCAACTGCTCTGTAGTCCGTGGGAGTATGGACCCAGGATCCAGGAACTGTTGTCCCAACTCTGATTGTGGCTCCAGACTTAGTCATATTTCCGTCTCAGCTCCTGTCAAAGCTTCCCTATGGGCCCTGCCATAGAACCCATCAAAGCCCCCATCACATCCCCTATTAAGGCCCTGTCACAGACAGGACAACCTCTGTCATAGGACTTGTTAGAGCCCCTGCCATAACCCTGCTAGTCCCAGTCTCTGTCACAAAACCTGTCAGAGCCCTTGACAATCCCAGTCCTAGCACAACCTCCATCATAGGACAATTTCCTGTCAGTCCCCTGTCAGAGTCCCTGTCATAGAATCTGCCAGAACACCTGTCACCATTCCTGTAGGCCCCATAAAGCCTTTAGTACAGCCTGGATCACAGCTCCTGTCACAATGTTTGTCACAGCCTCTATCATAGACTGTCACAGGCCCTGTCACACTTGTCTCTATCATAACCCATCACACAATCAGTCTCTGCCAAACTCTATGTCATAGCCTTTATCGCCGCTCCTGTCATACTCTCTGTCACAGGCTCTGGCACAGCACATCATATAGTCTCTGTCACATCCCATCACAGCCTTTGTCACAGCCCCTTTCAGAGATCATATCAGTGCAATGCTGCAGTGTCACAGTCCCTACCGTAGCGTCTGCCACAGTCCTGTCACAGCTCCAGTGTCACTGTCTCTATCACAACTTCAGTTTCAGCCCATCACAGTCCTCATCACAGCCATGTCACAGTCTGCATTGCCCTCTCCTTGGCTCTGCCAGCTCCCCTGGCCCCACAGCGTGGCCTGTGGGGCACAGCTCTCATTACACAGCGGAACTGTCTCTCTCTGGAAGGCATCCAGCGGAAGACTCATGTAATAGCAGGTTATCCTGATGTACAGGGCTTGTGGGAGGGAGGCTGGGCCATGGAGCCTGTACAAAAGATGTGCTTCACAGGGATCTGGAGAGTACAGCTCCCAGACTAGCACCCAGGGCTGGCTGTGGCTTACTCTGTATACTCACTCACAGGGCTCAGGGGTCCAGACTCTACTTCCTGGGTATGACAGAATGACCCCACAGCATTCTGTCCACTCCTTGACCCCACTTGAGTCTCCAGGGAACAGGGATTCAGTGTATTGTTTCCTGGCTTACTCTGCACAGCTAAGCCCAGGGCTGGGTTCCCAGGCGTGCAATTCAATGGTTTTTCCAAAGTCGTATCTTAAATTGCTCCCAGTAGCTCCCCACTGTTTTCAGAACCAACCCGTCTTGGTGTCCTTGGGCTGTCTGCTCCTGGTCTGTTCACCTATCTCCATTCATGGGTTCCCCTGTGCCATTCTCTGTGCCCTTCACCTGGCCCTTCCCCCACTTGTCTGTCTCCTCCTCTCTACTCCTCCAAACTGCATCTGAATTCTTCAGAGGGCAGATTCAAACCTATGTCCCTTGTCCCTCCTCCAGAAATTCCTCCCTCTGTTCTCCAGTCCTCTAGCCACATCACATGCCTTTGGGCCCTGCCTGCATTCTGTGATTTTGGGAATTTGTTTCATTCCTGCCACAGTCTCTGCTGTTGATTTGTGGAGCATCGTGCCATGGGTGCTCAGTACACAGTTAAGTGGTTAAGTGAAAAGGGTGATGTCAAGCTGGGGGACAGATAGGGCAGAGGCCCAAATAGGCAGCAAGGGACAGCATGAGTGTGAGCTGTCCCCCCTGTACCAGTGGGGGTCCATGAGCCATGTCTATTCCCTGAATCATCTTGGGGTTCCTGGAAAAGCCCCCATCTCTTTAGCGGTCTTCAGTTCCCATCCCCCTGCGTGTCTCCATTTGCTCCCCTGGCAGCTCGTTCTATTTCTCCCTACTTCCACTCCTTCATGCCTCTAATCCAAGCTGTTTAAACTGTCTCTCCTGAGTGTGTGTGTGTGGCTGTTTGGACCTGCGGCAGCCCTGACGGATGGCAAGACCCAGACTTGGGGACTGAGGAGCCTCTTCTTGTTACTTCTTGGCAGTTCCTCTCTGCTGGCACCACAGGGGCCTTCCCCTCCAGTGCCCCCCTCTCCATCCTGGCTCCCAGTCCAGGTGGCCCAGACGTCCTGGAGCCCTGGCAGGACACAGAGACATAGTCCAGGCCTGGCTGAGCTGTCAGCATATCTTTCTTCACCCCATCCAGGAGCAGGAGGTGGCATGAGACCCCACCCCTGCCTTGGCAGGGTCCCCAGGAAACAACGGGTACACAGGTTGGGAGGCAGCTGAAAGAATATGGGAGCCAAGGCTGACCTGGAGCTGAAAGGGCTTTGGGCTCTGCTGGACTCTGATGCATGCATGTGAGGTCCTCAGGATTCCCAGGTGGTACCTTGTACCCCAGCAAGGGATGGAACACAGGACAGTTCAATCACTTCTGCTTCTAGATCCTAAAGAAACCAGGAAGAACCATCAAGAAAGCAGATGGGAAGCTCAACAAGAAGAGGAGTCTGTAAAGGCTTCCTGGCTCACTATTGCCTTAATGGGATTGGGGAAGGGTGACTCACAGCACTTGTCATAGCCAGATTCTCACCCATGCCCCAGTAGACCCCCTGTGGAGCAGTGGCTACACAGGATGGGAGGAAGCTGATAGATGAGGAGCTGAGGATCCAAGGCTGGCTTGTAGGGTGCTGGGAGGAGGGGACCAGAAGGATCTACTACTCGCCTTGTATGGAGACAGTAGATTTCCTCTAAAAGCCAGCTGAGGACAAAAGCTAAGCAGCCCTCCCAGACAGCATTTGCCTCTCATCCCATCCTTTGTGAACCACACTGAGTGAACACAGAAAGCACCATCCTTGCCAAGCTATTCCATCTTCATATTCTCCTCTACCCTATAACTTCATCCCTCCCTCTGCCTCCCCTTCTTTCCATTGGCTAGAAAACCAAGCTAGCATCTCCCTTATTACCTCCTCCAGAAAGTCCACCTTGACCACACTCAGGAGAGCCATTGCCCTGAGTATCTCTAATACTATCTGCAGCCCTCACTCATACATGTATGGGATGGCCTCGTGCTTTCAACCAGCAAGGACATCTGTTAGCCTTCTCAACCAACAGCTATGGAAGCCTAAGCACACAATGGGGAACCCAAGACTTGATCAAAATTGGCTAGCTGATTTACTCTCCTTACATCAATCCCCTTGCAGCTCTCTGTGTACCCTGCCACTCCCCGTGCAATCACCAGGAAGCCTTAGGACAGGGTTATTGCTCATGCTCTATTTTCTCAGAGCCCTGGTCTCTGAGTCCTGACTCTCAGCAGGAAGTCTCTACATCTGTGACCCACTCTTCATCCTCTAGCCTGGCAGAGCAGTAGGTACACTGGGCAGGATCAGATCCCCCGCAGGAGAAAGAGGCAAAGATGCTTGTGCATCTGGAGATACCCACTCCTTCTTCTGTGGAGGGGGACTCTGTGCTCAGGACAGTGGCCTCTGAGCCAGTGACCTCTGATACCACTTAGCTGCCTGCAGGGCTTGGGGGATATGTAAGTGCCCATCCCTGAGAGAAGATCTTCCTTGGGGACCCAGTGAGGGCTTACCAGGGGTAGAACTTAAAAGAACATCTCTGTATGGTAAAACACCTCTTTCACCCATACAAAAATATACTTTTAAAGATGAACATATGACCAAAGGCTGGATTCCAAGGGCCAAGTGTCTCCCCAGCCATGGGCTGATGCAGTTCTCATTCCAGATTCTACCATGTAGTTCTAACTGAGCACTCACTACAGGTGGGGTTGCATGTTCCAAGTGTGCATTTCCTCATTTAGTCTGCATGACAACTTGTGAGGTGATTATCGTCAAACCTATTTTACAAAGGAGGAAGACCAAGGCACACACAGACAGCAAGTGATGGAATAATTGAACCCCATGGCTTTTGCTTCCTATCACCCCTCTCTATTATTTCTAGCTGGGGTTCCCAGGCTTCTGGAATTCACAGACAAATAATGTTTCCAAAATGATTTTTTGGGAACAAAAACAGAACAGCATGCCAAATTTTGTTATTTGGCCAAGAACACTAAAAACAAACAAACAAAAGAACCAAACACATTTCCCAGCACTGTGATTTCATAAAACAGCATTTTAAACACAGAAAATGTGGTGGGGTATTATCTTAGAACACACAGCCTTCTAAGAGAGGACAGGAGACTTAAAATAATTTACATTACTCTCTCTCTCTCTCTCTCTCTCTCTCTCTCTCTCTCTCTCTCTCTCTCTCTCTCATTTTACACAAGAACTGGCCAACATCTTGGCACTGCAGGGCATGGAGTACTACCCTACCCCAGGCTGCCTCTTTAGGTAAGAACAATGCTCTCAACCATAAGCAAATAGGGTCTGAGCTTGATATACACAATCAGTGCCTCTCATTTTAATTCTGGCAGGTCTTCTGAATTTCACTAATATTCAGTCTCTAGGGGAGGAAGCCTAACCTCACCAGGTCCCTTCTCTCTTAGATCCAGATTCCCCAACACAGCAGGGGTGACCAAAGGTGACCTTGTGCTTCCTAGGAAGTGCAGGGAAGGACAGGTGTGGATGGAGCAATGGAGTAGAACACATATTCTCCACTCCTTCTCCACTATTCTCTGTGCTCCATCAAGACTACACCCAGCTACTCACCTCCCCCCTGCACCTGTGCCCACCCTCTCTCTTGCACCTGTGCCCGCCCTCCCTCCTGCACCTGTGCCCACCCTCCCTCCTGCACCTGTGTCTGCCCTCTCTCTTGCACCTGTGCCTGCCCTCCCTCCTGCACCTGTGCCCACCCTCCCTCCTGCACCTGTGTCTGCCCTCTCTCCTGCCCCTGTGTCTGCCCTCTCTCCTGCCCCTGTGCCCACCCTCTCTCCTGCATCTGTGCCTGCCCCTCTCTCCTGCACCTGTGCCCACCCTCCCTCCTGTACCTGTGCCCACCCTCCCTCCTGCACCTGTGTCTGCCCTCTCTCCTGCCCCTGTGCCCACCCTCTCTCCTGCACCTGTGCCCTCCCTCCCTCCTGCACCTGTGCCTGCCCCTCCCTCCTGCACCTGTGCCCACCCTCCCTCCTGCACCTGTCTGCCCTCTCTCCTGCACCTGTGTCTGCCCTCCTTCCTGCACCTGTGCCCACCTTCCCTCCTGCACCTGTGTCTGCCCTCTCTCCTGCACCTGTGTCTGCCCTCTCTCTTGCACCTGTGCTAGCCCTTCCCTACCTAGGAAAGGCAGGTGGACAAGAGGGCAGAGTCTGCCTGTGGAAACTTTTCAACTCCATTATTTTTGTGATATGAGGTATTTGGCAAGTTGTTTAACCTCTCTGGGCTTAGGCTCTCTCGTTTAAAAACTGGAGCAAGAACACTGCCAAAGTTTGGCCCAGCAAAACGACAATTTTGGGTAGTTTAAATAAAGCATAAAGTACTGGTCACAGGGGCTACAGAGGTGGTCCCGCAGTCAAGAGTGCTTGCTGTGCAAGCACAGGGACTTGGCTGGTCCCCTCCCCCATATAGATTCAGTGAGAGACTCTGCTTCAAGAAAATGATGCTGGGGGTGTTAGAGCGGGTCAGCAGACATCTTCCTCTAGGATGGTATGTGTTTCTCATTAAATCTAGTTCCCTCCTCCAGGAAGTCTTCCCTAACTAGGCCAGGCTCAAGGAGCTTCCAACTCTCTTTCTGAGAGAATATGGTCTAATTTCTAGCACACAGTTCTTGAGGGGCTGGCTTTCTCCTCTATCCCTAAGCACGAGTCTAATCTCCTAACATGGGGCCCACAAGGTCTCCCTTCTCCACCCCATCCTTCAACTTTTTCTGGCATGCCACAGACATCCTCTATTAATATTCTCATGTGGAGGACACAGGAGAGGCTCAGCCTCTGTAGGGTTTATTATGACTTATCTTAAGTGTCAATTCTATACCCAAAGTTGGCTCTAGATGGATGGTGCTAATCATATCGAAGGTGAGTTAGGTAGAGGTAGAGTAAACAGGAGGCCACTGCCCAGCCTGGGACAGAGGTTTCTAGGAAACAGAAACTTAGTCATACCCTCTGTCTTTCCCCAGGGTTCCCTTCATCACCAGTAGTTACCTTCCAGGGTACCTTCCTTCTTGGTGGAATTGATTTGCTTTTTGTCTACCCTTGTGGTGGTGACCAGATTCCTGGGATGAAGTCAGTCCTGTCTTCCCCTCAATGAACTCAGTCCAGAGGGACGTGGGTTACTTGATGTCATTGGTGCTCAGATGAATGGAGACTCGCTAGCTTTAAGAACCAGAGGGGGGGGGGACATGACCATGGCCTTGGTGGTCAGGAAAGGGTTCCTAGAGGGGAGAATGCTCTGTGTGTACTGCTGTCTGCAGCTGGGTTACCGCAGAGTGGTTTCCAGTGAACAGAGAAACTAGCAAGTGAGCTAAAGGAAGGTCTTCATACACGGGCCAGACGGGGCTCTCAGGCAGTTAAGAGCTCTCCTCAAGGAGACTCAAGGACATTGAGAGATCATGCCTCCCAGCATCGGTGCGGGGAAACTGTCGGCTCCGAACTGCTCAAAAGTAGAAATGCCAGCTCCGATGATGTCATCACCCTAGTTATCCCCACCCCCCATGCGAAGTCCTGCAGTCCAGTGGGTAGGGCAGAAAAGACCCCGCTAGGCTGTCCACCACCCAAACCCTGCTGCCTCCAATACTCCCACCCTGTGTGTGTGTGTGTGTGCACGCGCGCGCGCGCACACACACACACACACACACACACACACACACAAGCTGGCTAAGAATTCAAATTTAAACTTCATGCTATTCCTCAGAGAGTTGGGGGCCCTTTTGCCTTCCTGTCCTTGTCTGCTGAGGGTCCGTTTCTGTACTAACACAGACTCCAACCTTCTCTGGCCAGCTCACTCTGAACTGCCCCTTCAACCAATTTTCGAGCTAACAAGGGGTGTTACGATGTCCTAAAGTGTTGGTACCTGGTGAGCTATACCTTAGGCTGAGCTACTGGGAGTTGCCCTTAAGCCGAGAACATAACACAGGGAGAGAGAAGACTCCCAGGTGCATTCCGGACTGCCTTTTAAGAGAGGGATCAAATGGGGGCTGGGCTGGGCTGTGCAGATGCTGGGGCGGGGGAAAGAGGTGGAACACTCTAACGCTGGTGTACCCAGGAGGTGTCTGTCTCACTTGGATGGGAACACAGGACGAGGGATTCAAAACCAGCCCCCAGTGTGCCAGGTCGCCAGGGGAAATTGCCCACAGCCTTCTGCCAGGTCTTGGGAACCCCACATCGACTCGCTCCAGAAAAGGCGCTGGGGAGTGGGAGGTGGGGAGTCCGCCGCTGGGATCTCGCGCCTGTGGCTGCCGCTGCCCGTGCATTTCTTCGAAGTCTTACCTCGAAGGGCCGGGTCCACCCGCGCGCCCTGTGCGCGCCTGGAGAGTTTCCCGCAAGCCCTCGGCGCTGCGCTGGGGAAGACCCACGCGGGGTTCGCCCCCCGCCCGTGGCTCAGGAAAACCCTGGGAGCCGCCCGGACTTGAAGCGTTTTCCGGAAACCCCCTCTCCAGGCGAGTTGCGGGAAAGCAGCCGCTCCTCAGCCGTGCGACCGACACGCCTCCCCAGAGGAGGGTCGGAGACCCTAGCGAAGGGAGAGCCGGCCAGGCAAGGAAAGCCCGAAGCTCGGGACAGCCTGGGAAACCCCGCCCCCCAGTCTTGAGCCCCAGCAGGAGCCCTCATTTGGGGGACACTCTCAGCCCTTGGTCAGCAGAAATAATTACGCGCAGCGGAGTGAGGACGCCTCCTACCTCAGTCCTTAGGGTCTGGCGAGGTTCCGCCCCGCGCCCCCCACCAGGCCCGCCCCCCGCCCCCCTCTATGTCTGGGCCGGGCCGCCGCTGCCCCTTTAAGAAGCCCAGGTAGGCAGGCCAGGCTGCGGGAGCCGCTCCTATGGCAACCCGCGAGCTGCGGCGGCTTCATGAATATTCCGGGGCGCGGGAGCCCGAGCGCTGCCGGAGGGCGCTCCGGGAGAGGCGGCCGCTGATGTAAGCCCGGCGGGCCGCTGGGCTCCGCTTGGCTGCGGCGGGAGTCCCGAGGACCCGCCCGCCGGGCTCAGCTAGAGAAGGCGAGGCGAGCTTGCGGGTGGCCCGTGGCAGAGCCCCGGCGGTCACACACACGGGCAGCCTCAGCCGCCCGCTGGACGCACTCCCGGGAGCCGCGCGGGCAGTGCGCTCTCGCTCCGGAGCGGTTCCCGGAGCCCGGCGGCCGCAGCGCCGCTGCTGCCCGCGCCCATTGTTCCCCGCGGGGGCGGGGCGCCTGGAGCCCGGCCGCGCGCCGCGCCCCTGATCGCAGGAGGGAGGGAAGAGAGGGAGGGAGAGTGGGGTCCCCGCGCCCAAGCCCGGCCGGAGAGGAGGCGCAGCGCGGCGAACCCGGGGACCCGTGGCCGGACTAGGAGCCTCCCCCAGGCGCGCAGCCGGCGCGATTATGGGCTCCTGAGGCGGTCCACTGCCCGGCGCACCTGGAGCGGGTCACCTGTGCCGCACCCGCACTGCTGCCCCCGGCCCAGCCCCTGGCACCATGGACAAGCTGCCGCCGTCCATGCGCAAGCGGCTCTACAGCCTCCCGCAGCAGGTGGGGGCCAAGGCGTGGATCATGGACGAGGAAGAGGATGGAGAGGAGGAGGGGGCCGGGGGTCGCCAGGACCCGAGCCGCAGGAGCATCCGTCTGCGCCCACTGCCCTCACCCTCACCCTCGGCGGCCGCCGGCTGCGCGGAGTCCCGGGGTGCGGCCCTCGGGGCTACAGACAGCGAGGGGCCGGCCCGCAGCACCGGCAAGTCTAGCACCAATGGTGACTGCAGGCGCTTCCGCGGGAGCCTGGCCTCGCTGGGCAGCCGGGGTGGCGGCAGCGGTGGAGCAGGGAGCAGCAGCAGTCATGGACACCTGCATGACTCCGCGGAGGAGCGGCGGCTCATTGCCGCCGAGGGCGACGCGTCCCCCGGCGAGGACAGGACGCCCCCGGGCCTGGTGGCCGAGCCCGAGCGCCCTGGCGCCGCGGCACAGCCCGCAGCCTCGCCGCCGCCCCAGCAGCCGCCCCAGCAGCCGTCCTCCACCTCCTGTGAGCAGCCCTCGGCGGACACCGCTATCAAAGTGGAGGGAGGCGCGGCTGCCAGCGACCAGATCCTCCCTGAGGCCGAGGTGCGCCTGGGCCAGACCGGCTTCATGCAGCGTCAGTTTGGTGCCATGCTGCAACCTGGGGTCAACAAATTCTCCCTGAGGATGTTTGGCAGTCAGAAAGCGGTGGAGCGCGAGCAGGAGAGGGTTAAGTCAGCCGGGTTTTGGATTATCCACCCCTACAGTGACTTTAGGTAAGAGACCAGGTGGGGATGCTGTGGAAGCCTTGTACAGTTGCAAGCATGCTTTCTTCCCAGTCCTGCCTCCCAGCCTGAGTTAACTTTCCTTCCTTGTGCTGGAAGCTCCCAGACAAGTGGGGCACCTGGAGAGTCCCAGACACCCCTGGACCTCCTGCAGCACGCTAGGAACTTCCTCAGTCTTCAGACTCCTGCCATCTCTTTCCCAGGGTCTGGGCTGCATTGGAGACAAGATCAAAGGTGTGCTGAGCCTGGCCTAGCCCAGCCTGCAGCCAGGGTTGAGCTCTGCTTATCCAAGCCATGCACCTCCCCCTGGGTGGCTGCAGAGTCAAGGTGGCCATCCTAGAGACAGCTCCTGGCCATTCAGCTTGCAGAGAAGGATCAAGGAGGGAGCTAGACTAGTGGCTGGGCCAGCTCCTTGGGTTTGCTGGGCCTGTGAATCTGCAGCCAGATTCCTGGAGGCCTGAGGTCACTGGCTCCTCAGGCCCAAGATGAAAGCTCCCTGAGCAGCTTTACCCAGCCCTTCATGCTGAGTGGTGGACCAGGGGCAGGTACCCTGATACAGCTAGCTTTTACACTGGCAAGGCAGAATGACCTTGCTCACATTGGCCAGTGAAGATGTCTGGTGTCCTAACTGACATGTAGCTGTCTATTGATCCCCAACTAGTACCGACTTGTCCCCATCTCCAGGGAGAGGGATTCTGTCCCCTCTTGCAACTCCTGAATCTAATACCAGTGATCGGTGGATACTAATCAGTGAATACCTCTACCCCCATCTTCCCTTAGGTGGTCAAGATATGGAATTGAAGCACCCTTTCCCCAATCAGGCCCTGTGGACTGAGTTGTGTACAAGAGAGATTGTGGGTTGCTTCTGGGTTTGCATCAGGAATGCCTTTAAGAAGGTTCTGAGTCCCCCACTCTCTCACCTCCTGAGGCTTTGCTAACATACCAGATTAAGATGAAGATCTAGCTGAGTTTTTCTTCCTCTCCCTCCCTGTGTCCTGCCCATTTGTCTCCCTTGCCTGCCTACCTACTGGCCTCCCTGTATAAAGGAATGTTTTGCCAACCAGAGCCTCTTTACAAACTCCAGGGAAGCTGGATTTGTAATGAGAGCAAAGCTATTTTCCATCCAATGAGAGAGATTTCTTTGGCTGGGAATGACCAGTCAGACAACACTTTGGTGGCTTAAAATAGGTGGTGAATAGAGAGGCACCCTCTTTTGGTTCTGTTCCCCTTTTTCTTTTGAGAAAATTGATTGTTCTTTCAAACCCTAATATTCATGCTTCCTATTCTCAGACAAGGAGGCAGTGGACTTTCTGGACAGAGCTGTAGCTCTCAAACTATGTGAGCAAAGGTGGGCCCTCCTTAGGATCCTTAGTGAACTCCTGTGACTAGGACTGAGGGACCAGGGAGAAGTGGATAGAAGCCATGCCTCTTTTGCTCCTGCTGTCCCTGGGTATCCCAGGCTTCCCTTCCCTCAGTGGTGGTGACAGTCATGTCCAGCAACAATCACTTGAGATTACTGATGCAGTCCTTATCAAATACTCCACTTCTGCCCATCTTTGTGATGGGAAAACTTCAATTCACAATTGTTATCTTCAAGCCCATTGTCAACCCCAGCTACGTCTTACATCCAGTGACAAGCACTGATGGAGAACCTTCTGGCTGCAAAGCCTTGCCCTCTGCACCCATCTTCCCTTAGACGGTCAAGACCTGAGAGCAAAACACCCACTCCCCATCCACACACACAGCCAAAGCCTTCCTAGTCTTAGCTGTGACATTCATAACATGCTGGTTTGCAGTCCCCTAACTGTAGAGAGAGTCTCCACTAATACAGGCTTTGGGGACATTGTATCTGGGACATTGGAAAGGGTGGACACGGGAAGACTGATAAACAACAGAACACAGGTCCAGCTGTTTTTTGTTTGGTTGGTTGGCTTTTGTTTGGTTTGGTTTGGTTTAGTTTTTCCAGATAGGGTTACTTTGTGTAACCCTGGCTGTCTTGGAACTCACTCTGTAGACCAGGCTGGCCCCTAACTTGCAGAGGTCCGTCTGTCTCTGCCTCTTAAGTGCTCCAATTAAAGGCATATGCCACCACCACCTGGCCCAACTGAGTTTTAATGTGGGTTTTTCGCAACAAGCAACAGAGACTGGTAGCTAGAAGTGCACATCTGTGTCCAGCCTTGCAGCTGTCTGATGCTGGGTCTGTAGGATGGAAAACAATCCAAGACAGAGTGTGTAAGTCTCTGGAGGGCAGTGATCATGCCCCTTCTGCCTCTTAGGCCCAAACAGTTAGTCTTAGTTTCAGAAGTCAAGGAGACTAGAGATTAGCTGAATTTGCTAAGCTTAGAAAACACATCAGTCCATCCAAACCACCACTCCCTCAGAGAACCCAAGCCTTAAACCATGAAGTTTCAGGCACTGGCCTTGGGCCTTTATCTGGAGACAGACATTACCGCCCACCAGAGCTTCTACAGCACTCCCCAGACCCACCGAGGATTCATTCATCATTTTGACTGGCAGGAAGCATTGATCCAGCGGAATTGGTTTAATAAAGAATCAGTAGCAAACTATGATAGATTGAGTTTGCGGTTTGAAGTTCAGGGATGGCTATGATGGACTGTTTCTGACATCTATCCCAGGAGAAAATGGCTGGAAAGTCATGGGCTTGCTTTGAGGCCCATCATAACCTGGGCCATGACTGAGAGACTAGGCTATGCCTGACTATCCTGCTTCTTGCCTGTGCTGTTCTCATCACCCCAGCTATTCACATGGCCTCTCCCAGGCTCCAGACTTCCCTTCCTTTCCAACATCCCATTGGCCTTCTGAAGCTCATACTTACAGTTCGTTAATCGGGGAGTCCAGCATGTGACAACCCTCAGGATACCCCCACCCACAGGCTATTGCCTAAGGTTCCAGAACCAGCCCTTCCTCCCATGGGAACTCTATCCTCAAAGCCTGGATTTGGTATCTAAGAACACATATTAGCTAGATACCCTGGTTTCCCAAGAAGATGGAAGGGGGGGGGGAAGAGAGCAGGAATCCAGAGAGAAGGTTTAGCTGCTTTTGTCCTGGAAGCTGATTGGCCAAAATTTCATGCCAGATTCAGGGAGTTGACCTGGGAGTGTGTATATCAGAAATGTGTGTCTGAGACTGGGTCTTGGGGCTGTGTGGGTGGACCAGGGAAGCTCTTTTCTGGATATTAGCTCTGGGCCTACTGTTGTGCCCCAAACAGCAGTGAGCAGGCAAAATCTGGGTTCTCCACACCTCCTTGCCCTCTCCTGGGCTGATCCTTTTAAATCCAGGAGGAAAAAAGATGGAAGGATCTAAAGGCATCCTTTTATTGGGGCTGAAGCAGTTGGGCTTTGAAACTCTGGATACTGAGATGATGGTAGGTCCTAGGATTTGCTTAAGTAGCCTTTGTGTTGCTACACCAGGTCAAAGTCATTGTTCAACTACATATCCCTTTCCCAACCTGTTCACTATTAGTCCCACATTGAGTTATAAACCTTCTGTGAGTCTCAGTTTTCCTGCCTACAAAATGGAACTCCTCTTGTTTGTTTCTATGTTAGACACAAACTGTGCAAATATAGGCACTCAGATGAGGCGAGAGTCTACAGTGAGTGATCAAATACTTTCCCTGCTTTTACCCTTTCCTCCCCTCGGTTCTGGGCTCTGGCCAGGGGTTCTGAACCAGTCTGCTGTCAGAGACTTTACCTAGTACCTGCCAGAAAGTACCAAGTCAGTATCTAGAGAAATGCACATAGATGTAGGCACATGCAATTTGGCACATAATTCCCCTGTGTCTGGAGGTTCTCTAAACTGAGAATCATGTGGGGGCTGATGACTGTGGGTTCCACTGCAGGCCATGGTAAGAGAGTCTAGGGCCTAGTGGGGACAGGGAACTAGCCTTCCTTGGAATCTTGTATGGTGTGTGTAGGGTGTCCCTCTGTGATCTGGACTTGGGCGTCCCATTGCCAGAAGAGTGCAGAAGCAGTCAGGGATCAGAGTTAGAAGCCTGGGATAGCAAAGGAGATCTATTTGGCAACCCATTGCTTGACTCACTCCCATGCGTTTTCCCTTGCAGCCTTGGGAAGGACTGTTCAGGAAGGAGGCTGTCTGGTTTTAGGGCTGGGAGTTTGAAGACCCTTTGTCAGGAGAGCCTTTCTTGGGCCAGCTGTTCCTGCTGGCACAGTGAGAAGCTGGGTGAAAAGCACAGCAGGCACAGGCAGCAGGGAGGAGAGGGTGCCTGGGTGCAGAGGGGAATTCCAAGGTGAGCTGCCTGGGTGGTGCTGTCGGCTGGCACAGTAGGCAGCGGACTCTCCAGCTGTGCAGCGTGCCCCACCTCACAAGGCTAGAGCTAGTAGAGCTTGGAATGTGCTGTCTTCACAAGTATAGGAGGAGCCTGGAGACCCACTGGGCCAGAGGGCTAAGCCCTTTGACTATCTGGCTCTCCCTGTAGCTTGCTTCTAGCTCCCACATCTGGTAACTGTATCTGGGGGCTGGGGGGCTGCCTTCTCCTGTTTGGCCTTGTCTCTATCCCTTTGGTTTTATGAGACAAGGATTTCATACTAGTAGGTAGCAGACTTGACACAGGGAAACCCAACAGTGCTCTTCTGCCTGTTCATCTCTCCAGGTTGTAAGGCTTCAGGTTCCCACATCTTCCTTCTGCTTATCTAAACCATCCACCAATCCTCCTGGCTACCTGGTGGCACTGGGTGGAACTCCGGTTGTTTTAATGCAGCTCTTTATTGGAATGTTATCCATCTCACTCTGGGACCTTATTAAAATGCAGCTTCTTGTGTGTAATGATATATTCTGGTGCCTTGGGACCAGGAGTGGAGTCCTGGGCTTACAGCCCATATGCTTAGGCCATGCTTGCAGAGCCCTGAGCCTGTTTCTTCTGCCTTTGGCAATGGAGTCCTTGGCCTCCAGCCCTAGTGGGGGGCAGGATGCTGTACAGGAGATGGACCAGGCCCCAGGACTTGTGGCCCAGGATGTCAAATTCAGAGCCTCAGCTCCTGCTTCCCGCACTGTCATTCTAGGTTTGGTTTGGGTTTGCTGGCTCTGCATGCTGGCTTCTAGGGAGGTAGAAGAGCAGAGGAGACCAGGTAACCAGAGGACTCCTATTACTCACCACGTTCTCAGCTTCTCTCCTGTCCTAGTGGTCAGCGGCCGAGGCCTGGGAGTACACAGGGATATTGTACTGCAATGAGATTTCCAAACAGACTAGGTAGGCATTGTCGGTGAGAGTCCAGAGGTGACAGGTAGCTGTGACATTAGCCAGCTGGGAGGGGACAGTGGCATCCTGAATAGCAGCTGCCTTAGTACCTTGAGCATTGAATCTGTCCAAATCCTATGTTCCCCTTTCTTGCCCCTGGTCATGGACAGCAAGCAGCGTCTTCTGTGGTATAGGCTTGCCTGTCAACTTTTCTCCCTCTCCTAGCCTCCATTCAGATAACAGGGAGGACAAGTGTCATTGAGGCCCAAGTGGCCCTTGTCTCTGCCACAACACTGACACCAAGGGGGAAATCATGTAGAGCAGAAGGTCCTGGCCCAGTCCCCTGGGTGTTTGTCATATAACTGAGGGCAACCATGGTTCCAGCTCGGCTTGGGAGCACTCACAAAGCTGTACTGTCAGTTGCTAATTAATAGAAAGGCTACAGAGGCCAGCCAGGCAGTCCTGCTTTGGGCCCAGGGGATGGTGAAGAATCCACATTTCCCAGCCAGAGAGGCCACTGGAGGGCAGGGGCATTGTCTTGGCTTTGGAAAGGATGCTCTCTGCCAGCCAGGCTTCCTTGTTGAGAAAACAGTGCCAGGGACCTGGAAATCTGTGGTCGCAAGGGCCCGGAAGCCATTCAGAGATACTTTCTACCGTCACCACCACCTAAAGCTGGGGCAGGAGGCAGCAATGAAAGGGAGTAAGTTCTCTGGCACCGTGGATGCTCAAGATAACAGAGAAGAGTACTTGGATACTGCTGAACAGCATCCTGTGGACCTAATGTAGCAGGGAGATGAGCTATTTGGCTAGCATAGTGCATGTGACAGATCTGAGGCAATAATTTAAGTAGCAAGTTGGGACATGGCAATATAGGGGGCTGAGGACGTGGTTCACTCAGAAAAGTGCTTATGATGTAAGTATTGAGGACATGAGTTTGGATCCCTAGCACCCACATTAATAATATTTTTTAAAGCCATGCATCATGTTGTGTGCCTTTAATTCCAGTGTGGAGGAAGAGACAGGAGGGTTTCTGGGGCTTACTAGCCAGGCAACATAAACAAATTAGTGAGTCCAAGTTCAGTGAGAGACCCTATCCCTCCCCCCCCCCCAAATAAGGTGGAGAACAATTGAGTAAATTGACTAATGATTGGCTTCCACACACCTGCATACATCTACACACACACACACACAATTCACACACGCACTCTCTCCCCCCCTCACATACACACACTCACACATACACTCTCTCCCCCACACACACTCACACTCTCTCCCTCCCCCCCACACTCTGTCTCTCCCTCCCCTACACACACACACACACACACACACACACACACACACACACACAAATGGAAGGTATGGCTGGGGACTTCTCTTGAAAATACTGAGAACAGTTCTGACCTCAACATCCCCACCTCACAGCCAGGAGCACTAGGAAGCCAGTGGTTAACCCTCTGGTTGGGCCTTTGTTGTCCACCTTGTCTGAAGTCCCCAGATCCTAACTGTTCTAAGATATCTGTCTCACATCCAGCTTTGTCATTCTCCATCTAGCTACACAAACCCTTATCGCTTCCAAGTTCACAACCCTTCACTCAAATCAGGAGACTCAAGTCAGGTGGTTTATAGACTAATGACCACCATCGCAGAACAGCTGTCATATGATGGGTTGTGCTGGGAGCTGAGTACATTTTACCTCATTTACTCTTCAGATTGCCCCCAGATGGTGTAATCATACTCATTTTATAGACAAGGCTGGTACGGGGGTCAGGGAACAATTTATTACCAATCACATCATTGGGAAGAACCAGACCTGGCATCTGAACCTCATCTGTGGGACTCTGAACTTATGTCCTCCCATCCTCCCTCCCTCTCCCTCCCTCCCTCTCCATCTTCTCTTTCCCTTACCTCTTCTCCTTTGCTTTAAAAATTTAAATATGCAAGTGTTTCTAGGGAATATCCTCCTGAGAATCAAAACATTTTGGAGGAGCTCAGAAAATGGGGTGATCAGCAGGTGCAGGAAACCCATTAGTTCTCAGAGCCCCAGATGAAAGGCCTGAACACACCCTTGTCTGGAGCTTTCCTTGTGTAGATGGAGGCAGAGGGGAAGAGAAGGTCACAAAGGAAGTTGGCATGAAAGACAAAACCAGAACCTACTTGGTTATGTGATGTCTCTCTGCAAAGGTCTTAAAACCCTGGGGCTTTTAAGGAAGTCTCCCTGAATGGTCCCCACCCCAACCTCATCCTCCATGGAAATGTACACCTGCACTGAGGGTATGCCTCAGCGGTGACCTGCACGCCCGGGATCTCCTACTTACAGTGCAGAGAGATTGGAAAGAGGAAAAAAAAATGCTTTAAGCTCATCTCAAGAATGGAATATTCCTTTATCTGACAGCTCAGAGCATGGGGACTTAGCCATATTCTAGCCCCACTTCAAGGCTGTCACTTTTGGAGTCCAGATGCCTACCCACCTGATCCTCTCCTGGCAAGTCTTGACTGCTGGATAAACCCTAGGGATTTGGTAGTACATTCCTGTTCCAGGAGGATGGCTCAGGTTCCAAGGGAAGAGGAACAAATGGCCAGGGGTGTCCGTGCGTGGTCCACCAGAGAAACAAATAGTACTTGGTCTATGTATTGAGTCCTTTAGGAAAAACGAGGATGTGGAGTAGATGTGCAGATCAGGACTCAGCCAAGGCCTGTGTCTGGAACCTGGGCTCAATCCGTGATCAAGAGCAGAGCTCAGTCTCTGATGAAGGTCAGAGTTCAGTCTTAAAATGTGGTCTGGACTCTGGATGTGACCAGTAGGCTTAGTTTGTGATTAGGATCAGGGCTCAGCATATGAACAGGATAAAAAGCCAGGGGCTCATAGAGGCTTGGCTCAGGCCTGGAGCAAACGCCTCTGAACCAATTTCAGTGTCCTTCTGGAGGACCCAGAGCTTGGAGCAGGATTGAGAACACTCACCACCTTGTGCTCTCCTTGCCTTCTGAAGCTCCCGTGCCTCTCAGCATCTGAGCCAGCTGCCTTTGGTCCTCTCTGGTAGGCAAAGCACAAATTATAAATAAGCAGCAGTGCCACCACTGCTGGGACTGCCAAGTCTTACACATGACCACTCCCCGCCCTACTCTGCACCCTCACTGTTGGGCCTGGTGTCTGGTGCTCCCAGCCAGTCAGCAAGGCCTGAGGTGCCTGCAGAGTGATGCCCAGAGATGGACATGCAGTGAGTATGGGCTCCAAAGTGGAACTCCGTCTGCCCAGGGCACCTACAACTCTAGAGAACATGAAGTGGGGTTCCAGGTCTGATCCTGGCAGCTGCGGGGGCCTGATAATTGTACTGGTGATTTTGTGTCTGTCTAAGCATTTACCCATGTGGGTGGATGTGTTATGCCTGCATGAACGAGGCTTTCAGAAATTAATATATAACAGGGCTGGCTAATACGTTGTTTTCTTGGCTTGAGGAAGAACAAGATAAGGGGTCATGCCCTCCAGGAGTCTGCATGTTTCAGGACTGTTTTCATATATTGTGGGAAAGAGGAGTCACTCACCTGACAGGGGAAGATAATGGCTCCTTACAAGGTTCCTGGGCCTGGGGGGAAACACAAATGACATCATTGTGGACTGATGGCCAGTGAAGGAAGCCAGCCTGAACTGGATCTGAAAGAGAGAGGATAGTTCTGCATGCTTTCTAGGAAGAAGGTGGTTGGCTGCTTGAGTCGCCTGCTTGGGGTGGGTGTTGTCTGTCATAGAGGGCAAGGTTATCAGACCCTGGCACTTTGCATCTGCACTCCTTGAGCGCTGCTTTCTCAACTCCCAGGCCTCTGTCTCTGTTGCCTGTCTGCTTCTGCTGTTGTTGGGCATGAACACTGAGCCTGCAGCAGCCTTGGAGGGTACTTCCTTGTCCTTCCCCTCAAGGCCCAGAAGGCAGACACTGCTGTCATAATGTTACTGAGTGTGTGGCCTGGAGCCCAGAAGTAATTACCCTGCAGTCCTCTTGAAGACTGCAGCAGCCCCTGTCAATGATTAACACCAGTCCCTGGCCACTGAATGCCCAGCCAGCCATAGATTTCTCCTTTTTGCAGTTCTTCAGAAGATATGACACACCTGTTTCTTCCCCGGGGCACAGCAAAGACTGCAAGCACCCAGGCCTCATCAATCCCTGTAACACATTTTACAATTGTGGTCTAGCTAAGAAGTTTTTAGCAGATGAGCTGAGGTTAGCTCACTCAGAGCCCTTCCCTTACCACCCTGAGTTGGCCTAAGTGTGAGCCCTCCCAGCACCAGGGGTTTGTCCTCCCATCCTTATCCTGCCTTGTCATGGAACCCCAGCAAGCTCCTCTCCTCTCTCAGCATCCAGGGTCAGGGCTCCGGCTAAGCCTGAGAAGAGAGCAGAGCTAATTGCACAAATAGGTATTGAGCCTGCAATCCTGACCCCATTAGTGCAAATTGAGCCAGCAGGGCCCTGCTGACCAGTGGAGCTGATGAGAAGGAATCTAACTCTACTGAGCCAAGCCAGGCTGGATCCTGCAATTTTATGGCCTCTGGTCCTGAAGTATTTGGGAGCCCCTTGGGCTTCTTTCTGCTGAGGACTTGCAGGGACAGGGTGTGAGCTCTCCTGTAGCTCCCAGCCTGTGAAGTTTTAAGAAGACTTTCTTTGCTATGTTTCTTGGGCAGCCTACCCAGGGACCAACTCAGAGCAAGGGCTTAATAAAAATGATCTGAAATGTCCCCTTCTTGCCTAAGGTCCTGACTCTTTTCCTATCTCCTGAGGGCAACTCCTGAGGAGAGTTGTCAACTCCTGGAAGCTCAGAGCTGGTCTTCCAAGGGCTCTCAGTATGAGGACTCATGGAGACTGCAGGTCATACTAGGTAGCTGAGCCAATAGGTCTGTCAGCTATGAATTGGCCACCATTCCAGTCTCAGAGGCTCTTGGAAGGCAACTTCTAGGACAGGGCCAAGGAAGAGTATGAGACTCAAAGGCTAGTCTAGGCATGTGGTTTTAGCTAACGCCTTTCTTGTAACATCCTGTTTTCTCCATTTGAACACGATAAGGACTAGGGTTGCATTTTACCAAGGTCCTGAAGCCTGGGTGTGGCTACTGCAGCATCCCTGAGGTATGTGATCACACTGACTGGCCTTCCCAGAATGAGGCTAGGCAGGCTCAGTTCTAGGAAACATTCTGTCTTCATTCACTTTCTACTGCTCTGATAAAATACATGGCCAAAAGTGACACAGAGAAGAAGGGTCCATTTGGCTTACATGTCCAGACCACACACCCATCATGAAGGGAAGTCAGAGCAGGAATCTGGAAGCAGGAACTGATGTAGAGGGCATGGAGGAGTGCTGCTTACTGGGTTTGCTCCTCATGGCTTGCCCAGCTTGGTTTTATTAGGTTTTGTTTAGTTAACGCAACCCAGAACCATCTGTCCAGGGGTGGTACCACTGGGCCCTCCCACATCAATCATCAATTAAGAAGTTGTTCCATAGACTTGCCTATGGCCGTCTGATGCAGGCATGTTCTCAGTTGAAGTTCTCTCTTCCCAGATGACCATGGCTTGTGCAAAATTGACAAAAGCATAGCCAGTGCACACCCCTGCTGCTTAATATGCCACTTAATACTCTGGGAACCTATGTGGTGGGCTTCTCTAAAGGCCTCTGGCCTTAAGTATCTGCTGGGATAGCTTCAGATTGCCCCAGTCCGGGGTTAACTCCCAGGGCCCTAGTCAAATTCTGACTTCTCTGCCCCATGCCCAGCCCTGTCTCTTCTCTAGTGAACTGTTCCCCACATTTTCATACACAGGTTGTTATAAATCAGAATCATGAAAGTCTGGCTGGGAGAGCCTTCAAGGATCTCAGCCCTCCCTTAGCCTTCTTGCTGAGACAGGGAAGGACTAGAGACCCATCTTGTCCCTCAGAGCCCATATACTTCAGTGGGATCCCTATTGCTCAACTTACCCATCTCAGCAAAATCAGGGTGTACAGCAAAATTTTGCTTTCTCATTGGGTGCTCCCTACCATAGTCACTGTGGTCCAAAGCTATCACAGGTTAGTACAACTTGAGCACATTTTCTCCTTCACCCTGATGGGCCTTTTTACAAGGGCAGATGAGCCTTGCTACCTAATTTCCCTTAGGGGCGGGGTGGTATTCATGTGCTACTCTACAACAATACTCTATTTTTGTCCCACTCTCCTGAACAGTAGAGCAGATGGTTCCTGGGGGAGTGGGACTTGAGCCTTCTTTGATTCTTGTAAGTGGATCTAAGTTTGTTAAATGTTGGTCTTTTTCCCCATTTCCTTCAGACCATCTTCTCTTGCTGGGTGTTGAAGCACTGGCCCAAGGGAATTCAGCGTTCTGACAACTTGGACTATTGTACAGCAAGCAGATGTCCTTTGCTGTGCAGTTTGGGGTGTGTGTGTGTGTGTGTGTGTGTGTGTGTGTGTGTGGACAAAGCATTCAGAGAACTCAACCCCTGAGGAAAGCAAGGGGTTATTACCTCAAAGTGTCCCAGCAGCCAGGCTAGAAGGAGGATATGTCATTGAGAGGTGCAGTAACAGTCTGTTCCCAGGGAAATCTGCAATCCTCATGGCTCCGGAAGCTCCCAGAAGAACCCTGGCTTCCATGCCTGCCTTTCAGGGGGTCCCCATCTTTCCTCCATCCAGGCATCAGACTGAGGCCTCTGAGCCACACTTCTTTCCTTTTCTTCAGCCCCCTGTCAGCCTCTCTGGCCTCTGTGGTGTCTTCAGTGTACCCGGCCTTGTCTTCTCTGTGTACTTGAGGGAAATTTGAGGAGGGCTATGAGAGAAAGGAACTACTTAAACAGAAACATAAAGGGAACTAAGACCCTCGGGCCCCTGTCTTCCCTGTCTTCTTCCATATTGCATGGGCCTCAAGCCACAGTACTGATCCTTGAACACACTAGGCACCCCCATCCCCCACAGCTCCTCTTTGAGGCTGTAGTAGCTAGTAGGCTACACTGTCCCATTTTCCCCTTGAGCCTCAGCTGAATTCTCTTCTGGCAGCCCACAGCCTCTGGGATGCAGAGCTGAATAAACCCCATCTTCCCCATGCCCCCAGTTTAGGCAACATTTGCCACCGAGTTGGTCTCCAGGTCATCAACTCCTTTGTGGAATAAGTCTACCCATCTCTCAGACTGAGTACTGCTTGAGGTGAAACCAGGAGACTTCGCAGGGTCCCCACATTTCTCTGGGTAGGTCCTGCATTTCGTTGGCACAGAATGATAATATATCATGATAATAACATCATATAGTGCGTTAGAAATAGTATCCTAGGAGCCGAGGATACAGCTCAGTTGATAGAGGGCTTGCATGGCATGCTCAAAACCCTGGGATCAAGCCCTGTCACTACATAAATCTGGCACAGTGGCACATACCTGTAATGCCAGCAGTCTGCAGAGGTGGAGGCTGGAGCATCAGAAGTTCAAAGTCGTTCCAACCTGGGCTACAAGAGATCCCAGGAATTAATGTTATCTTAGCTAATTTTGCCAAGAGCACTGACATAGGTACTAATGATCTTATTTTAAACATGAGAAAACAGGTTCAGACAGTTTATATGACTTGCCAAAGGCCACACAACCTGTCCGTAAAATGGCAGAGTTTCTAGCCACCATCCTGCTGCAGCCTGGCTACTCTGAGTGTGCCCCGTGGCCAGGCAGCCTTAGCATGCACGGAGTTTTCAGCAATACAGATGGCAGGTCCTATCCTCACCTACCAAAGCCCAGCCCTTGAGCAGAAGCCCGGGTGTCTGTGTCCCACAGCTAAAGGGTCATTGTGTAGAAGGGGTGGTTCAGTCACAGTTTGTCATGTTCCCATTGAATGGCTAACATCAGCCTTCACTCTATCATGAGGGATTGGGACCTTAGCCTAGACTAGCCAGGGGCCTTAGAAGAGAGAAGGACTAAAGGGTTATTGATGGACCTACTATTGTTCCTTAAGTGAGTGATGATTGAGGAAACATAAAAAAATCATGCTCACAGACCGAGCCCAGCTGGCAACTCTTGGTTTTGAATCTGTGTCTGCAGCAGCCTAGAGGGCTGGGAGCAGCTACCTGGGAGCCCTGTGATTCTGAGTCAGAGATATTGAGGTGGGTTAAAAATAGAGCCCTGGTGGCCAGGCGGGGGTTGGAGGAAAAGAGCAGTTATCCACTGTTGTGGGGAGACCCTGGGACCTGAGGGGGGGCTGGGCAGGAAGGAGGTAGCAGAGGGAATATACTTACTCCCCTCTAGAAGCCTGAGCAGAGAGGGTGATGGGAGATGAATAGGTCAGCTCTGATTGGGGTGAGGTTGACAGGCAAGCCCAGGGCAGGAGCCAGCAGGGTCTACTCTCCAGCAGGCAGCCAGACGAGTGGGAAGTGAGGCAAAGGGAGGGGCAGCTCTGTCCAGGAGCGCACTAAACAGGAGCCTGGATCAGAGAGGGTGAGGGTGGCAGAGGGATCTGCCACAGTGGCCTGTGGCCTGCAGGCTGGACTCATAGCTTTGGCTGTTAGTCTTAGCTTAAAATAAAAGACTGAACCTGGTGAAGTAGCGTGGTTGGTAGAGTGCTTGCCAAGCATGCATGAAGCCCCATGTTCAACCTGGCCCAGTGCATCATAAAACCAGGCAAGGCCGCATGTGCCTGAAATTCCATCACTCAGGAGCTGGAGGCGGGAAATTCAAGGTTGCCCTCTGCTATATGTGCAGATGGAGTCTAGCCTGGGATACATGAAAGCAATGGGAAAGGATGCCTAGAGCCGGGGAGGTGCTGAGGATGTCGGCAAGAGAGGGGCCTTCTTCAAGGCTCCTAGAGAGGGAACAGGTTGGCCTCCAGAGGCCAGTGGGAGAGCTGCAGCCTCCCTTGTGCTTAGAAAAGTAAAGAATGGGCAAAGGAGCCTGGTGGCAGAAAGGGAAGGGACATTCTGGCGGCTTATCTCTGTCAAGGTGAAGGTACAGTATCTGCTGGGTGGGGGTGGGGGGATGAGGTGACTTCAGTTTCTGGAAGAAAGGGCATGGGTGTGTGTGTGGGCAGCTGCTTCAGTCTCCTGGAAGAGCCTGGCTGGGCTGAGAGCCCAGCTGAGAGTTGGGGCAGGAGGTGCTCAGGAGCCTGGATGTTCAGTCAAGTGGGGTTGGGGCACTTCTTCCTGAACCCCATGCAGACATGGAAAGAAGATGTCCACCCAGGCCAGGGTGGTGTTTTTGTGAAGGCTGTTCCAGAAAGGTCAGCGTGAGAGGTGAGAGTGTGCTTAGAGAAGTGGGAGGGCTGGACAGTCGTGTCTGGGACAGGCAGCTCTTTGGGGGAGAATCTGAAGAGTCAGCAGACGGTAGCTCCTGGGACCCTGAGGCTAACCAGGCACAGCTGCAGAAAGCAGGAGAAAGGGAGGCAGAGAGGCTCTGCACGGAAAGTGCAGAGCTGGGCAACTGGAGATGCTCACTGGCCTAGGGCGTGTGGCTACAGCGGACGCTAAGAGGTGTCGCTATCACTGGGGCTTCCAGCTCCCAAGAGCCTGGATTTGTCTGAATCCATGGTATAGAGGGGAAGTCATCCAGGGTGGTTGGTGGCATGGCAGGACAGAATGCAGTGGAAGGTTGCAGACCAGGTGCTGGGATTGCCACGATCCCCATGGGTGGCAGATGAGTGCTGGAGGATGGCCAAGAGATGACAGGATACCCAAAGGATCTGGTAGAAATTTCTACCAGAGGCAGGTAGCAACAGCAGGAGACAGGAAGGAGGATGCTGACTCACCCCGACCTTGAAATGTGAGGGGCTCTGGGGAGAGTGATGGTCTAGTTTCATTAAGGAGGGGATATGGATGAATCAAAAAGTGGAGAAGCCAAGGAGAAAGGAATCATGGAAGAGGGTGCAGGAAAGAGTTGGGGGGAGGGACAGAGTTTGGGAGTAATAAAATATCACTAGCTTAACTTCTCTTTCTATGGAGTGGTTAAGGGCAGGACTCTGGAGTCAAGCTGTTTGCCCTTGAATTCTTGATCCACTATTGAAGTTCTCAACTTGCAGGGCCTCAGTCTCCTTGTCTGTAAAAAGGACATAACCAGTGTCTGTGTCTTAGTGTCTTTATAAGGACAAAAGAAGATAACCAACATACAGATTAGTATCTGGCAGGAAGAATGTGCCTAACAGCTACTGACTGCTCTCCCACATCTTACTGTCTATTACCACGGGGCAGATAGTGCACGACTGGAGGAGATTGTCTCAGCTCTCATCACTTCCAAGACATGAAGACTCCTGGGTTCTGTGATTTGTTGAAGAGCTGACAAGGAGAGTAGGTGGAGAAGTTGAAGATGAAGGGGGAGGATCTATTAACACAGAAGCCCAAGCCCATGGCAGGAAACACAGACCAACTTTGTAAAGATGAAGACATTGAGCTTTGGACAAGGGAAAGGACTTCAAAAGCTGATGGCTTCAGAGGAGCAAGGCTGTGGATGAGAAGGGGCCTGGGAGAGGAGGACCACGGGTCCTGTTAGCTACTGTGAAGATGCTGAGGGAAAAAAGAGGGAAGGGGTGACTGGGCTGTCAGATTAAGGATTCCCATAGGTTCCCCATAGGGTTCAAGTGAATGCTTGCTTCTTATGACTTGGAAAGATAACTGGGGGAGGGGGAGTCATGTATATTGGAGGCAAACAGATTGTGGGTGGAGGCCAGGTAAGGGACAGGGACAGGGGTGCAAAGATTCAGATCTGGGGCTGAAAGGGCACTTTGAGACAGCATCATAGGGGAAGCCAGAGAAGATCTGGTAACTTCTGAGGGGCTTGTGAGGACAGGTGGGGTAAGGAAGGTCTGTAGAGAGCTTCTAGGAGATTGTGAGCCCTCGGTGCAGTTACAGAAATGCAGGTTGTACCTTTCAGCTTGGAGGACGATGCTGAGTTCAGCTGTGTACTTACTGGGTATAGAGACAGCTGGCCCTCCAGGTGGGCACATTCTGCAGGCAGGTGGGAAGGCAGGTCTGGTGCTAGAAGGAGGGTGGGGGCTTGAAGCAGGAACCATCTGCACATAGGAGCACGAAGAGACAGGGTGCTGTTCAACAGGGTAGGAGACCAGGACTACACTCAGAATCCAGGGACCCAGGGCTGACACAAAGACCTGCCCTTCAAAAGCCTGCTGACTGTGAAGAGCTGAAGCCAGGTCTCAAGGTGGCCAAGACATGGGGTTAGAGGTTAAAGGGGCCAGAGGAGGTAGCTGCTCAGATGAACCTGGAATGATGGGGAAGATCTGAATAGCAAGATGGTGGCATTCTCTTTCTTCTGGCCGATAGGATTCCCAGGGGATAATCATTTGTGCCCCAAAATGTATACAGGTGGGTATTGCTGAAGGTGGGGGTAGATATGAGGGTAAAATGAGGACACAGACAAGTGTTTACACAAATGCACTTCTGTGTGTATGCATGCTGGCAGATGTGCAGTCTGTGATGCACACACATGTCTGTTTGCCTATATGTGTGCTCACAGACAAGCATGAGCTTGTAAGGAAATAAGGAGGCTAGAGGAAGCCATCCTCTTCAGCCTGCATGGAAGGAGAGTGTCCTTTGTCTAGTCCAGAGTCTCTGAATTCAAAGTCAGGAGTTGTCATCTTCTCTGTCCTCATCTCCATGGAGGTGGCCCCTCCCCTCAGACTACCCCATAAGTAATTGCGACACCAGGGTAAAGGGCTGTTTGCCTATCTGCTGTTACTCAGTCCTTCTACACATGGGTCCTGGCCTCTCAATGTCAGCTTCTGGACCTCCACTCCCAGCCATCTGACTGATCCAAAGAGAAGGCAAAGCCCGAGACCGGGGAGACAGTCTGACACCTGAACTGACCAGAGCCCGGCTGTTGCTTTCTGGTCGGGACCCATCAGCACTGGAGGGGGAAGACACTTGAGCACCGCAGAGACCCAGGCCTTTAATTCTGGCATGTACCAATTCTAGGGTGTCTCTGGCAGCCTATTGCTTCCTTGTCACAGCCTGGTGCCTGCTACTCTGTCTTTCTGTGTGGTTCTGGGGACAGTTGGGTGCTGTGAGGACACTGGGCACCTATGTTGTAGCTTTAGAAATGCTACTATTCCCTGGACTTTAGTTGTTCCTTCTGAAGGATAGGTGCAACTGTTCCTGGCTGACTGTCAGCTAATGACCAAGTGTTTTTAACCCTGGAGAGATCTCTTATCCAGGCCAGACTAGGAGGCCCTGATATGAAGAAGCTCTGTCCTCTCAGATTTTTCTCAACAACTCTTTTCCTCCTGTGCTTGGGCCGGGGATGCACCTACCTTGGTACCAGGAAGGTTCATCTATCCCCTGTACTCCACAGAGCTGCCAGACTCGGCAGTTTTATTGACTTACCTGAATCTTGCCTCTGCTGCCCATTAGCCGTATGGCTTTTGCAGCCTCAGTGTTATCATCTGTAAAACACAGACAACAGTAGCTGTGGTATAGTGTGAGGGTAAATGGTCCAATTCATGAAAAGCTCAAAGTTAAGTACTCAATCCTTATGCAGTGTTTGGGGGCTCTTTAAAAATAAAGCTTTTTCTGTCTCTAAGGAGCCACCAATAAAAAGTCCTAGTCATAGAAAGGACTCACTTGAGATAGTCTGGCCACTCGGACTGGGGGTGTGGAGAGGGTGGCTAATGCTGAAGATGTCAGTAGGGAGGCTGTTGCCAAGCTCCTCTGGCTGGACCTGGGGAGTGGGGCTGGCAGGCGTGACGGACACTGTCCATGGTGCTGAACACAATTTTGGGCTCAGTTCAGAGATTTGTGCAACCATCTGGCAAAAAGTATAGAGACACTGTCTACAAGGCCAAGGGCAGTTCCCCGAGCCTGAGTCTTCTCATCTTCTCCAGCAACACTTTCCCAGTTTCTCCCACCATGGTCATCAGATATCCGGCTGCAAGGGATGGCTTCTTAGACTCCAAGGCTACTCCTCCAAGGGGATTATGAGTTCCCCGAGGTCAAGGCATCTGGATTCTGAGGCAAACAGTTGCCATTATATGATTAGTCAAGTGCTGTGGTCCCTGGCACTTGTCACTGGACCTTCTGTTCATTCAGGTTCCCTTCTGGCCCTACTCTCAATAGGAGTTTTGCTCCAACTAGTCTCTGGAGGATGCATTTTCCACCTCTCATGTCCTTCCTGCCAGTCGATTGACTGAATTCATTTATTTACTCATTTAATAATAGAGGGCATGGGTCAGGGCATTTTACTGGCTTCAGTTTATTTTGTTTTGCTGATGAGGTGTGTGAGCCGATAAGAAGATGAGCAAATGAGAAAAACAGAGGCAGGATAGTCCAAATGACTAGAGCATGATGAACAGATGCAAAGTTGGCTGGCCCTAGAACTCTACCCCTTCTAACAGGCTGATTTGTCCTTCTTGGAGCTTCTGGGATCCTCCAGGGTGGGAGAAGAAAGTGCCAATATTCTGACCCAGCCCAGATCATCCAGAAATATCAGGAGCACCTGGAAACTCAAGATTGAAACAATTAGTCAGAATGTAAGGAAATGGGTGGTTTCGCCTCAAGCAATTTGGTTTTATGAAGACCACTAAATGCAAACATTCTCCTGTTAATTACTGTCTTGGATTTTGTCTGTAATTGAGGGAACCAGAGCTGGGGAGGGGTGGGGTGTAGAAATGCACTGGAGTGACAGGCCTGCTGGTGTCAGCATTCCCAGCCGCTTTGCACCCAATCTGTTAATTTTAGAAACTCCTCTAGCCTGGGTATATTATTAGATTTATGTACGAAGGGCCACATGGCCCTAAGTGGCTCCTCTGTGCCACAGTATTTTTGTTTGTTTGTTTTTCCCCAGAGATTAAATGAAAAGGAATGATGGCCGTGTGTGTGTGTGTGTGTGTGAGTGTGTGTGTGTGTGTGTGTGTGTGTGTGTGTGTGTGTGTGTGTGTGTGTGTGTTTTGCATGCTGTGTGTGTGAATGGGCGATACCTGGATGTGGCTCCTAATAAGTATATGCAGCTGTCTTTGAGTGACTAGTATGTGACTTGGCAGAGTATATCCACATCAAGAACGCCCTGTAGAAACTGAAGTTGGACCCACCATTCACTGTGGATGTGCTGTGTAAGTGTGCGTAAGTGTAAGAAGGCTGGGTATCACTCCTATATCAATGTGCAAACTGGGCAGAGAGATGGTAAGACTTTTTCTGATTAAGAGGGATGCAAGAGAGCCAATGGGAGAGAAGTTAGGCCACAATTCCAAGACTACACAGTGAGGAAATGGAGGCCTAGAATAAGGAGCCTATGACCTTCTTAGTATCACATAGGATAGCAGTGACAGAATCAAGCAGGAGCTAAAGCTTCTGCCTCCCAGGCACCTGCTGGGTGAGTGGAAATCCCCTGGTCTCTGGTCATGCTCTGTGGCATGGCTGTCTGACAGCCTCTCTCAGTCACACTAAACCTTAGGGAACCTCAGCTTGGCCTGAGCCTGGGAAAGATGATGTGAGCTTCTTTTGTCACTAAAGCAGTCTCTTATTTGTCCCCAGAGGTCATTGTTTGGCTTGTGTTTCAGCTTGACTCTGGGTGGGATAGGATGGATGGGGTTGGTGTGACACCAGGGAATGGTGTTACAGAAGACTGGGGGAGGGGGTCAGCGAAGAGCCTCTGTCTGTGCCATGTCCTGTGTTTGCACTCCACACCTTGCCCTGATGCTCACATGCCTGTTTCCCCAAGTGCCTCAGAATCCCCTAGGCTTTGCCCCTTGTGCTTTCCACAAATTTTTCTTTCTACTCTAGCTTGTTCTCAATCCTGCTGATTGGCCCCATTGTTTCTCTGGGCAGATTTTACTGGGACCTGACGATGCTGCTGCTGATGGTGGGAAATCTGATCATCATTCCTGTGGGCATCACCTTCTTCAAGGATGAGAACACCACACCCTGGATCGTCTTCAACGTGGTGTCGGACACATTCTTCCTCATCGACTTGGTCCTCAACTTCCGCACCGGGATAGTGGTGGAGGACAACACAGAAATCATCCTTGACCCACAACGGATTAAGATGAAGTACTTGAAAAGCTGGTTTGTGGTGGATTTCATCTCCTCTATCCCCGTGGACTATATCTTCCTGATTGTGGAGACTCGCATTGACTCAGAGGTCTACAAGACTGCGAGGGCTCTGCGCATTGTCCGCTTCACCAAGATCCTCAGCCTCCTGCGCCTCTTACGCCTTTCCCGCCTCATTCGATATATTCATCAGTGGGAAGAGGTGAGTAGTTGGACAGAATCTCTCTGAGGGAGGGCTAGGTCCCTGCCAAGAAAGCAGAGCCAGTGAGTACTGTCAGAGAACCAGAGATGGGTTGTGTGACTATAGCTGACATGCCTGTTCCAAGAGGAAACGATAGCAGTTCCGTGACTTCTTAGCCTGTCTTAGTTTCTATATGAATACTTTCCAGATAACATCTCATTTGAGTCCGTGACAATCACAAAGGACACTACACAGATACCTGTAGACACTCATAAATGTGCTGTGCAGGAATGGGATTTGGTTGCTAATGCTGTGGAATTATTATATTAAACACAGAAATATGGATTTTGGGGGTACAAATTTTGTTGGCAATTGTCTTAGATTAAGCTCTTTTAGAATGTTCTCCAAGATGGGGATTTTCATGAAAGTGATGTTGTGGGGAGACATCTTTAGGACAATGTGCTAAGACAAATTGGCAAGAGGGCCAGGAAAAGTACAAAGATAAGTGAGACATCAAGCAAAGACTCGTGGGGAGTTCTGGGCACAGTGTACACCACACCCTGAACTTGTCCTAACTAGGGAAGGGAGTTGGAATGTTTATATTCCCTTGCCTAAGAGTCAGTGGTCCAGGGCATTCCTAGATCTTTGGACACAGCCAAAACAGTTTCCAGCTTCCACACAGGTGTCGGCTGTAAAAGCTAAAAGCCCCTGGGACACAGGAGTCCTATGTATAAAACTGTAAGGAAATTCAAGAGTCTGAGGGCTCTGGTTACAGAAACTAAATTTAGAAAAACCTCAGATGAATTAGGTGGGTCTACACCATTGTGGAGATCGTCATCTCACTCCCAGCTGGAGATACTGGCCCATAGGAGGAAAAGAGAAGGGCTAAGGCCATGGGAGAAGAGATGCCAGTGACTTTGCCACGTGTTGGGGACTGAGTTTGCAGCCGTCCTACTTTGCTTTCTGTTGCTGTTATAAACACCATGGCTGAAAGTAACTTAGGGAGGAAAGGGTTTATTTTATCTTACAGCTCACGGTTCCATCATGAAGGAAGTCAGGGCAGGAGCTCAAAGCAGGAACCTGGAGGCAGAAATGGAATTAGAGGTTACAGGAGAGAACACTACTTCCTGGCTTGCTCCCCAGGACCTGACCACCTGCCCAGGCACTGTCCACAGTGGACTGGGCCTTCCTACATCACCCTTCAATCAAGAAAATGCCCCCACAGGCTCGCCTACAGGCCACATGGATGGGGACCTTTTCTCAACTGAGATTCTTCCTCTCAGATTACTACAGCTTGTGTCAAGTTGATAATCACTAACCAGTATACCCATTTTGTTAGTGATAGAAAACAGGCCTGTCCGGGAGCTTTCTCAGGTTTGGGGGAGATATGCTGCATGCGACACTCACCTTAGCATGTGGATTAGGCTGTGGTAAGCAAGCTCATTGCCAAGGTGTCTTTCCCTGGGGGCCTCCCAGTCTTCAGAGCCCTTGCTTGACTGGGCTGAAAGCCTATGATCGGGTTTCACGTCCCAGCCCTCCAGCCCTGCGGCAGCACGGCTGATGGTTGGGGCATGGCACATTCAGGTCAGAGGCGTCATGAACACACATGCTGTGGAAGATGTACCTACACCGGCTGGGCAGAAGCAGTCCGCAGCAGAAATTCTCTTGGGCTTGGAAAATTTGCATTATTCCTGCTGACAAAGAAAGACAATGACTGCGCCAAGGTCACAAAATGGCCCGCTGGCAGAAACAAGGCTGGATCTAGTTAGCTCTCTTGGCTCCTAGCAGTGTGGTTGTCCCTTCCTGGTGTTAACAATACTTGAGGACTCCGGAGCTAGAATGACACTTCAGAGACCTGAGTTCAAATCCAAGCCACACATTGCTTGGCTCTGACCTTGGTGCCACCTCAAATCTCTCAGCCTCATTCTTCCTTTAAAATGAGTATAAGTAATATCTTTTTAAAAAAGTTTTTTTCATGAAGCCTGTCATAGAGAACTAAATAAATGTCCCTTTTCACCAGTCTCAGTTATAGCTTGCAAGACAAATGTCAGGGTTTGTTACCCTCATTTTCCAGGTGAAGAAACTAAGGATTGGAAAGTCCACCTGCCCCATGGGTAGGCTTTATGGCCCAGACTCCCTGTCTCCTGGCCCATAACTGCTGATCTAGTAACATTCTGTCTGTTAGTAGGGTGCATCCATGATGGGTACCTGGGTTCCATTTGGTCTGAAAGGGTCTTGCCAAGCATCTGTCTACCTGTATGCTTTGTACTGGGCAGGCATTGGGGACTCAGCTGAAATAGGGAATACCAGAAAAGGGGTGGATCATAGGGGATAGAGGCTGTGGTATGTGATGGGCTGTATTTGAAGTTTCCAAGGGAGAGCTAGTTGCAGAGAGATGTACGTCTGAGCTCAAAGCTGAGGAGATAAGGGGCAGTGTCTCTGGGGCTGGTGAGCTAACGCACCCTGAACATCTGTGAAAGGAAGGAGGGTGGTATATTTGCCAGCATGGCCGGGCAAACTTCTCTCCTTGTGGAAAAACGGGACCCCAGTTAGCCCTTCAGACCCAGAGCATACCCTTCTGCCTACCCTAGGTCCACAGCTGGACTCAGGAGTAGCAGCATTTCCTTTCTTTGGCATTGGTTTTGGGTCACTAGGTCCCATAAGCACTGGGGCCAGCCTTCCTCCTTGTTTAGTGGGAGTTGACAGAGTTGCCCATGGCTGTCAGGAAAAGCCCCTCCTTTCCTGCCCCTGCATCCAAGGCTGCCATCCCCATTGCCCCTCTGGCCTAGCTACCCTCTGAGTTACCAGATCCCATTAGGCAGGCTACAGATCTAGACCTTCCCTGGGGCTTATAGAGGTCCCAGGAAGCCTGAGGCCCTGGACTGAACTCCACTACTCACATGGTGTGGGCAGAAAGGGAGATCCCAGGTGGCCAGATGGACGACTCCCCACCCCTGCACTGAGCCCTTATCCCCCCTACCAGCTTGGGAGGAAATTGCTTTGAGCTTGTTTCTGCCTGTACTCAGCCCAGCCAAGGCTCCCCTGGGATTAGATTGGGGTTTCCCAGCTGGCCCAAGAAACCCCACCTCTGGGTCCTATGTAGCCCACTCTACCGCCAGGCTTCTCCCAGCCTCAGCTTGCCTGGCAGTGGTATTAGGAAGATCCTTCCAACCCCACAGCTACATAAAAGCTACGGGGTAGAAAACAAAAACAAAATCAAAATCTGCAACCTGCCCTAGCTCCTCTTCAAATCCCTACATAACTTTTTTTTTTTTTTTTTTTTTTTTTTTTTGGTGTATGTGGGGAGGGGGGCAGGCGCTCAGTCTCCCCAGCAACCAGGAGTGCATTGGTGTTTTCTGAGGCTGAGGTGCTCAGGCCATGGCTGTCTTTCTTGGTGAAAATGGTGTTAGCTGACCCTGAAGGCCCGATTGTGACTGACAGGCCCTGAAGGAAGAAGCTCCAGGGTGGGGCTTAGGAGTCAGCATGCCCAAAGCTCCCCGATGAGCCTGGAGTCCTCTGATCTCCCAGACTCCACTGGGCCCCCCAGCTGGCCAAGCCCAGTTGCCCTGCCTCAGTAGCAGGGTGGGCAGAGTGGATCAGGCTGGGCACAAGCTTCCTCTGTCTCTAGTGATCTAGGTCAGCAGCCTCCCTCAGAGCCTCTTCCAGCCAGCCTCTCCCCGCCCTCTGAGGTGAGAGCTTGTCGCAGGCAGGCACAAGGCTATTGTTAGAAACCTTGGTTGCCCCGCTTTGGATGTTCTTCTGCAGGCCTCAGCACACCAAGAGACCCATTCCGGAAGCCTTCTCTCTCAGAACCCTGAAACGGCAGGGTGAGGCCCAGGAGGCTCTGGTGTGCCCCTCTTTCTATGGGACTCAGGCTCTCCATCTCTCTCAGACTCTGACAGTTGGCATCTGTAAGAAGTGGCCCTGGATGACTACAGCTGGCCCTACCTGCTAATGCCATCATGGGCCCCGGTGTGACCCTCAGTTCAGAGCCCTAGGCCATGCACAGACACCCTTGTACTGGCCTCTCTTGGATCCTGGCTTGTCCTTCATGTGGACTTTTGTTCCTGAGATGCCAGGAGGAACTAGTTTGTTTCCATAAGGAGAAAAGAGTCTAGAAAAACTCAACCATGTTTCAAGAAGGGGCCTTAGTGGAAACTCCATGGCAGTCTGACCCCATTGTCTGAGGTCTGAGCTATACCGAGAAAGTAGCTCTGTTTTAGGGCTGGGCAAGAGATGAAAAGAAAGGAACCAACATATGAAGAGTTACCTACTGTGTGCTACCCGTGGCCATTATTTCACCAACTTCCCAAGATAGCTTTGGGTGTAGGAGCTGGCAGTTAGTGGCCCACCCCACAGGCAAGGAAACCAAAGTCCTGAGAAGGCACGCTAGAACTTGGCAGACATGTTGCTTTACCAGTGAAGCTGAAAAATTACAGGAGTTGGCACAGGTTCCCAGAGTGCAGGGTAGGCAGAGGATGAGCTAACCTGCACCTGCCTGGTGAGTCTCCAGCAGCCTAGAAGGAAAAGTGTTCAACCCCCTAGTCAGGACCAACATTGTAATAGGACGCTTTAATGAAATATAAAGAGCAAGACAAATATTTGCCCAGTATAGCTGACTGGCAGGTGGCATGTGGCCCTAACCCACAGTGGGGACACGAGCACAGAACAACTTCTTTCAGCGATGGCCAGCCTCTCCTTGACAACCACATCTTGGGTGCTGTCCAGTGTTTAAGTTGTGGTGAGCCCTCTACCCTGCCCGGCTCTCACGGGGCGGCTCAGACATGGCTGTGCCGGGGCAGTTCCCCTTCTCCACTGGTCTCCTCTGTGTCCACACCCTTCTTCACTCCGTACTGGAGACAAAGCACCATTATTCTCTCCACAGAGGCCAAAGCAGGCTGCCCGTGAGCTGCAGCTGCCTAGGCTGCATGTCCCCTCTAACAGCCTCGTATACACTGGTTGGGACCTGCTTACCTCCAGCTTGGTCTCTGTCACCTTCACCTCTGTCATTAGGTTCTTCCCAGTTGCTGAGACTCCACATGTGCTCCATACCATAGTGACTTCCAAAGGCAAAACTAGACAAGCTTGGTCTTAGAAGAAGGTACAGGGGGGTGGAGTTGGGATACGGCTCGGGGTACAGCACTTGAATGCAAGTTTGGGCACCTGAGTTCAGATCCCAGAACCCACATAAAGCCAGCTGCTGTAGCTCAGGTTTGTCATCCAGTGTCCCTACAGCTAACTGAGGGGCAAAGCATGCAGGACAGCTAACCTGCCATAAACGGCGGTAAGCAAGAAATCCTGCCTCAACAAGGTGAAGGTTGCCCTCTGACATTCCTCTAAAATAGCACGCAGCCTCTAAAATAACAAACATCAGGGGTGCAGAGAACCTTCGTGAAATGTGTCAGCCCTGCTGCTTCTGTCTTTACGGCCCAGAGTGATTCGTAGAAAAGGGTAGGGATTATGGGCTGTGACAGTCTGAGTTACTTTGTAACCCGGGCCTGAGGCCTCCTTTGGCCTCCATATGGTATCTGTTCATTCATTTAAGCACACACACATGCACGCAGGCAGCCAACAGATGCTTTGCGTGTCTACCTGTGAATTCCATGGAGGAATACAGACACAAAAGCTGGGGAGGGGGGAAGACCGTGGCTCATGTTGTATGCCAGGTAGTAAGCCTCCTTTTAGATAGAGAGAATGCCATAGAAGAAGTCAGCCAGGGAAAAGTCCTGGTGAGGCAGGAAGGGAGGGCCACTGACTACTTCACACAGCAGTATGGGAGTAAGACAGGAGAGTGAGGAGACAGAAGGACATGGGCAGATGGGATGGCAGATGCAACACTGAATCCCTGGGGCCTAGCAAGAATGGCTGGGGCACTGAGGGAACTGAGGGAGGCCACTGTAGCCAGAGGTAAAGGGCCGTGGGCAGAGCAGAGGAGATGGGGCGGGGAAGTAGTTGGGGCCCAGGATGCTGACGCTATGGCCATCAGGCGGTGTGTGACCTGAAGTACTGATGGGGGTCTCTGGACAGCTGCAAATCAAAGGCAACACATCGTGCTTATTTTTTAAGTTTTGTTTTTTTATATATTTTGACCATATTCTTTCCCCTCCCCAGCTCCTCCCCACCTCTCTACTTATCCAAATTCATATTCTGTCATTCAAAACGAAAATCAAGATCAAAACCAGAAAAAAAAAAACAATGAAAAATATTCCTTATCTTGAAGAGCTAAATCTAGCTGCTTGGTGGAGGATAGACTGGAGGGATGGAGTCTCATACGGCATGTAGATTGTCCCTGTTTGGTGGCAGTGCGGCAGGCACTTGGGCAATATCTCCACAGGAAGAGGAGCCTGTAGGTCCTGTTTCTGTTGCTTGCCTGTGCAGCCAGGGAAGAAGAGGTTTTGGATGTGTCTGTGTGCAGATAGACAGGGAAACAGCTGGGCACACAAGCCAATCTGTCACTCTTGTCTATTCATGTGTCCTGGCCATAACAAACAAAAAATTAGGGCATCTCTGGGGTTGAAGGGAGAACAAAAGGAGGCTGTGCTTTCTCAGGTGAGGGGGTGTATTGAAGATCTCCTTTGGAGGTCTCTTGTGATGGACAGCACAGCCACACCACAGGGAGTGCCTTAGACAGTGAGACTCCACGCCGGGCGTAAGCTAGAGAGGTTCCCCTCTAATACAAACCATAGCTAAAAGAATCCTCCGCAGAATTGTGCTGCCTTGATAAGCTTAGGTAGGGGTGGGAGGTGGCAGGAGCTGTGCCAGTGGCCACAGCCTCTGCCCTCTCTGTCAAGCCCCCTTTGGGCTCCACCCATCCTCCCTTGTTACCCCCAAATCTCCTTTTCTGTGTGTGACTGACTCTGAGTTTGGGTGGGCAGGGACAAACTTCCTCCCTGCCCCCCACATAGAAGGGGCTTTTCCTGGGTACTGACTGACACTCGGTAGCCCCCTGGAGACACAGAGTAGTAGACAGTCAAGGATTCTTCTAAGGGTACAGCCCTGAGACTGTCCTACTACTGTCCCTCACTCCAGAGGGATCTCCGCCTGCAGGAGAGAACCTGGGAGGCTTCATCGAAAGTCTTTCTAGATACATGGTGCATGGCGGGTGGGGGTATTGAAAGCTAGCGTTCCTCATCTGAACAGCTCAAAGCTAACTTTTAAAGCCTGTGAGATCTGTGCTCAAGGGTACTACCCTGTGCTTGTACACGCATGTGGCTGTTTGTAGGAATGTTATGAATATAGCTTGGCCATAGGACAGTGCAGGAAGAGTGCTAGTGGGATCATGCTCTGATGTGGTTCCCTCTCGGTCTGTCTGTCCACTTTGTGTGTGTGTGTGTGTGTGTGTGTGTGTGTGAGAGAGAGAGAGAGAGAGAGAGAGAGAGAGAGAGAGAGACAGAGACAGAGAAGAGAGAGACAGAGAGAGACAGAGACAGAGAGACAGAGACAGAGACAGAGATACACAGAGAGACAGAGATACACAGAGAGAGACAGAAAGAGAGACACAGAGAGAGACAGAGACAGAGAGAGACAGAGAGAGACAGACACACAGAGAGAGACAGAGAGAGACAGAGAGAGATAGAGACAGGGAGAGAGAGACAGAGACAGAGAGAGAGAGAGGGAGAGAGATAGAGAGAGACAGAAACAGAGAGAGACAGAAAGAGAGACAGAGAGATAGAGACAGAGAGAGAGAGAGAGAGAGAGAGAGAGAGAGAGAGAGAGAGAGAGAGAGGGATACCTTGGTGTCATCTTTCTTCTTATTGAGACAAGGTCTCTCACTGGCCTGAACCTCACCAAGTAGACTAGACTGGCTGGCCAGTGAGCCCTCGGTATCCTCCGTCTCTGCCCTCCCAGTGCCAGGATCACAAGGGTGTGCAGCCACATCTGACTTTTTAATGTGAGTTCTGGGAATCAAATTAAGGTCCTCATGCTTGCACAGCAAGCACTTTACCGACTTAGACACCTCTGCAGCCCCTGGTGTGATTTCCTGACTGTTCTGGCTTTAAGCCTGGCTCCTCAGGGCATTGTGATGGTAGGTTCTGTCTAAGTGGGGCCAAAGAACATGCAATCTTTAACAGTTTGTCACCCAATTCAGCTATAGAGAGTTATGGTTTATGGAATTCCCTTGCGTTGCATTGGGGGCAGGTCCCAGCTCAGTACACACCCTTGAGGTTGCTGTCCTGCCTGCCATGGTCGCTGGCTCTGATGCCAGTGCCTTAGAGCCCTCACACTGAGAACTGAAATACTCAGTGTCTCCTGACCTAAGCTGCCCCTTCTGAAATGGGCTTGGGTCTTAAATGGCACCCAAAGCTACTCATCCAGGAGGAATATATTTTTTCTGGAGATAATATAGAAGGATCAGAACTAGAGGTGGATGGCTGGAGAGCCCTCAACTTCCTCCAGACTACAGGCGAGGCCAAACCTTCTGCAGACTTCCTAGGCTTCCCCTAACCTCTCTCCATCCTGTCACAGCCCTGTAACCTTAGGAATCCCTGACAGGCTCAAGTCTCTGCTGTACATTAGTTTATGAAAGTTTTGGAAGAAGAGGTGGGACCCAGCATGGATATGCACACATTATAGACAGACCTTGCCACACTGCAGCTTGGCATACAGAAATACACACGGAGGTGGACAGACTGCAGTTGGCTGGGGCAGAGGCATTGTCGTAACTGATTCAAGTGCAGGAAATAGCAGTACTACTAATGCGTATGAACTAACCATGAATATAAATTATTAATTACATTATCTCACAATGGCTTGTAATTTATTGAATACTTCTATACTCAGTACTAAGTACTTCACATGTATAATTTAATCATTTGACAGTCACTCAGTCATGAACTTTTCTTACCAGTTTCCATGTGAGGAAACATGACCAGAGAGGTTGCCAGATAGCAATTGGGTCAGCACTAGGCCTGGGATCAACACCTATCTGAATATGGAGCCTGTGGCCCTCTGCTGTCCTCCTTGCTTCTCCCAGGGCTGGGTCCGGATAGCCCAAGAACAGATTTAGGAAGGACTCGTGTCTATTGCCTGACTCCAGAACACAGTTCAAAGCATGCTTCAGGCTAGGTGGCTTGTCCCTTTGTCCCTGGTGTCCTGCTTATCCTCCCCTCCCCCCAACCCCAGCCTGCACATACATACACTCTAACCACTGACTTGTCTTGCAAATGGCTTGCCTCCACAGATCTTCCACATGACCTATGACCTGGCCAGTGCTGTGGTACGCATCGTGAACCTCATTGGCATGATGCTCTTGCTCTGCCACTGGGACGGCTGCCTGCAGTTCCTGGTGCCCATGCTGCAGGACTTCCCCCACGACTGCTGGGTGTCCATCAATGACATGGTGGTAAGTTCACATCACTGCCTCCCTTTGGGCTAGGAGTCTCCTCTCCAGAAGCAGGGATGGGGAGAGAGGTTGTACAATTCCTGGATCCCAGCGTGGGGGTGGGACCCTGAGATGCTGTCCCAGTACTGACTGGCACACTGCTCTTTCTTTTCCGTTTGAGCTTCCCCTCCTTATACAAGAAGCCATTCACAGAACTCTTGGCTGTGAACTGTTCCTGTCACCTTCTAACTTTTTCGGTTTCAGTCATGCGCTTTAACAGCTGGTCTGGCTTTACCCAAGGAGACTAAGATCTGGGCTACCCTGAGTTGTGGTGGTGTGACAAAACTGAGCCAATGTCTCCTCCCTCCCTAACCATGTTGCCTAGAGGCTGAACTGAGAAAACCTAAGGCCATGAGGTGCTGTTAGCGGCACAGACAGACTCAAGCTTGCACACAGCCGCCTCCTACTCTGAGGGCAGAGCTGAGCACCCACCTCCTAGCCACCTGTGATGAGAGCACGGCAAGTAGGCAGGCTGGAGAGTCACCCTCTCCAACACTGTGAGCGGGTGAGAGAATCGGATGTGGGGCTTCCAAAAGCCATAGGATGGAGCCCCCAGCTACACTTAGGAAGGGTCCCCAAGAAGGCCTACCTGTGGGCATTTCTCTGGCTCTGATGAACCCCCTGCCTCTCCTCCTAGTCAGTCTGGTGTGGTCTGAAGGCAAATCCCCTAGGCCGGAGGGGATGAAAAGTGGCTTTGAAAGAGGTGAAAGAGACCCTGAGGCATCTTCAGCATCAAATAGGCCTTTACAAAATAGCCTTTTGATGAGCTAAGTGTAAGTGAATCAGCCATATGGGTTGAATTTCCCTTGTTCCCAGAGGCTCAGCCCTGAGGCCTGAAGCCCTGATGGGAGACAGCTGAGGGCTGCCCCTAATCCTCATGGCTAAGGCCCAGGCCTCTTCCACCCCTAAGGAGCATCCCTACCCGCCCTACCTTAGTCTGGACTGAACCACAGTCTGTACAAATGAGCTCAGCTCTAGCCAGAATGGTGACCTTGAACTTGGCACAGGTCAGCTTTGGCTTCTTCCTGATGCCTGAATGGCCAGATGCTGCAGAAATGCGTAGGGCTGTAGACAACGTGGGCCTTTCATTGTCCCTAACACCCTGGTTTTGGAGTGGAGGCGCTGGGTAAAGGACCAGGGGCAGGGTTCATCTGGTGGCCCCCTTTATGGGGGCATTTCTTCTATGTGTGTGAAGGAAATAGGCCCACACGTGCACTAAATTCAAGAGAGGGCCTTTATGAGCCCAATGCTCCCACAAGGAGCCTTCCTTCCCTGAGACACTGACTGGCTTTGGAGACAAAAATAGCTGAGATGCCCTCCCTGTTTCACTCCTACCAGCCCACACACTGTGTACTTGGGAGAGTCCACCTTCAGGGGCAATGGTAGGAGAATCAGAGGCCACAGCCTCAGGCAGACGAGGGCAGGGTTTTGAGTGTCAGGAAGCCCCAACGGCTGCTCACCCAAAATGAGGACAGTGATGTTAGCTCCTGCAGAGCCATTCCCCCAGGGGAAACATGGCTAGTTTTATAATTGAGGTCAGTGGGGAAATGGGCTTCATTTGGCAGCTGTTTAGGGAAAGGGGATGGAGCTACTTAGTGAGGGAAAGACAGCAGGGTAACTCAGCCTGGGGCCATATGCTACCCAGCCAGGAGAATTTAGTCTTCCTCTTCCCTGCCACTGAGGTCAGATCAGGACCAGTTGACTCACCCCCCCCCATGCAACTTCCTGGGTGATCCTTGCTTCCTTCTCCCCACCCCACTATAATAGGAAATCCTGGGTTTTGTTCACTGCCACCACACACATTGCCAGTACCAACTTCCTGGCCCATCACTGAAGGTCTTCAGCCAACAACAACACTGGGGAGCCCTGTGCCTAGAGGTTGTCAAGAAATCTTGTAGGTGCTAGCAAGAAGGGTCTTCCCTGTTAATTGCTCAGGCTACTCTACCCATCCGCATCCATTTGTCCTTCTGTGCTCTGTCTGCAGAATAACTCCTGGGGGAAGCAGTATTCCTATGCCCTCTTCAAGGCCATGAGCCACATGCTGTGCATTGGGTATGGACGGCAGGCACCTGTAGGCATGTCTGACGTCTGGCTCACCATGCTCAGCATGATTGTGGGTGCCACCTGCTATGCCATGTTCATCGGCCATGCCACTGCCCTCATCCAATCTCTGGATTCCTCCCGGCGCCAGTACCAGGAGAAGGTAGGTTGAGCGTTGTGTCCCCACTCCTTGGCCTCTCAGTTGGTTCCCCGGACTACACATCTCTGGCCAGTTCTCCCCGCTGGCCTCTTCTGGCTTCTCATCCATCACCACTCAGACCCTACATGTTCTGATCCTGTTGAGGCTTCCCAGGTGCTAGGTTCTGCCATGCCACACTCACATGCTTCATGGCCATCTGTATGAAGGGGGAACAAGTGCTTCATCAGCCCATCCCATTCTCAGCTCCCGTGCTTCCTGGGTGGTCCATGGACCACACACCCTCATCATATATAAAACCAGGGCAGTCTCTCCTGCTTCCCCTGCTTAGCTTTCTCTCAGACAAGATAGCCATGTCTTGATTGCAGTGACTGAGAACTATAACCTAAATTTAGGCAGCCTGAGGTCCCCTTAGCTTCTCCTCGGATAGCTCTGAGTGTGGTACTGTCACGTCTCTCTGTGCAGAACAGGGCTGGGACATAGCTCAGTTGGTAGAGTGCTTGCCTAGCATGCATGAAGAGCTGGATTTGATCCCTGTACTATATAAACTGGGTGTGAAGGTATATGCCTATAACTCCAGCTCTTGGGAGGTAGAGGCAAGGGGATCAGAGGCTAAGCTATCCTTAGCCTCACAGGAACTTCTAGGCCAGCCTATATGAAGCCAGGCCACCCTGCATCTCATAGTAAGACTCTACCAGCTTTTCATGTGTACACACACACACACACACACACACACACACACACACACACACACACACACACACACACACACACACACACGCTCGCATGCGCACACTCTCGTGCACAACAGAGTTGTTCCTTGTGTAAAACTCTTGAAGGTTTCCCATTGCTCCTAAGATTAATATGAGCTCCTAGACAGATATTTTCACCTTGCACTTAAGGGCCCAAATCCAGTTAATGTTCAACTCAGTTCAGACTGGATTATGCTCTTGGCCTCTACAGTTGCTTCTGCTTCGGGGTCTAGCAATGGAACATGTTTCTTTTCTCCAGCCAACATCTTCACATCTTATCTTGAACGTGACTTTCCGTGACTCACTTAGCTCCAGTCTGTCACGTGATTCCACAGCACCCTCTACTTCTCTTCCCCCTGCTTGATTAATCACATATAGGCATATCACCCAGACTATAGTTCCTCAAGGGCAGGATCCAACGCTGTTGTCCACAGTGTTCGACACACACTAGACCTCAGGATCTGTTGATTCATTAGCTGCTGTCTGGCCTGGCTGCTGTCCCCTGGAAGGGTGACTGACAGATGGCATTCACTCAAGTGTGGAGGTCCAGGTTCTGTGATGTTAAGAGAAAACCTCAGGGCAGCCTTCAGGCCAGGAGGAGGCAGGAGAAAGTGGGAGAGAATTCCAGGCCAGTGGTCATGAGGTGTACCTGCAGTGGTGTGGAGGAGGGTGTTAGGAAGCACCGTTCTGGGTTAGCAGTGAGTGGGGACTCGGGACAGGACTCAGGCTGGGCCGAGGTAGGATCAGTCTGAAGCCCAGCCTGTGGTATACAGAGCAGGGATTTATGTAGACATGTCATTGTAACACTATAACCAGAGTGATGCTGCTTGTGAATTCTACGAGAATTGCCCTTACTTTGTTCTGAGTTCCTAGCTCTTTGAGTCTTCCTGTTTACCTAGGGGGAAAATATCTTACCTCTCTGGTCCCCTGCGCCCCCCAGCTCTTCCCTGGATGACTTAAACAGCCTTCTAACACAGCTCCGAATGTGTAAGCTGCCTCCATCACAATGGCTGGCCAGGAGGCTGCTGCCCTGCCAGACCTGTGTCCCCTCTGACCGTTCAAAAAAAAAAAAAAAAAATGTCTCAGTCTCAGCTGAGGCCCTGTCTACAGACATACCTTGCAAAGGGTCAGCCGTCCTCACTTCCACTTCCTGTCACTGGGCCTATTGCCACTCCCTGCAGGGGCGGGCACCTTCACTTCTAGAGTCTGCAACTCCAGAGTGATGTAGAAATTCCAGATATTTAGAGGAAATCTGATCACTCTCCTGGTCATTAGCCCTGTAGCTGATCTGTGGACACAGTTCTGTTTACACTTACCTTTACAGTTTTCAACACTCTCCCCTGCGTCCATCACCCCCACAGAGCTGGGAGTCAGGGCCACTGTTTTGGGTGCACTGTGATCGCATTACACTGAACCAACGTTGGCTAAGAGAGCCTCCGGTGTGTGTGCCTCTACTCGCCAGCCTGGGGGTGACACCTGTCTCTCCTGCATTTCAGTATAAACAGGTGGAGCAGTACATGTCCTTCCACAAACTCCCGCCGGACACCCGGCAGCGTATCCATGACTATTATGAACACCGCTACCAGGGAAAGATGTTTGATGAGGAAAGCATCCTGGGTGAACTGAGTGAGCCCCTACGAGAGGTGAGCTGCGGACAGCCTGGGCAGGGAGCGGGTCCCAGGCCTTGCGGGCACACCGTTTCCTCACCTGTTCCTTTTTGTGTCCCAATCCATGCCACCCGTGGAGCAGGAGATCATCAACTTTAACTGCCGGAAGCTGGTGGCCTCCATGCCGTTGTTTGCCAATGCAGACCCCAATTTTGTGACGTCCATGCTGACCAAGTTGCGTTTTGAGGTCTTCCAGCCTGGGGATTATATCATCCGAGAAGGCACCATCGGCAAGAAGATGTACTTTATCCAGCATGGTGTTGTCAGTGTGCTCACTAAGGGCAACAAGGAAACCAAGCTGGCTGATGGCTCATATTTTGGAGGTGAGACATCCAGGAGGCCCCAGGAGAACAAGAGTGACTAGGAGCTAAGCTGGAAGGATACCCTGAGATCATAAGCACAGAGGGCCCTTCGTGGCCACAGCCTGGAAAAGGGTATCTGTAAGCTCAGTATAGGGTGTCTGTCTGTGAGGCCTGCTATAATAAAGTATGTAAGACTGGTGGCTTGTAGACCATTGGACTTGGTTTCTCAGCTCTGGAGGCTGAGGAATTACAGGTCAGGGTGCTAGCCTGGTGGGTTCCATTGACTACTGCCTTCTTTCTGTGTCTCAGACAGTAGAAATAGCACGTGTTGTTTTCCTAGCCTCTTCTAGTGTATTCGTGTGCATGCATGAGCCTGCATACACCACTCATACCCACCCACACCATAAATCATGGCACCCATGTAGAGGTTAGGGGACAACTTGGGGCAGTCAAGTCTCTCCTTCCACCATGTGGGTCCTGGACATCTCACTCACATCATCAGACTTGGCCAAAAGTGCCATTCCACTGGACCATCTGACCTGCCCCTTTCTAGCCTCTTCTATAAGTGCACAAATCATCTCCCAGAGTCCCACTTCTAAGTATCAGATCATCGGGTGGAGAGTTCAGCATAGGAATATGGGGTGGGCACAGGCATTCTGTCCATTGGAGAGGGGTTGGCCTCATCAATAGGAACAGCTTGACATCTATTTGGTAGGGGTGGGGCTGGTACCTAGTATGGCTACAACCTAGCAGACAGCCTTGAGAGTTCACTGTACCAAGTAGTGGGGACCACAGTCAGATGGTGCAGCTCTGGGTGGCATGGTCCTTCTGTGCCTGACTGACCCTGGGTCTTGCTGTACCCACAGAGATCTGCTTGCTGACCCGGGGCCGGCGCACAGCCAGCGTGAGGGCGGATACTTATTGTCGCCTCTACTCACTGAGTGTGGACAACTTTAATGAGGTGCTGGAGGAATATCCCATGATGCGACGGGCCTTTGAGACCGTTGCACTGGACCGCCTGGACCGCATAGGTGAGGGGCAGGGTGTGCATGTGGGAGGGCAGGGAAGTAAGCACACACATACTCCACGTTACCCCCTCCCCCCCCCACACCTACAGCGTTACATGAGTGTCTGCGCTTGTTCTCTGCCCCAGGCAAGAAGAACTCCATCCTCCTCCACAAGGTGCAGCATGACCTCAACTCAGGCGTCTTCAACTACCAGGAGAACGAGATCATCCAGCAGATCGTGAGGCATGACCGAGAGATGGCCCACTGCGCACACCGCGTCCAAGCTGCTGCCTCAGCCACCCCAACCCCCACACCTGTCATATGGACCCCGCTGATCCAGGCACCGCTGCAGGCTGCTGCTGCAACCACGTCTGTGGCCATAGCCCTCACACACCACCCTCGCCTGCCCGCCGCCATCTTCCGGCCCCCTCCAGGACCGGGACTGGGCAACCTTGGGGCTGGACAGACACCGAGGCACCCAAGGAGGCTGCAGTCCCTGATCCCTTCGGGGCTGGGCTCTGCTTCACCAGCCAGCAGCCCATCACAGGTGGACACACCGTCTTCATCTTCCTTCCATATCCAACAGCTGGCTGGATTCTCCGCACCTCCTGGATTGAGCCCTCTCTTGCCCTCCTCTAGCTCTTCCCCACCTCCAGGGGCCTGCAGTTCCCCACCAGCCCCCACACCATCCACCTCCGCAGCTGCTGCCACCACAGCTGGGTTTGGCCACTTTCACAAGGCGCTAGGTGGCTCCCTGTCATCCTCCGACTCCCCGCTGCTCACCCCCCTGCAGCCAGGCGCTCGTTCCCCACAGGCTGCCCAGCCGCCACCCCCACTGCCTGGGGCCCGAGGAGGCCTGGGACTCCTGGAGCACTTCTTGCCGCCCCCGCCCTCCTCTAGGTCACCGTCGTCCAGCCCTGGGCAGCTGGGTCAGCCTCCTGGAGAATTGTCCCCAGGTCTGGCAGCTGGTCCACCAAGTACACCAGAGACACCTCCACGGCCTGAACGGCCATCCTTCATGGCAGGGGCCTCTGGGGGTGCTTCTCCCGTAGCCTTTACCCCCCGAGGAGGCCTCAGCCCTCCGGGCCACAGCCCAGGTCCCCCAAGAACTTTCCCAAGTGCCCCACCGCGGGCCTCTGGTTCCCATGGTTCCCTGCTCCTGCCACCAGCCTCCAGTCCTCCACCTCCCCAGGTCCCACAGCGCAGGGGTACACCACCCCTCACCCCCGGCCGCCTCACACAGGACCTGAAGCTCATCTCAGCCTCTCAGCCAGCCCTCCCCCAGGATGGGGCACAGACTCTCCGCAGGGCCTCCCCTCACTCCTCAGGGGAGTCTATGGCTGCCTTTCCACTCTTCACCAGAGCTGGGGGTGGCAGTGGGAGCAGTGGGGGCCTGGGGCCTCCTGGGAGGCCCTATGGTGCCATCCCAGGCCAGCATGTCACTTTGCCTCGGAAGACATCCTCAGGTTCTCTGCCACCCCCACTTTCTTTGTTTGGGGTAAGAGCCACCTCTTGTGGAGGGCCCCCTCTGACTGCTGCATCCCAGAGGGAAGCTGGGGCTAGGCCTGAGCCAGTGCGCTCCAAACTGCCATCTAATCTATGAGCTGGGCCCTCCCTCCCTCCCTCTTCTTTTTTCTCCCTCCTTTCTTCCTTCAGGTTTAACTGTGATTAGGAAATATACCAATAACAATAATAACCATTAAAAAAAAAACCCAGAAAAACAAAAAGACAGCAGAAAATAACCAGGTATTCTTAGAGCTATAGATTTTTGGTCACTTGCTTTTATAGACTATTTTAATACTCAGCACTAGAGGGAGAGAGGAAGGGAGGGAGGGAGGGAGGGAGGGAGGGAGGGAGGGGAGCAGTAAAGCTCAAAGGCAACAGCCAAAGGCAGGCCAGCAGGGCCTCTGGGGGGCAGGGCAGGGGTGGGGTGGCCGCTGTCCAGGGTCCTAGCACAGACCTGTCATTGTACTGTTCTTTAGAACAGGAGCTCATCAGCCCCTTGGCTGTGAACTTGGCTGCTGGGGGCTGCTCTAGGGTGTGTTCCCAGGAGCTGCCTGAGTCCTTGGGACACACAGGGCCCTTGAGGGCCTTGCTTTTTTTTTTTTTTTCCTACTGTAAACGTAGCAAGATATGTATATGAATATGTATATGTATGTAAGATGTGTCTATGTATAGCTATGTAGTACTCTGTAGAGCTGTGTAGATATCAGCTCCCACGTGCACACACACATGTGCAGTCTAGTTTAACCCCATGTTGCCAGGACACCCAGACCACCTTACATCAGCAATCTGCTGTGGCCCACAGGCTGGGCACTGCAGGCTCTGGGGGGGGGGAGTTCTCTCTCTCAGTCCTCAGGGAAGGGGACCCCTGGAACCTTGCAGCAGACCCTCTTTCCCCATCTCTGGGCTGCAACCCAGCTCTAGCCCAACCTCTAGTCCCATGGACGGGGAAGACTCCAGGCTGAGCCTTTTACTTCCCAGGGCCTCAAGCACACCTGTCACCTCTGTGGCCCCCAGTTTCTCTGGCTGTACAATGGAAGGTGAGGGGAACTTCTGTTTATTGAGTCTTTTCTGTGCCAAGCACTGGTTACGGATACCCACAGACTGTGAGGAGGGTTCTTAGATTTTTCCCATTTTACAGGTGTGGAAACTGAGGTCTCGGTCATTTTTCCGGAATCACATAGCCAGGAGTGGCAGAGCTAGGCTGAGCTGAGCTGCAGATCAATACGTCCCTAAGGCAAAAGCCTGTACTCCTCCCATCAGAAAACAGTGTTTCATAGAGCCCTAGCTTTTGGTCGCTAGGCAAAGAGCAGAGAGAAGAAATGGGAGCTTGGTGGCAGTCAGGCTTCAATCCAAGTGTCAGCTCTGCCACTTCTTAGCTGTGTGGCCTTGGGCAAATTATCTGACCTTTTTTGTTTCCTAGTTAGTAAGGTAAGAACAACCTTGGAACCGCCTCACAATGACCAGTGAGAACCAGATAAGAAAACGGCATGAAATGCCCAGCCCAGTGCCTGGTGCACAGCATAGTAGGTGCTCAATAAATCATGTTTCTTTACCCCCTCCTCATAAACTTAGCCCATTGCTCCAGTGAACTATGGTGAGATCCCAGGGAACTTTAGCTGAGGGCTCCAAGACTTAAAATCTCAGGACTCTGGAGGTGGCTGGGCCTCCATCACAGCCTGAGGAAGGTGCATGGCCAGTGGTGGGCTTGAGCCAGGCCTTGAGATATGGGAAGAGTGGGAGAGAGTGAGTAAAGAATGGGAGGAGGTTATTGCAGTGACGAGGAGCTGTGGAGCTGGGCTTTGGAGGGAAATATACAGGCTGGGGACCAGAGGACAGTCTGGGATGACAGGCCAAGTTGGTGTGTGGGTTTGGCTCTGAAGGCAACAAGCAACCAGAGCAGATTCCTTAGGCTGGAAAGCATCCCTGATGTCTCCTGAGGCTCGACATATATGGGTCTAAGCAGGTAGGACACTGAATGCCCACCTTGTGAGGAGGGCTACCATGGCCCTGGTCCCCATGTACTGGCCAGAATGGTGGCAGGAGCAGGTTTGGCTCTGGAATGCTCCAGGGAATCCCTCTGTTGATGGCCTGCAGGAAGTTGAATGCAATAATCCAGGAGAGAAGGGACAAAGGTCCTAGGGCCCTAGGAAGTCAGTAGAAGCTCTAGTCTATCCAGGGACTAGAGAAGCCTCCCCAGACCCAGGCAGTCCTCAGACTGGGGAATTCTGTACCCTGCCTTCAAGGAAGGCAGCCTAGGTAGCCAGCAGGGCTCCACCCAGACCTGTAATCCATCTTAGAGGCATAGGAGGGGAAATGGAGGGCCTGGGGTATAAGGAGTGAGGAGTCCCTTGTCATCAGGCCTGGCCTAGCCACTCTTCTCTACTGACACATGCATTTTATAAACGCTCTGACCCACTGGCCAACTCCTTGGTGACCATAGAGAGGCCAAGTCCAGTCAGCAGGACCTTCCACCCCCTCAACCTCTACAAGCAATTTTCAAATCTTCCACTTTTAAAACAGAAAAACGGTTAAACACACCGTCTTGTATATTTTATTTAAATAAAAAAATTCTAGCAAATGCTGATTTATTTGGGGGACAGAGATGGGGGTGGTAAGGTCCAATCGGAAACCTGGAGTCTCCAGAGAGGGAGGGGGACACTGCTCCTTAAGCACCCAGGGACATGTGCGCGAGTCTGCCCCTCACCAGAAGCATGGAGCTGGGCTGTATGCAGAACTGCGCATGGGAGCATGCGGCCTGACTGCAGACAGGTGTGCAACCATGTACAACATTCAGTGGCCCCTGAGGAGCTGATGGAGTTTATTCCCACTGTCACTAGCTTAGGGGAGAAGCAAAGATGGGGAGCCTGACGCAGGTCCCGCCTGCCTCTGCTGGGGTTCCACAGTCTCTGTGAAGGAGGAGGCGCTTAGTACATGGACACATGAACTCGAGCCAGCTAGATGCTGAGCAGGGGCCATGGCCTCTTGCTGCAAACAGACACACCCTCAGAAACGGGAGGGCGGCTGTGGGCAGGAGGTGACCAGTTGAAGCGAGATTGTAGGCAGCAGTGAATGGAGCACAGGTGTGGGGCTCCAGAACCCCAAGGGCAGATGGGGAGCTTAGAGCTGGTATGGCACCAACTTCTACTTCACACTCTACCTTTCTACCTAATGCTTGGCTGCAGAGGGCACCTGCAGGTCCTTGGACCGTGCTAGTTAGGGCAGGTGTCTGGGGTTGAAAGAGCAGTTTTCAGGTTCCTGGCTGCTGGGGGAATACCATCCTGTCTGACCACGAAGGGGGAATCCTCTGGAAAGATCAGGGAACCTGGCCAGTTGTTTCTCATCACTGCTTGCCTAGGCTGTTTCTGTGGTGACAGGCCTGGGAGTCCTGTTGCTAAGCAGACAGCTCAGCAGGCCCAGCGTCCCCATGACAACTGCCCCCTGTGGCCAGGTGGCAGTGCTTCCTCAGGGACCCCACTGACATGGCATAGGTAGGCTTAAATTCAGCTGCTGTGGAGGCAGCCTAGGCTGGACCACAGTGGCCTCTGGAACCAGGGGAAGTGGGATTAGAGGCAGATCCGGGTCAAACTGAAGTGGGTGCCTATACCAGTTAATTGCTTTGTTCCTAGACTTTGCAGGGGCAATTAGTAGGCGCCTACTGTATGTTAGACCCTAGGTGGTCCCTGTCTCTTTTCATTCTCCCACCAACTCTAAAGTGAGGAGGAGCCTCAATGACAGTAAGCCACAGGAAAGGGGAGGGAGGCCCAGAACTGGTGCTTTCTGGATGCCCCCAGCCAGAGTGGAGGGAGATGGATGCATACTCTGGCAGGAGACTCAGGAGGCTCAGGGTTTGCCTGTGTGCAATGGGTGGGAGGTGCAGGTGATTAGAACATAGAGTGATGGTCTGTACAGAATTAAAAACCCACAGTGGAAACGGCAGTTGGTTTGTTTTCCTTGTTATCATGGACTACCAATTCTAAAGAGCTGGTGATAAACACACCCATTCCTCCCCACATCTGGAGATACCACCTCTCCCACAGCTTCAGCTTCATGGGGCAACTGCTTTCCTTCTATCAGAAAGGTAAGAAGGCACTAAACTAGATTGCAAAATTCAAATTGTGTGTGTGTGTGTGTGTGTGTGTGTGTGTGTGTCAGAGTGTGTGTGAGTGTGTGAGTGTATTTGTGTGTGTGTCAGAGTGTGTGTATTTGTGTGTGTGTCAGAGTGTGTGTGAGTGTGTATTTGTATGTGTCAGGGTGTGTGTGTGTGAATGTGTGTGTGTGTGGGGGGGGTCTGGGGACCAAACCCAGGGCCTTGTACACAACAGGCAAGTGCTGTACCCCTGGGTTACATCCCTTGTGTTTTGTTTCTTGAGACAGGTCTTGCTAGGTCACTCAGGCGAGCCTTGAACTCAGTATGTAGCCCAGGCAAGCCTTGAACAGATAATCCCCCTGCCTCAGCATCCTCTTGAATACCTAATATTATAGATTTGCATCAGGCCTGATTCAAAAGAAAATTTGAACAGACTTCGAACCCTCCTGGGAAGCCATGTTTCATCCCAGGCACTATTTAACCCTTGCTTTCGGCAGAACTGCCTAAGGGTGGTCTCAACTCTCTGACCTCACTTCCCACCCTGGGGGTCACCTCTTCCTCCCTAGCAATGTGGCTTCCATTTCTCCTCCCTGGGAAAGGCCCTGAGCCAGTCCTCTAGGTCCACATAGGAGAATCCAGGGCTGATTCCATGCCTGGTCTTGCTGTTACCCTCAATGTCAGAGGGCATTTGTCAAGTTCACTCCAGATTTGGGGTCCCTACTTTCCCTACTCAACCCAGACTCAGCTATAACGGCTCCTCTTCTTCCCAGAGGTTGGTGCTGCTGGGGCCTCTGATTTTGGTCCCCTATCTTGTCACTCCATATCCCTTCTAGGGTGACCTCACCCTGCCCAGGGCTTTCTCCCTCTGCAGGCAAAAATATCCCACACTTCATTTCAACCCAGGCTCTACATTCCCTGACCCTTGGCTGGGGCTTCTTTATGTTCTTCTCATGGACCAGGGAGCTCCTCCATCCTCTGCTATTCACAGCCCCCACCAAAGCTCAGAGCTTGCTCCTGCTGACCCCTGATCCTCTACCCTCTGCCCCTGCTGCCCCTTACCTTCTTACCCCGTTCCTGCTGACTTTGTCTCTGTTGACCTCTGCCCCCGCTGGCCCTTGCCCTGCTGACTCCTGTCCCTGCTGACTTTGTTTCAAATTCTCTTTCTCCTGAAGGTGGGATATTTCAGAAAGGCAGAACACACATTCTATATGAAAATATTAACAATATCAGCTAGCCATTTACTAATCACCTAGTTTAAGAAACAGAACATAAAGAATGCCTTTGAGGTCATCTTTTCTGTGGCCATCTGTGGCCCTGCTTTCCTAGGCCAAACCACTTAACTGAGATCTAACTTGCCTTCCCCTTCACTATAGAAATGGGTCTTTATATAATGTACTTGGTTGCATACCAAGGTTGAGGAGAATTAGAAGCTGGTTGGTGACATGACAGATTTTGTGAATGATATTGTTCAGAATTTCTGTATATGACAAAGATTTGTGTGAGCTTGTTAGTTTTACATTTCTCTACAATATTGATCTATAGGGTTGGGGCATTGCTCGGTTGGCAGAGTTAATTTCCTAGCATTTATAAAGCCCTGGGTTCAATCCCCAGCAATGCATAAAACATGCCTGAAACAGGAGGTGAAGGATCAGGCCAAGACTAGCTTCACTACATAACCAGTTGGAAGCTAGCCCCCTGTTACAAGGAGTGTCTCTTTATTACTGTAACGGGGCAGGTCAAACTCCCTTTACCTCTGTATTCCACTGAACATATCTATAGTTTTAAATGTTTGTTACTCAAGTGATATCATGCTGTACATGCCGTATGTTTTACATTTGATATCATCACTTTGGGATGCTGTGGATGCAGAGAACCTGTAGCCTCTTCTTTACCTGCATAGGACTCCAGTATGGAGATGGGAAAGACCATTCTATCTCTCACCCTTGCAGACACTGCTACAAAAGCTCCTGATCAAGGCTCCTGTTGAAGCTCCTCTCTAGGCTCCATATCCAGTAGTGGACTAGCTGAGCCATGGGCAAATTAATCTTCTTTTTATGAGATAATGCCAACCTGTTTTAAGTAGTTCAAACAATTTACACTCCCACCTGCAGGGTATGAGTTATTCTTGCTCCACATTCTTGCCAATAACTGGAATCATTGGGCTTCTTGCTTCCCCAGTCTAGTGCTATTAATGTGTTTTAATGAGCAAATCCCTAATTACCAGTAAGGCTGGGTTTTTGTTCATATACTAATTTGCCATTTATGCTTCTACTTCTGAGAAATACGATTCATATATTTTGTTCCATTTCTATTGCCATTTGTCTTTTTGTTGTTGATTTATAGGACTTTTTTTACACACATATATTAGGAAAACAAAATAAACACTTTATTAACTATGTGTTACAAATATCTTCTTCCTGGATATAGTTGGTATGAATGCTCTCTCATACTCTATCCCTCCTTCCCTCCCTCCCTCTCTCTTTCCATCTCCCTCTCTTCCCTCCTCTTTCCCTCCCTCTCCCATACATTTCAAATGCTAGAAAGTTCCTCAGTGCCTTCTTTGCTTAAGAAACCACTCATACACTGACATTATATGTTATTCATTCACTTCCTTTCACATCCCATTGTCACAGGGCCACAACACAACTACAAAAGAGGCTGTATATGTAGGGCGGGGATACCTACAATATTTGCCAGGTGTCAATTGATTTCTGCTGTGGTGATAAAATACCCTCAGTGAAAGCAAAAGGGAGAGAGGGCTTGTTTTCCTCCTTACAATTCCAGGTCCACGATTACAGGGAAGCCATAGCAGGAGCTTAAAGCGTCACACCCACAGTCAAGAGCAGAGGACAGACACATGGACCCCAACTTACTGCTTACCATCAGCTTGCTTTCTCCTTTTATGCTGTCCAGGACTCCCTGATTAGGGAATGGTGTCACCCACAATGGGCTGCATCTTCCTACCTTGATTATCAAGGCGATCGCCAACTGACATGAGCACAGAACAACCGGATCTGTATAATTTTCCACTAAGATGCTTTCCAGGTGATTCTGGGCTTTTTGTATCAGGTTGACAGTTAAAATGAACTAGCATACCAATCCTTACCATCCTGGCCAGTTTTTTTCAGTGTGGTTTTATAATTGTCTTCATCAAGGGTTTTTTTACATTTCTTTGGGTTTATTCCTAGCTTCTCATGTTTTTGTTACTATTGCTAATTTCATATATGTTTCATATGCAGTAAAATTCACCAATTTTAAGTGTCTAGTTCCACGAAGCCTTACAATCACCTCAACCATTAGGATATAGAGTGTTTCCATGATTCCTTCCCATCCCCCTTCTGTTTCTTCCTCCTGATTGGTTCCCAGCAGTCTGTTACTGTATCTCTGAAGCTATGTTGCTTCTGAAATGTCATGTAAGTGGACTCATGGAGCGCTCAGTCTGTGCTTCCGGATCCTTCATTTAGTCAAATGTTTCTGAGCTCTGCCTGTGGGATGCTGCGCTTACTCCCTTGTATGGCTCAGTCATGATTTGTTTATTCATTCAACCATCAATGAACAACTGGGTTGTTTCCATTTTGGGCTATTAAGAGTAAAGCTCCTATGAATATTTGTGTTCAAGTCATATGAATGTGGATTTTTAAAACACTTAAACTGACAAAACACAAATTACATGTATTTATCATACACAACAGGATGCATTGAAATGTGTACTTAGTGAAATGGTTAGATTGAGCTAATTAACATGTATTATTTCATATGTCATATTTTGTGGTGAGAACACTTAAAAATGTATTCTTCTAATGATTTCAAGATGAATGTAAGTTTTCATTGATCATAAATACCCAGGAATGGCTCTCTGAGTAATATGAGTAGTATATTTGTAATTTTATAGGAAATTGCCATTTTCCAAAGTGGAAGGACTCTTGCCTTTCCATCAGCAAGTATACAAGCCTCCCCATCACTTCACATCCTTATGCTTGCAGTTGCCAGCTGCAGCGTCATCCCCCTAGAGGTCTGTAATGTTAACCCTGGTTTTAATTTGTATTTCCTCAAATACTAAAGATACTGCACATCTTTATTGGTATCTCTTTTCCACCCGTGTTTGTTCTTCGGTAAAATCACTATTCAACTTTTTATATGATTGTTTTTCTATTAAGCCTTTGACATCCTTATTATTGAATAATAATTTAAATATTCAGTGTATAAATACTTGATAAAATAGTTCTTTGGGGAAATATTTTCTAGGAGTCTGTGACTTACCTTTTTACTTTCTTATTTAGTCATCACAGGTCAAAATCTTTTAAACATTTTTTAAAATTGATTCTTTGGGAATTTTACATCATGCACCCCAATCCTGCTAATTTCTCACGCAGTACCTGCCACTTACCCCTGTGGTGTCCCCGACGAAAGAAAAATTTTAAAAATTAATTAAAAAACAAAATAAACAAGCAACTCACTTTGCTCCTTTGCCTTTCCCGCCTCTCCAACACTTCTTCATTCATCCTGGTGACACTGGGAGCTCACGTTGTGTGGCCTTTTGTCCATTCAGCTTTACTTGCAAATGTTCATTGCAATGAACCCTCATCAAAATTCCTCTTGGCTATCCTTCATGTACTCTGGAAGATCATATATGGTGTAGATGTTGGAGTGGGTCAACTCAAAGACCCGGATGAGGGTATGGGTGGTAGACAATTAGGCCAGTCCAGGCCTCTGGGATTGCTCCTATCAGGCAGTGGAGGAGCCAGCTCATCTACCCTCATGCCATTTGGGCCAGCTCTCCCACACCTATAGTGAAGGGTGTGACCATCTCTTCTGCTGTAGTGGCCATGGGGAGGGGAGGGCAGGACCAGATCTTCTAGGGCCAGTGAAGGGTGGTGTCCAACTTGCCATTTTTTTTTTTTTTTTAACAATTTGTGCTTTCTGGCTAGATAACAAAAATGACATAGTAGAAAAATATCTGCAGCACAGAAAAGTCAGAAACAGTGACTAAATGATTTAAAAAAGCAAGACTCAGGGAAATTAAATAGGAAAATGCCAGATGTAACTCCTGCTGTATCAGTAAATGCATTACATGTAAGTAGACCACTCAAATTAAAAGCAAAGGACTTGCAGAAAGGATTAAAGCCCATGATCTAGCCATATACTGTCTATAAGAGATATATGCTATCTTCAAATACACCATTAGGTTGAAAATAAAAGAATGTGAAAGGTATACCAGGTAAACAATGGCCAAAATAAGAATAGCGTGTCATTCTAATACCGAAGCAGATTTTAAGACAGAATTTTTGCCAAAGGCAAACTTTTATAAATTTTATAAAGAGAAAAGGGATAATCAATAATAATAGACCATTTATAAAAATACATACCCCTCAAATGCATGACATCAACCTGAAAGGAGTAGACAGGTAGTAACTGCCAACTAGCACTCCACTTTCAGGACTGGATAGAACAGGTAAACTGAAGATGGGCTTGAAAGCAGAAGGCTTAAAGCCAGATATGGTGGCACACACCTGTATCCCAGTACCTGAGAGACAAAGGCAGCGGGATCAAAAGTGTAAGGATAGCCTGGACTGTAAGAAAGCCTGTCTTCAAAGAACCAAACAATAAGTAGATAACCTGGACAACTTAAACCAACTATACCTAACATTTGCCTCTGGAAACTTCCTCCAACACTACTGATGTGCATAATACAGGACATTCTCCAAAACAGACCATGTGGTAGGTCACAGGTCTTAATAAATTTAAAGGAGACGAAATCATGTCAAGTATATTCCCTGCTCTCTCTCTTTTCCTCCTTCTCCCTCTTTTTCTCTCTCCCCCAAAACAAGGGAATGCAGCAAAAACAATGGTATGAGAGAAAGGTTTCGCTCTCTCTTCCTTCATTAGAATTAGCCCTATTTAAAAAAAAATCACTTTAAAACATTTCGGTTGAAGTTTATCTAGTACCTGATTTTTGTTGTTGTTGTTGTTACTGTTTTCTTTTCAGATCTGTTCCAAACAGTACTGAAAGAAACTTCCTTTAAGTGGATCTGCACTTTCTGTTAACCTGCTTTATGATCCCCCAAGCCTCCTGTCAGGGCTGGAAAAGCTGTCCTTTGCCAGATTATTCCTCAGGTCTCAGCATTTTCCATGTTGTGAAGTATCAGTCCCCTCCTCCAGGCTGGGAACAACTCAGCAACAGACTGTCTAACTCATGCTGCATTCTCAAGTGTAGCTGCACTGTAGGCCTCAGGAGTATATGGAAACAGTGTATAATTCCTAGAGTTCTGGGTGAGGAAAAACCTGTTCTTACTGGCCCAAAATATTTCTTTCTTCATCACATCCCACTCCATGCTCTCCTTGGCTTCAGTTCCAGCCAGTTTTCCTTCTGTGTTAGTCCAGAATGTTCATAAGCATTTTCTTCTACCTACCATCTCCGAGGTAACTTTGTATATGGGAGCCTACTCTTAGCATTTTGCTTGCAAGAATCCCAGCTCTCTTTTCTTCTTTCAGAAAGCTATACATTACTAAGAATTCTCAGTAAAACCTTTGTGTCTGTGTGTGCACTGTTGTGAGTATAGGAACACACAGGCTGGAGAACTTAGGCATCCGTTCTCACCATCCATCATGAGTTTTTGGGGAATCGCCTGTCTCTATCTCTGTCGTTTCTGTCTCATAGAAGTACTGCAATTACAAATGTGCTACTCTGCTAGCTTTATATGGATTCTGGGGACTTGAACTTGGATCTCCATGCTTACACAGCAAGTACTTTACTCACCAGGCCATCTCCCCACCCCAAGACCTGTTTTTGAGATTATGAAAGGTACCCACTTTATCCTTAACTCTCTAGGCTGACCCCCCCCCCCTGAAACATCTGATCTGCCACAGGTAGCTCAACTGGGCCCAGTCTTGTGTCCTTGAGTATTCCAGAAAACACTCTGGGGTGGATTACACCCGCTTACTCTCTCCAGTGAAGGTGCCCATCCAGATCTCTGCACTGGCCTGCTGGAGCTCCAGCACTGACCTCAGTGGCCGGCATCTGAACGTAGGCCTGACATGGGATGGATGCCTACAAGTTACCCTCTTTCAGGCAGCTCTGTAGCACTTCTACCTACCCATGTCCCACATTTAGGTTCTCTTCTGACATCTCAGACCCAGCACAGGCATGCTTCTTCTACAAAGCCTTCCTAACGATGTGCTCCCTTGCAGTAAGTAAGAGCTTGAGCTCTGTCAAGTTCCCGCAGCACCGGGCCTGGATGCCTTAGCTCTGACTTCAGGTCTTATCCTCTCACAGGGTAAACTCATTTAGTAACAACCTACAGTGCATCGGGCACTAAGGTGGAGAATCCAAACACAGACTTTCCTTAAGGAGGTCATTCACGTAGTGGAAGAAGCAAACAAACAAAAAAGAATGATTATGGGACTGGTTAAAGATAAATACACATCTACCAAGAGAGAACCAGCGGTGAAGTAAGGGGGAAAGAGAAAGGAAGGGACAGTGCAGTGGCCACACACAAGGCTTATGCAGAGTCAGTTTGCTCTGTTGCCAGACCTAGTTGGAAAAAGGAAGGGAAGAGGCTAGGTGGGCTACATCGAACTGTTCTGTAGGCCACTGCATGATGTTGAGCAAGGGAGGAAAGATACTGGCTTGCTGTAGAGGTTCATCACATTGCTTAGCAGATAAGGATGTGGTACTGTGGAGGGGGCATTTGAGAGATAGGGCTGACAGAACTGAAGTGTGGTTGTGGAGAACTTAAAGTTGTTCCCACATTCCCTTCTGTGAGAGGGTAGAGGTGTTCAGAGAGTGCAAGCACCTAGCAACCAGGTGACAGGAGCTCTGCTCCAGGGCTCTGAGAACATGTGCAATGGTCCAGGACCTGGACACTGCTGACTAGGGTCTAACTGTGCTGACCACAGAAGGTCTTGAGCCCCTTGATACCATGGATTTCTTAGCATCACTTTGAAGGTCTCGCTCCCATTCCATTTATGGGTCATCCACACCATGCCAAGCTTTTTTGATGCTTGTCTCATTGTCTAGAGGCTCTAATCTCAGTTGGGGAGGCTCCCTGTGCCCACTGCAGCTGTGGGCACTTAAGACTTGGGAGTTGGAAGGGACCTATTTCATACAAGGTCAAATAGCATTAGGGCATACCGCAGATCCTCACTTTAAGAAATTCTTTCAGATGCCTCAAGCCATGTTCTCCCGAGTCTCCCTTAGGAGCATGTTCCCCAGTCTTCTTGAGGGTACAGCTTTCCAGGCCCTCTCCACCCATAATTAAGGAAATTTCAAGTTATTCATTCTCTGAAACGCAGCAACTACTCAGCTCTAGAGCTCTCATTTCCCAAAAGAGTTGAATAAAGGACACCTTAACACAAACATCATCCATCGGGCCTAAGAGCAATGATAGTTTTTTTTTTAAAATATATTTAATTAGTATTTTGCCTGCATGTGTATCTGTATGAGGGGGTTGGGTGAGCTTCCATGTGGGTGCTGGAGATTGAACCCAAGTCCGTCCTCTGAACAGCCAATGCTCTGAACTGCTAGCCTCTAATGATAGATTTAAATAGTATTTTATTCCAGTATTACATAGCATGAAGAGTTTAAAGTATGCCCTTGTTGATTTTAACTGCCCACTTGACATGGCCTCGGCCATCTGAGAGGAAATCTTCCACAGAGGAGGAATTGCCTAGATCAGACTGGCCAGTGCACAGGCCTTTGAGAGACTATTGTATTGACACAGGAAGGCCCAGCTAACTGCAGGTTGGCACCATCCCTAGGCAGGTGGTCCTAACTGTATAAGAAACTATCAGAATAAAAGCCTGTGAACCAGCTAGCCAGCAGCATCATTTATGCTTCTTTACTCCTTTGGAGGTGAAGTGAGTTCCTTGTTTGAAAATAATGCTGTGAAATAGCAAGCAGGCCTGTTAGACATCTCTCTTGATGGACTGTGACTGGGAATTGTAAGCCCAATAAACCCTTCCCTCCCCTAAGTTGCTTTTGGTCACTGTTTTCTATTAGAGCAGCAGAATTAATCTAGAGCATTTCCCTTCAATTAACATCTCACACTTCTTCCCCCAGTACTCCAGTATTTTTCACTGGGTGCTAGAAACCCAAGGTTACATGTATGGTACTTGTTTGTCAGGGGTGGTTCCCCTTGGCTCCCTGTTTGTCTACATGGTCATAGTCAACCATTTGGTACTTCCTATGCCTGCCAGGAAGGTTGCCAAAACTGTGGGGATCAGCGAGGCTTGTCCTTCCTTCCTTTCCTTTCTTTTTTTCTAGAGCCTTGTCAATCCTGTCTTGAGAGCAGCCTCGTTTTACTTTGTAGAAGTTAGTTGTGGCACCAGTGTTATTTCTTATGACTCTGCAAGGCAGACAGCTTACCTATCAGGGGACTCCAAATAGGTCATGGTGCTGAAGTGGAAGGGTCCAAGTACCACAACACTCAGGAAAAATTGGGGTCCCTGTAAAGTAGGGAGGGGCTACAGGAGAAGCCTTCTGGCAGGCCCCAGACTTCATCTTTAGGACTGTTGGTCCACTCATCCAAGAGACAGGTATCTGCTGTTGTTACAGGCTGCATCTAGCCTGAGGTAGTCAGAAAACTGAGACATTCTTGCAGACTCACAGGGCCATCACTAGAAAATGTGCCAAGAGTGCCATCTAGGGATGCAGAGGGGATAGTCAGGTGATTGATGTGGCTGGAAAGAGATGGTTATGGAGACATGTACTTTCCCAAGCCCCTTTCTCATGCTGGTGTAGCAGTACCTCTGGTACCTGCTTGACTGTCTGGACCAGAGATGAGGGCAAAGAAGCATTCTTGGAGCTCTGGAGGCTCAGACTTTATCCTGAGGCCAATCTAGCACCTCTAATGATGATGGTGGGTGCTATTTAGGTTTCCAAGTACAGGCTTGTGGAAGAGGGGCACAGGGGCAGAGGGACACTACTCTTCATACAGTCTTTGCTTTGTCACAAGCTAACAGATGGCAGGGGGCCCATGGCTGCTGAGGTCACCACTATTCCAGGCCGGGAATACCAGGGATTCTTACACAGGGAATGCAGCCTCCCCAGCATAGAAAAGAGCTCAGCTGTTACTGTAAAACTAACTCAGGGTGGTTTTGCTGCCATTTGTCATTCCTCAGGCTTCCTAGTCCCTTAGGGCAGCAATAGCAGGGAGGTGACAGGTACAAGGCACATCTTTGGAGCTGGCAGTCAGACACTTCTTGGATCACCTGCTACCCCTCCCCAGATTCCAACTCCTGTTTTTTGTAGCGGTGAGGGCCCCAAGGAGGTTATTGGAGGCCAGGAACAGGAGTTCCCAAAGTAGTTTAAGGGAAAGAACTTTTGACCAGACCACAGTTTGATTGGATTAAAAAAGTGTATTGGATTTCCAATACTAAATAAAAACATGAAACTGTTTTTAAAAAGCCATAGAGTTTTACAGCATCAACTACAGAAAAGGCCAAACAAGTGTGTACAGAACCAGTCCCAGCAGTCCTCCGGGCCCCTTGAGCAGGCAGCAAGGCAACAGACACATTTGTTCCACACCCTCCCGAAGGAAGCTGCTGAGCCACAGCTCGACTAAGACACAGACACAAAATGGTTTAGTTTCCAGAATCACAGGAAAATATAAGACATGTATTAAATTGTGAAATGGTGTAATACAGAATAGCTTTGCATTTTTTTGAATTTAAAAAATTCCCCAACTTTTAAGTTATTTTAAAAAATATGTCCCTCCCCCACCCATCTCAATTCTGTGGCAGTATCCAGGTACCAAGGCCCTGAGGTAACAGAAGTGTTGGGGTTAATGGAAGGAATGCCCTAAACATCTAATGTGTTCTGTGGGCAAAGGCTAGACAGTTTCTGAGGAATCTAGCCTCCAGGTGGCCAGAATGCGCTGACTGATCTTTGTAGGACAGCCAAAGCACACTGGTTGTCCCGGAACCCAGGGTGCCATCCGGTGACCAGGTAGAAAAGCAGTAGGAGTTAGATCATTGCCCACCCCACCTCCCAAATCATACAAAGAGTTCACTTTGTTGAAAAGTAAAAAGGGTAAAATAATTCACGGTCAAGGGCATGTAGGCTAGGGTATCCAATGGTGGTCTGAGTAATCTCACTGGCTATAAAACCCAAGCCCAATTTACTTTGTACACTGTCTTTCAGGGATTTGTTGGGGAGGATGATGCCTGAGGGTTAGTCTTACACTTTTCATTATATATTAACATTAAAAAAACAAAAACAAATACACACCTCTCAGCTTTTTTACCTCTTGGGGGAAACTCTGCAAAGGCAAAGGCTTCTGTGTGTGGCTGCGTCCTCAGCACACCTGTAATCCCCCATTGCCTTGTTCTAACTGGGTTGGGGAAGGCAACTGCTTCCACTATCTCTGTCCTCTGCTCCTTGCAGAATTATGTTCAGAAACACATGGGGAAGCCTATGGGCACCCCACCATCTGCCTCATCATGGTTCAAGCTTTTCAGGAGCCTCTGCAATGAGGAATGAGAGCTGAGGACTGGCACCAGAGAAAGAAGCAGGAGTCCTATTTGGAATAGAAAATCAAGCTCCTTCCTTAGCTTCTAACCTTCCAGAGAACAGCACAAAGGGGTCGCCACCCTGTACTTTCTGACTTCTCAGAGCAGAGTCAGGCTCTGGTTCTACTTGGTATCACTTAAGAAATTAAATCATCACTGGGGGCCTCAGTATGGACACTCCAAAAAGGACATGACCAAGACACCAGGGCAACTAAATCATCAAAACCACCCATCATACAGGAATTTATAACCAGATCCAAACAAAACTCCAGTTGCTATATAGTGACACTGAGATAGACATGCCAGGAAAGGACACTAAAGATGCTGCTCCCATTCTCTGCAGGCTTTTGGAACAAAGTACAATGACAGAAACATTCACAGGACCTCAGCAGCCCCTCCATTTCCTAGTCCCAATCCCCAACCCCACCCCAATACTGAATCTGCACAGAAAACAAACAAGTCTTTTCAATGTTACATTTCATTCAAATAGATCTGTAATCTCACAGTGATGAGAGGAGAAAGTCAGGCCTTTAATAATTACAATACAAAAATAATAAAAAAGCTTACAAACAGCAATGCAACGTTCCCCCCCTCAAAGTGATGGATTAACAGCTGGCAGAGGATGCAAGGTCTCAGAATTAAAAAATAATAAAAACAAAACCCCAAACATGCCAACCCATCAATGGTGTCAAACAACCGCACTCTCAATGACTTTCCATAAGTAACTGGAACCAGCAGTCAAATGTCAACTGCTTGTGGAGAACATCATGGACTTCCTTGGCTTCTGATAGTGTTTTCTTTAAAGTAAAATAAAATAGGACACAAAATTGTACATAAATGCCAATGTCTACACTCCATAAACGTGATGCAGCTGCAGCACAAAGACACAGCCACTGACCACAAAGTGAAAGGCAGGTTGCACATCTTGCCTCTTCCCTGGACACAAAATTTTGGCCCATGGTGCCCAGTCCTGCAGACTATCAGCAGGCAAAGGGAAGCTGCCTTTAACGAAAGTGTCATCCAGGCTGACCAGGAGAAGGCAGGTGGCTGTGCCTGGAGCCAGCCCCATGTGGAGGCACTGGCTGGTCTGCTGGCTCCTGTTCTCAAGTGCTGTCCTCTCGTACTCTGTACAATTCCTTGTTTCAAGGTTAAGTTCAAGACTTCTAGACTCAGGTGTGGAGTCATGTCCATGTGAAGGTCATCAAGCTGTTGTGATGGCATTTAGGTCCTTCATTAGTCCTTCCAGGTGGGCCATCTCTTTGGTCAGCTCATCTGGTTCATAGCTCTACAAAAGGGAGAATATCATTACTGGGGATGATCTGAAGAGCTGTCCAGAAAGGACAGCTCGGAGTACCAAGTGGCCTGGCCAAAACTACCCTGAGAAGCTGGTCTACTGAAACCATGCTGGCTCAACAAAGTTAGAAGCAGCAGATGTACTGAAGGCCATTAAGAAAGACAACATTTCTTGACAATTCACAATGCCTTTCTCCCCACATACACACAATACTCAACCCACATGACCTCACAAGGCAGAAGCACTATTGCTTTTCTCTTCTAGATTTCTGCCAGACCAAGAGTTTGTGTGCTCTGCGTCTCTGGGCTTAAGCATTCTCTTTAGAAAGTCCCATATCTAGAAATGTAATGTGTATACTGGGATTAGAAAACAAGACAATCTTAGGTGTTTCTTCTTTCAGCATCCTCCTCAGAAAATGCACAAAGTAAAGCTCAGGGGTGAAAGAATGTTGTGTGGTTCACAACAAGAAGGAACCAAGCAGAAGGAACAGAATGGGAAGATGTGTATGACTGACTGTGATGGGATGATAAGGTACTTTAAGACCTATCAGAGTAGATAGGAAATCAAACCAAACCCTTAACACATTCCCAGCGAACATGGAGATGTTCCAAGGACACCTGCCCAATGAGCAACTAAATCTGCTTTATACCCATGGGTGGAAAGACCTGAGTCCACAAAAAAGTACATTCAGCCAAAACCATGCCAGCAGCCCCCTTAGGATATCCTGGCTAAACTGAGGGCCCCAAGAACTTACACTCTCGGAGTCTTCCAGCATCCTGGTGGTCTCCTGTACTTCAGGGGCACTGGGAACAACCACTGGCATAGGAGGCCGGCTCCTTCCTAAAGTCCCGATGGAGGCTGTTTTTACTGAGTGAATGTGATGGTTCAGAGCTGAGAAGTAAAGGGCATTATCAGGTTGTGGCTAAGGTTGCACCCCCTAGACCTCAGAAGCCCTCTTGAGGTCTGAATGCTGTTTCAGTGTGAAGGATGCATACAGTTGCAGGTAGGGATCCTGTTCTGAAGTCATTGGAGCAAGATGGAAGGAAGAAGGCAACAGGGCATCCGAGAGGCCAGAGAGACACCCCATTGCCTTTAGAAAACTAATAACCTTACCCTATGGTTCTCAAAGCTTGGTGACTCATGGATTCTTCACAGAATGCCTGAGAGTCAAAGCCATTCACTATGCCACATAAGGAAACATTTGTCTTTTTATTGATTTGCTTTTTTTTTTTTTTTAGGGCACAGAGCAAAATTAGCTAGACTGTTACAGCCTTAGAAATGAAGGTAGCATCAATAGACTGTGAACTCATTAAGGGGCATGCTCTCATATTTAAAGAACCAGCTTATATTACCCTTAATGAAGCAGTAGAACTTACTTGTTTTACTAAATCTAATTCTCAATTACACACCTTTTAAATGCTGTGTGTAATCAAATGTAAATGTTTCCGCTGTATACCACTTATGGCACCATCTTTAAGAAGGGCACTGGGACAGACTACCAGTTGAATTTCTATCATGTAGCATAAAACTTTTAATTCAAAGATGACTGGCAAATGGGTCCTTCAATTATTTTCTAGAAATGGAAAAAAGTGAGCTATGAACTTAAGGAAAATGAGGGGTACTGCCAATGTTAAAAAAAAAATCAAAGTTTTCAGTGAAAATGACCATTTTGAAAAACTTGTTTCTGTCACCTGACTGTGAAAGCTTCTTATATACAACGATTGTGTGAATATTTGGAGGATTTTCTTAAAAATCTTCCAAACATGCAATGTATTATTTCATCATTATACATCCAAAGTGCAAGATGGATCAATGCAACCCAGTAGAATGGAATGTGTAGAGTCCATGAATAGATACAGACTGCACACTATAAACCAACGTTTAAGGAACTACGGCATATTGAGTTTCCCATATTATCAGCAAATACCCAGACTGGGATTAGTGGTATGTATCTGAAATCCCAATGGAGGATTAAGAATTCTAGACCAGTCTGTGCAATACCTAAGTCCCTCTTTTCAAAAAGTAGTGTCCATAAGTATCTGAAAGGTTATAAAAGTTCATTGCTCTTTGCTAACTATGTATCTGTGAGGCCAGATTTTTAAAAACCAAAACAATGTATTACAGCAGACTGAATGCAGGAGCAAATGTGAGAATCCAGCTGCCTTCCAACAAATCAGACACTTCCCAATTTTAGAGAAACTGTAAGGCAATGACACGAGTTTTCCTTCCAAGTTAATTAAATTAAATACTGAATTAAACACTGTTTTTAATTCCTAATGGTAAACACTGTCATGCTCCATATGCAGAATGTGGTCTTTTGTGTTCTCTGTAGCTTTTAAGATGAAGAGGCTTTGAGACTAGAGAAATCTGAGAACCATAGACTCACTCTGAAACAAATCATAATAAACAATGGCCAGCTGGTTGCTGATCTATGAAGTATGGCAAATGAGTGTTCTCTATATCTTGAGATTGCTGGTTTTGAGCCCTGAGCCCCCTGGTTCTTTAACCTGCAGCATCTTTTAGAGTAAGGTGAATTGAGGGGCCCAGACAGACAAGTTCTGCTGCCCAAACCTATGTCATTGGATTTTAACACCAAGGATTCTACATGGAAAATAGTTCAAAAGTCCAGCCCCTGTTCTCCAAAACATTATGCTGTGGCTTGTACACAAAAGAGGGCAAGGACACACAGCTTCTCCAAGTTGCTAGGAAAACCTTGGAGGATATTTGTCCTAAAAAAAAAAAAAGGGATGTGGAGGCCGGGGCAGTGTGGCACACATCTTTAATCCCAGCACTCAGGAAACAGATCTCTGTGAGTTCAAGGCCAGCCTGGACTATAGAGTGAGTTCCGCCAAAGGCTGTTACACAGAGAAACCCTGTTAAAACCAAAAAAAAAAAAAAAAAAAAAAAAAAAAAAAGTGGGGTGAGACTTCTACCCCACATCTGAGCCAAAGATCTCTGCTGCTCTCCTCACTCACCTTGCTGGGACAGTAATGGTGTGCTTGGCAGTGCAGGATCATAGATAGGAGGTCCTGGGGGTGGGATTGCTGGCACAGCAAAGCTCTTCAATGGGTGGGAAGGGCGAACGTGGGCTGTGGGAAGGCTCTGGCCTGAGTCTTCCTCTTGGGAGCTGGCCAAGTAAGAGGAGCTGGTAGCACCTTCAGGGTCCTGATGGTCAGTGCAGCATGTCTGAGACGAGGAGGCTGGCATGGTGTCTGTGCTGGGGGTGTTTCGAACAGATTCTATACCAGGAAAGCATAAATGTTAGTATTTCCTTACTATTAAAATATGCATTTTTGGCTACTTCCAGGGAATTCCCTAAACCTGTTCAATAAGCACTTGAAGAGATCAGTGCTAGTCCAAAGACACATGGATTAGGACTACTGCCAAGGCTAAGAATGGATGGGCTAATCTAAGAATTCTAAAACAATCTTGTTTCAACCAGCTGTTACAATTTTTTCACTTACATACTTAGGTAGTTCTAAGTTTGTAAATTTAAAGAACTTATTATGAAGTTCACATGAAGGCTCCTAAGATTACTGCATACAAATTTTCAAATTTCATTCTCTGACTGATAATCTTAGAAACTAGCCTTTTATAGACAGTAGGAACTATCAGCAAGGCTGTGGTGGTATCTGCAGGTGAGGGGAATGCTCAGGCACTGCATGAGCGTCATCAATGTGGATGGCTATGGCACACAATAGTAAAGCTTCACAGTAGCTAGAGGTCTGCACACAGCTGGAAATTGTACCAAATGAATGGTATGTTTATCCAAAGGAATAAGGAAGGGTTAGTCTGGAGAAGGGAAGACTCAGGAAAGGCAATAATCCCAGAAAATACAAAGAGGGAGAAGTATTCAGAAGACAGCATGGAGGGGCAAGAAAAGCACAGGTCCTGGATTCAGCCAGTCTTATACTCTACTTTGAGAATACTAGATGAGTCAATTTGGCAAAGTTCCTGAATCACTGAGAATTCATCTATGAAACATGGAGACAAACACATAATTCACTGAGTATTAGATGTATAAAAAGAGCTGAAACATAGTGTTGAACAACAGAGAGGATCTTTTTGTAGATCACTGAGCCTTTATTCTATGCTAAACACTTTACATTTATCCCTCAAAGTAACTTGGGAAGTACTGGGAGGGTAAATAAGCAGGTTACCCATAAACAGGCCCAACAGAGCAGAGTTTGAATCTTTGTTCTGACTCCCAGGCTCAGGTTCTAAAGCCCTACATATTTCTTGCCTTTCTGCACCTAATGCCTCTTGTCTCCTCCTGCAAAGCAGAAGTAGCAATGCCAGGAACGAAGGAAGATTTTCATATAATGTGAACAAGACAGATCACCATATCACCCAGAAGAGAGACAGGGAGAACAGCCTGGGCAACAAGCTGCAGCAGACAGTCTGAATGCTTTTTCTGACTTATATGCGTTCTCAGCCTTAAGAACAACACATAAGCCACCTGCAGCAATCTAACATACTTCCTTACATTTGTGAAAAAGCAATCGATCAGTTCCCTTGGGCTCTCAGGAGATAGGACAGACTACCTCTTTAATATAAAATACTCTGAGTTCCAGGGACAAGGATGAATGCATATGTGCTGCCTCCCACCTCTACCCCAAGTGGGCTACAACAATCTCTCCAGGGTCAGACACTTCTCATCCTCTAAAGTTATGTTAAGGATGCCACTTCTCAGCTTGACCAAGCCAGCCATCACTGTGGCTGGGGAGCTGCTGGTCACCATTTGTGAACCAGGCCCAGGTAGAAGCTGGTTAGGAAGGAAAATAAGAGGCTGTGTGAGTGAAAAATGGGTCTAAGTCCTGACCCTATCACCAGGTAATAGATAATATGGTAAGTTATCTCTGTGTACACAGGCCTAATTGCCTCAACTACCTTTTGACAAAGAGATAGCAGGAAAGTAAGAAATGAAAGCTCAGTTGCTTGCATGAGTCAAAGTTCTAGCTACTGCCACAGACTAGGGTAGCCATGTATACTCCAGAGGGCACCAGAACATGGCATTCTTTGAGGAGGATGCCCCTTGATACTGTACAGCATCATTTGGATCTACTAAGACACTAAGCTCTAACTAAAATACTAGGCTCTGTAAAATTTCTGCTTTGGTGAGGAGTCTAATTCTTTACCTTTCAGAGTTGTTTAAAACATAGTTTACAACAAACAGAAAGTGCTCTCCCCATGGCAAGCAGTAGGGACTACTTGTCCAGGCTCCAGTTCTGCACAAGTTTCAAACCCAAGGTTATGGAAATAGCAGCTTAAGCTCTACTGACATAAAGTCTTGGGGAAATACAAAGCAGGAGAACTTGGATCACTTCTAGATACCTGCTCTAATTTTCAAATAGATCCCTAATGAACCTATCACTTTATCCTCTGAGGGCATTAAAGCAAGGACTACATTCCTTTCCCCGTCTTCACTTCCTGTCTCAGTACATACAGTAGAGAACTTTATCAACAATGGTCGAGTACTTGGATGAGAATTCGGTGGGAACTTCCAATCTTCTCTCCTAAGCCATTTCCAATTCACGACAAGGGAGGAGAAAGATAATCAGGCCAGGAGAGCAAGTCATATATTCATGTGGTTCCCTATGTGAGGACTGGGAGGGTCAGATCTGTTAGCCTTCATAATGGCAAGTATTGCTAGGCACAAAATTGTCATTCTCAGAGCAGGGTTGGATTGTAAAGTTGCATTCTGGCACTTACTGTTCTATGACATTGTGTTTTCAAGACAGACTTTGGTTCCCATGCAGCTGGCTGGAATAATTGTTTATTTCTAATGTACAACTGAAACCTAGATTTGGAAGGATAGTAGGCAGGCCAAATTTAGGCATGTGTTGAAGCAGAACCATCCAAATCAGGTAACAGTACTGGCAGTGTGCAGCACTGAGAACTATTAGGCAGGCTGTAGACAGCCCTGGAACCTGACCTTCATTTGGTATTCTGGACGTATTAATGACTAAGGGCATAGAGATGCTAGCAGTGGTGACTCAAACTTCTAATATTTTTGAGGCTTCTTAAAAAATAGAGCTCATTAGAATTTCCCTCATTTCTCAGAACTGCCAACATCTGGTTTTTACCAGTAATAACTATTAATAGGCACATTTCAAATTAAGAAAACTCATACTTGGTATATGTAAGATGTTACCAGGGTTTACAGCTTAAAACTAGAAGATTGAAATTAGTTTATAGTCAATGGGCAACCAGTCTATTCTTTTTGCTGTCTCCTCTTCATTTTCATTCTTTCTCCTTAAAACTGTTTAATGAAGCTCTGTCTTATGATTTCCAAAGGAGGACATGTTTGTCTGGCAAAGCATTCAAGATATACTGAAGAATGTCATTCCACTTTCCTATATTTTAGAGGTGTCCACCTCCACCTAATTTTCAGTCTACTGGACAACCACCTTCTGGATGCTGTCCCTAGTTTGGCCCCTAACATTAGAAACCACTGGTTTCTAAAAGCCACTCTGAATACACTTCCCTTTCAAATTGTTGAATTGAAGAAGAAAAGAAGGAAGGAAGGAGAAGGAATTAGAAGGAGGAGGAGGAGTAGGAGGAGAAAGAGGAGGAGGAGGGAGGAGGAGAAAGAAGAGGAGGAGGAGGAGGAGGAGGAGGAGGAGGAGGAGGAGGAGAAGAAAGTTGGAAAAAGTGACAAAGTTAAGGTGCAAGGCTTGTTGGAAGAAGAGAAGCTTACCCAATTCAAGTCACTGCTACTTTTTACTAAGATGATACCTTGTACTGAGTTACTTAAACTCAGGAAGAAAAATATACTAGATTTTACAGAAACAAATTTGAATCCATCATAGAAATGTTATGATAAACAAATAACATTGAAAATTTCTAAATAAGGCAAGTTCTTCCCCAATTCCACTTGCCAGCTCTTGGAATGCTTTCAGCATCTGGGCTTGATCCTCCTCATCTCTCACCTGTGGAATTGGCCCTGTCTGAAAGGGACATGGATGTGCCAATGGGCCATGGGCTGCTTGGGTGGTAGAGATGGCTGCGGGCTGGAGAAGCGAGGCTGCTGGAGTGGAAATGATGGTGAGGGTTATCGAGAGAATGGATGGGATGGGCACTAATCACAGCTGTGAATGAACACAAGACAGAGAGATGCTTAACATGCTTGCACAGACACAAACAAAAGTCAACCCTTCCCACCTCCCATTTAACCAAATCTTTACTTTGGCTATTTGGTGGCAGGGAGCTGGACAATCAGCCATCAATTTTATATTCGATTTAACAAATGACCACACTTCTATGTATAGTCTATATCTGTACATAATAAAGTCTGAGGGATATATTCTGTTAACAGTGGTAATTTTGGGGGTAACAGGGGTCAGGATTAAGGGAGTATTTTTTCTTTGCTTTATCTGCATTTCTGAATTCTTTTATTATAAACATGAATCACATGGCTATTACAATATCTATTTGAATATGTCACAAAATAAGTCCATAAGCAAATAATACTTCTATTTTGTTTCTGTCCTGCTAAAGTGACATTAGTATCAAACTCCTTTGAGCATATTCTCAATTCACCCCTCCTAATGGGCATTAATAAATAAGTAGCTGTTTAATCAACTTTTTTTTTTTTTTTTGGTGGGGGTGGTTTTGAGACAGGGTTTCTCTGTATACCTTTGGAGCCTGTCCTGGAACTAGCTTTGTAGACCAGGTTGGCCTTGAACTCACAAGGATCTGCCTGCCTCTGCCTGCCAAGTGCTGGGATTAAAGGCGCACACGACCAACTTTAATATCTTATAAGGAATATAAATAAAAATTTTTAACCATCATACTCCAATCTAGTATTAAAAATATGAATTATAATCACACAGCACCATTTATTACTATGTTCAGCCTGGGGGCTCAGTCACACCTATTAGTATTTTAAGCTATAAATGGATATTTTCTAGTTTCCTTTTTCCCTCTCTGACTAAAGATTCAGTTTAGGTAAAGAAGAAAAAGTTCATAAAGAAGCCTCTTTAATGAAACTTCCTGTTTAACCTGAGATATAAACAGGAACAAAATAAGACACCTAGAGTCAGAAATACATTTTTCTTAGGTATTCCTTAGAATAGCTGAAGAACAATGTTTACGATCAAGATAACTAGTTGTACACTGCCCAAATAGCCCAACATGCAGGTAGGGTAAACAAGGAACACAGTGATTCCTCCTGTTCCCTCTTCTAAGCACGGTTTTCATAAACTTTAATAATCAAACTTAATTAGCTCTTTGGAACCTATTAAAGTATCTTCTGTTACGTGGTATCTCTATAGATGTTTGTGGGGATATCAACATCACCTTGGAAAGAGAAACCCAGACCATGAAATAGATCCATTTCTTCTCCAGAGGCTCTACCACATCCATGGGAATAAATTATAACCAGAAAAGTTGGCTGAGAAGGGTGAACATTTAGATTCAGATTAAGATCTCCCCTGGGGCAAATGAAGTCATTTTCAAAGTGAGATGCTTCAGAATCAGTATTTCCAAAAATTCAGATTGGGGTAGAGGAGTAAAATGGAGCTTGACCCAGTATTTAGTGCATCTTGAAAGCACTCTAGGGACAGATGGGGAAAGAAAACCAGAATGCATTTTGTTTTCTCTTAAAAGTTATCTCAAGTCCAGCAGTGGTGGCACATGCCTTTAGTCCCAGAACTCAGGAAGCAGAGGCAGGTGGATCTCTGTGAGTTCAAATCCAGCCTGGACTACAGAGTAAGTTCTAGTACAGCCAGGAATATTTCACAGATAAACCCTGTTCAAAAATCACAACAAAAGTTATTTCAAGTGTTTCCAAATAAGTAAATAAAAAAGTGAATGTGTTGGTGTAGAATGCAGTTAGTTGAGTCGGAACTTGATATGGATCTTTGTAGAGTTTGGATTGGACCTCATCCTGATGTCAGCAAGCCCACCTAGATCAGCTCAGCCTTTTCAGACAAGGTATGTGGATCCAGCTGCATGGCTGCCAGGTGGGTTTCAAAAAGGGATCTCTTAAAGCCCCCAATGTATCTAGAACCTGGTTTTATATTCTTGAATGAAAGATTCTAACAACTATCCAACTGTCTGGGCACAAATTACATAATACTGTGTATTCATAAGCATTCCTTCCTGACCAAAATCAACGAACCAATCAACCAAAACAAAAACAAAAAGAAAAGGAGAGAAAATGACAGCAACTGGAATTGTATTTTTATTTTTAACATAGTTAATAAATCTATTAAGAGGTCAACCTTCTAAGCTTTAGAAATAAGTCAGTTTAGGCAGAAACAAGATCTTAGAACACTAAAATTACCAATTTTCTCTCCCTCTTTTTTTTTTTTTTTTTTTGAGACAGGGTTTCTCTGTGTAGCTTTGGAGTCTGTCCTGGAACTCACTTTGTAGACCAGGCTAGCCTTGAACCTGCCTCTGCCTCCCAAGTGTTGGGGTAAAAGGCATGTGTTACCACCATCCAGCTCAAATTACCAATCTTTTAAGTAAAAAACAGAAACAAGGGATACAGATTAATTTGTTCTGTTTGGGTTTTTTAAACTGGTGGTACCCACATAGGTAAACCATTAAAATAGAGAAAGTTTCCAAGTTAGGCCATTCTTTAAGTTTCTTTAAGTAAAAATTGCTTATTCATGAAAAAGAACCTTATTCTTTCAGAGCTGATCTACCTTTACAATCTAGTGTCTTCTCTGACTATATACTGTGAGGCATGTGTGAGTGAGGGAAGACAGATGTGCAGGCTCATCTGTCAAAAATGTGGATGATAGCTTTTCTAAGCAGAGGGTCCCATGGCACCAGTGCCTGGGACATTCATAGATAGCTATTTAATCCACCGTTTGTTGGCAGCAATGTGACTGAACACTCTCTTAACTGTAAGGTCCACATTGCCAGCTAATTTCAAAGGCCTTTCTATCTTGAAACAGAGGCAAGGGAAAGGACATAGTAGACTGAAGATAATGACTTATCTCATTGTCTTTCCCTGATTTGGAGACAGGGTCTGAGCACAGGCTGCCCTTGAACTCAATCCTGACTTGACCTCCTGAGTGCTGAGGTTATTTACCACCATGCTTGGTAATTTCTAATTTTTTAAAAGATTAATTTTATTATTTTAAGTTATGTCTGTGTCTGTATCTTGGTCTGTGCACACGAGTGCAATGTTCACGGAAGCTAGGGGTGAAGTTGAAATTGTAGGTGGTCATGAGCTACCTGATGTGTGCTGCGAACTGAACTTGGATCCTCTGCTCTAACTATTAAGCTGTCCCTTTAGCACATTCCTCTGTTTTGATTCTCAATAGAAACATTTACCTTATTTTTTAATTTCAATTATTATGAAAGGAGTTCTAGCAATATATATGCTTGATAAAATGAAGTATGAATCAACAGGGTGACAATGTTTTAAAAACTCCATGCTGCAATTTTGAAACAACTTTATAAAGTCTACTTTATAAAGTCCACTAAATAAAAAAGTTAAAACTCCATAGATATTTATCAATACTGACCATGTGCAGGAGGCCTAAATCACATACATGAATTTTGGCAAAGCCCAGTTGTAATCTCAAGAGATGATTTTCTGTCTCTCCTGTGGACATGCTGTCTGCTTTTAGGGAGGGCAAACACTCTCGTATTCCTGGTAGAGTATAGAAATTATTATTTAATGATCTTGTGTGTGTACAAGTATACATGTGTTACAGAGTATATGTGCCACCAGGCAGGTGTAGAGATCAGAAGACAATTCTTTAGAGTTAGTTTTTCTCTTGCTACCTTATGGGATACAGAGAACCAACTCAGGTTATTAGGCTTGCACATAACCAGCCCTTTTCTCTGAGCCATCCTGCTAGTTGGGAAGTTAGCTTTTGAATCTATTTACCTATAACTTAAAAATGTTACTCTCAAGAATATTTAATTTTTATTTTTATGTATATGGAGGTTTTTTCAGGTATGTATGTCTGTTGTACGTATGTATATGACTGATATCTGTGAAGAGGGTGTCAGGTTCCCCTGGAAGTGGAGTTACAAATAGTTGTGAGCCACTATGTTGGTGCTGGGAGTCAAATCAGAGTCTTCTGGAAGAGAAGTCCATGTTCTTAAGCATTGAGTCATCTTCTCTAGCTGAAGAATAACATTTATTATGAAATATGACAATACTTTGGTATTTCTTCCCGCAAGGCACTGCAATACTGGCAGTTAATCATTGTCTTGGAATTGAGAGAAGTTAAAGAGACTGCTCATAGCTATTTTACACTGTAACATGAAGACTGGTAGAGAGAAGCTTCTACTTACGCTGAGGTGGCTGAGAATCAAAAGGCATCATCATTTTTGGTCTCATTCCCCTCCTTCCTGCCAGTGTAGACATGCTGTCCTCTGACTCATGCCCTAGATATAAAGTATGAAAGTTAGTAGCAAGTGAGTAGCCCCAACAGTAACACATTTCCAGGGGAGGGTTTGGGATTCACAAACAATGTATCAGACTAATGAATTTAGATTTATAGCATCATGCAAACTCCTGCTGAGATTCTAAAAGGATGATAGGATGGTGTACACTGTACTTCAGTGTGTAGAAGCATCCTTATCACAAAGGCTCTGAATGCCATAGTGACACCTGAAATCTAATGGAAAGGACACAGTCTAATGCACATACATGAATTAGGTGGCTCAAATACTTGACTGAAACCTGATGAGAGACTTAAAAAGTTCTAGAAGCCTGCTCTTAAACGATATGTAACCTCTCCCTTTCTGTAACAGCTAGCTGTTGTTATTAAATGATGAAAGAAAAATCCCAAGATACACATTTCTTTAAAACTAACTTCTTACTTGAATTACCAAATTCAGGCAACCTTAAAAATGGAAATGTTACCTCTGTATGAATTCCGCCTTTGATGGATATTGCTATCCATGGAATTGTCGACTGGTGTGATATCTTGAGAGTTTCGAGGGATTGGAGTATCAGTCATGACAGGGTTTGGATCTGGAGACTTATCAATAGGCTTCAACTCCAATCTCTCATGATGGATCCATAGATCTGGGGGCTTCACATCTTTGCAATTGCCCTTATACTTATGGGAGCCATTCACGGATTTGCAGGCGGCTCGTTTCCTAGGCACAGAATAAGAGTAGTTCTTAAAATGTACTTCTTTTGAACATATCTGTCAAAACACTGTGTGATTATAACTGATTTTCTGCTATGTGTGGTGGCACTGGCCTATAATCCCAACTACTTGGGAGGCAGAGGCAGGAAGATTAAATAGTCAAGACCTGCCTGGGCTAGTTAAGGGCCAGTCTATGAAACTTAGCAAGATTTACCCTCAAAATAAGAAGTTTTAGAAAGAGAACTGGAAATGTAGCTGAGAAGCAGAGAGTATGTCTAGCATTGGGAGGTCCTACATGCAATCCCAAAATAAAAAATAGCCTATCCCAAATAAAGCAACAACAACAAACCTTCCTGAGAGAAACAAAGGCAGAAATGGAAACAATAGCAACAACAACAAAAAATCAAAGACAAGAAATTTATTTCTAGAAATAGTAAATGTGATTCTGCTTTGTTCACATATTATTTGGATGTATATTTGAACATGGTCTTTTTTTTTTTTTTTTTTTTTTTTTAAGATTAAGAGATTGAGATACCTCTAAAGCAGAAGGTTCCTCTATAAGTTTCTACTACACAGAGAAAAACAACAAGTAAAAATACAACAACAAAAGGTGAAAAAAAAAAAATCAATGCCTAATGGAGAAGGAACCATATTCTAGGGAACCCACTAGGACTACCAAATATGTGGAGTTAAGAATGTGGTAACAGTCTCCATTATGCTGTAGTTTCTTCCTTCACTCATTCATTCACTTTCCCATTCAACAACCACATTAGACACCTTGTTCCTGTCACATCCTGTGCTACACTGTTGTGCCCTCAGCACTTTCGGTCAAGTGAGGAAAACGACACCAAACTATTTTTAAATGCTCTGAGTTTTCCAAAGTGCCAAATGTTAATCTTAATAGTTGGAGCTCAGGCAGACAGGAAAAATGTGCAGAATAAGTGTCTTTTATGCTGAGACATAATGGGGACAGCACGTGTACTCCAGGTGGTGAAATCAGCTCATGTCAAAGCCCTGAAGTGGAACAGCAGCAGCAGCAGCTTTGTATACTAGAGGGATTCTGTAAAGTCCTGAGTGATGACAGGATGAGCCATGAAGACAATGATGGGAACTAGTGCTCAGAAGGCAGGCAAGGACCAGATCATAAAGGGCTTTTACAGCAGTACTAAGAGTGTGAGTTTGAGGCCAGCTTGGTTTACAGAGCGAGTTCCAGGACAGGCTCCAAAGCAATACAGAGAAACCCTGTCTCGAAAAACAATAAACAAGAAACAAACAAACAAAATAATGTGAACTTCCCTCTATAAGAAAGGAGAAATAATTTAACGGTTTCAAGCAAGAGAGTAAGAAGGTCAATCTTGAGTTAAAACTTTATCCCTATCATGTTGTAAAGAATGGGTTTGTGAGGCAGAGGCTGGAGAGTGCATCAATGCTGGTCCATGACAGTGGGAATGAAAGATGCAGATTTGAAAGGTTATTTAGGAGTCAGAAATAATAGGACTTTCGAGGGGTCAACACAGACTTGGTTCAGATAAAGAAGAAAAAGAAGTAAATGGTGAGTGCCAAGGTTTCTGATTGAGGCCACTTATATACTTGGAATAGTAGACTAGAAGTTTTACTCAAAATACTAGAAATTGGTTTGGATATGTGTTTACTTGTTACTTTTTTTCATTGCTATAACAAGCTATCTGACATGAAACAATTTAAGGAAGGGAGGGTTTACAGTTTGACGGGATATATTCTACCATGGCCAGAAGGCACAGCAGAAGGGGGTCTCTGCACCTGTAGGTAGGGAAGTTAGAGACTGCACAAGAACTGGGGCTGGGCTAAAAACTCTCAGGGCTAACTCCCAGGGAACACATCCTCCAACAAGGATCCATACCCCAGAGGTTCCGTAACCTTTGTAAGAGTCATTAGTTATGGACCAAACACAGGAGCCCATGCACATCCAAGCTACACGCTGAGTTTAAAGAAGAAATGTGACACTCAGAAGAAATAGTTCCTGAGAGCACATAGTAAATTAAACCACAGAGATACATGGGACCATGTGGGAGGGCTTGGAGGAAAAGAGGAGGTCCTGACTCAGACTCTAAGGAAATGTGTGTAACCCACTGAAAGCACCGTGGTGAAATTGTTAGATATAAAGGACACTAGAAAGGATAAAGCTTGAACATGTAGTGAAGAAAAAAAAGACTCTAAGCTAGTATAAACAAGCATAATGGACCCTTGTATCTGTGTTTCATATTCTAAGATCCAACCAAACAGATTGAAAATATACTGTTTTAAAATTTCACTGAATATGTTAACTTTTCCTTGTCATTATTCTTGAAGCAATACAGTAACTATAAAAGCAATATTTCTTCAGAAATGAATTCTCCATTTTGTTTGGTGAACCAGAGTATACTTTCACAAACTAAAATGGCTGTTCTGTCTCTAGGAGATGTGATCTTAAGGACCACTGTTACATATGTGGTGTCATTATAAGTTGAGCATTCCTAATCTGAAAACCTGAAAATCAATGGGCACAGTGGCATACACCTATGATGTCAGCAGTTTGTTTGGAGGCTATGAAATAAGTGTTAAGGCTTTGCCAGCTTGCTACAAAACCTTGCCTCAAAATACCAAAAAACAAAAACAAAAACAAAAAAACCAAAAAAACAACAACAAAAAAAAACCCAGAAACTTTTGGTTAGATGGTGATACAAAGAGGTAGCTCTTTTATCTTTTACAGTTTGGATGTGGTTTGCCCCCCAAAATTATGTGCTGGAAACCTCATTTGTGGTAATAAGAGGTAATGGAATCTTTAAGAGAGGGAGCCTAGTGGGAAGGAAATAAGTCAGTGGGGCATCACCTTGGAGAAGATTAAGTAGTTCTCACAGGACTTGAATAGTTCCTAAAGAACAGGCTGTTGTGACAGAGTCTGGCACTCATTCCTCTCATCTTCTTTTGCACATAACTTTGTTCTGTTTCTGTTATCCAGTGGAAGGGGCCTCACCAGCATGTCAGAACAATGCTATCTGGACCCTTTAGCCACCAGTATCTTGAAACAAATAAGCCTCTTTACAAAGTGCCTACCCTTGGGTATTTTGATGTAGACACACAAAATACAGTAATACATCACCTGACAGCTTCTATCTTCTTGGAAATAGATCTTGGGTTATTTGTGAAGAGTCAGGGGACTAAGAGAATGTGTTGAGAAACAATGAGGGCCTAAACTCTAAATTCTCTATTGATGTTGACATTGTAAATTGCTATAAAAGCCACTACCTGAATAGGAGGTACTTTAAGTATTAAAGAGGAAGAAAAATAACACAAGAAAGACTCATTTATATTTTCAATGGCTAATAAAACACCAAGAAGCAGCTTAAGGGGAGTAGGGGGGGCAGTTTTGTGAAAATTTGATGCAATTATTTTAAACAAAGGGACCAAAATCTGTTGGACTTGCAGATTCAAATATAGAATACAGAACCTACTTTCCTAGTTTCAATCTGAAAACACTCTTATTTTCATCTACTTTGAATTCTAAAGCACCATGCAACTCTTTGTCTTGTGTGTCTGTCTGTCTGCATATTAATTTGGCTTTTTATAAACTATTAAAGATCCAAAAAATACTAACATTAGATATAAGAGCAAGTTCATATAGGTAGATAAATAAATGAAGCACCAAATAAAGAAACCTGCAGAAATGTTCTTAAAAAGCTGTCTTTAGGGCTTTTAAGAAAAACAACTTTCTATAATCCAAAGTGGACGAGAAGCACATAGAAAAGGAGCTCTCCTTCTCTTAGAAAATGTGTGTAAACTATAGAAAGTTGTTTGGCAAGAGAGATTTAAAATATCACATAACATATTTGACATGAAGTCATTCAAATAGCAGTCACAGAGTAGCTGATTACCTACTCTGTATGGTCCTATGTATGGGAAACAAATACATTAGCTGGACATGGTGGTACACGCCTTTAATCCCAGCACCAGAGGCAGAGACAGGTGAATCTCTGTGAGTCCAAAGCCAGCCTGGTTTACACAGCAGGTCACAGGCCAGTCAAGACTACATAGTAAGAGCCTGACTCAAAAAATTAAATTAAAAAATTATAAGCTATAATATTTATATTAGGTTCAGTTTCTCCCACCTTGGCTGACACAGGCTGTGAAATAACCTGTAGTAGGTCTGCTAAGAAACTCTATGTGTTTTGCTTGCTGTGTATATATATGCACATGTGCTTTCTGGCTTTTGTGGTAAATTTGTTTTTCTTCATTCCATTAAATGTTCTATTTTTATCAATTCAGTGTTTTACTTCTCAACCCGCCCCCATTCATGTGTGTAAGTATGTATGGAGTCCAGAGATTGATGTCTGGTGTCTCCTCTATTACTCTACACTGTATTTTTTGAAACAGAGTCTATCACTAAACTCAGTGCTCACAGACTGGCAAGGCTGGCCAGACAACAAGCTTGAGGAATCGATTTGTCATCCCTTTTCACTCCACACTACTGGTGTTAGAGATGCATACTACTGAGTTTGGTTCTTATAAAGTAGTACTGGGTCTTGAACTCAGGTCCTCAAGTTTGCATTATAAGTACTTTACTCACTGAACCTTGTCCCCAGCCCTTACTTTTTAGTTTTTAGACACATTTTTGTTGTTAGCATTGTTAAAAACTAAGACACAGGGCTGGGAAGATGGCTTATAACATAAGAGAATAAACTGCTCTTGATGAGGACTTGAGTGTGCTTCCCAGCATCACTGTGGGTTCACTCTCAGCCACCTGAAACTCCAGTTCCACAGGGATCTCACATCTCTGGCCCCTGCACTCAGGTTCATATACCTATATAGAGATACACATACACATATCTTCCTCCTCAAACTTCTTATTTTTTAAAGATTGATTTTATTTTTAATTATGTGTACACTTCTGTAGACACCAGAAGATGGTGTCAGATGGCTGTGAGCTACCCAAAGCAGGTACTGGGAACAGAACTTGGGTCCATTACAAGAGCTATCAATGTTCTTAACTGCTGAGCAGGTATTCTAGCACACTTAGTTTTCAAACTTTTTAAGGAGCTCACAAAATCCTGTTCTTTTTCTTCCTCCTCCCACGTGTCCTTTTTCTCTTGCCTCTTCAATTTTGTGTTCAGTAGATGGCAGGAATATTTCAGCTCCATTAAATATTGTGGGACCTGTCATAATACACATGATCTCTGAGACAGTCCCATGGAGGGAGACATAGCTGCATTTAAAGTGGCTTTTCATGTACTTTACAGTTTTTAGCTCTTTGCATCACTCTAAAATCATAAGCAACATGGAAAAAAAAAAAAGCCAAAAACAAATACAAGTGTGTGGGTTATATTTCAGGGATCCCTTACTTCTTCTGGTGAGAGGTGGTACGCCGGGTACAAAAGACAGCGATGATCACAACCACCACAATGGTGATGACACCAACAGAGACAATGATGACCAAGAGCATATTGCTGTCTAGAGGAGAGGTAGGGCTCCCATGGGGGCTGTTGCTGCCTGCACAGGGAAAATGGTACAACTGTTAATTTGTTAGGCAATTTAAAAATATACATTCAATCAGGCTATCAACCCATTCCAAGACATTTCATGGGAACTTCCTTCACACCAGTTATTACAGTACTCAAGGATATTGTTTTTAGAGTCAAATCTGCCCTCCACACAAGGGATTAGCACAGGTTTCCTCAAAAAATAGCATTCAACCAGAGATGCAAGACCTCTGACATACTTATCAGAATGTATCTGAGCCTTTGAGCTTTGAACACTCTACAATGTCAGTACCCTTGAAAGTTTCATTGAATGCTGTTGAGCTGAGGAGATAGCTCAGTAGGTTAAGATGTTTATCTTGCCAGCATGAGTTTCCTGGGCTCCATCCACAGAACCTCTAAAAAAGAAAACATATCTGGGCATGGTGACAGGAGCTTATAATCTCAGTGCTGGGGAAACAAAGCAGGTGAAGCTCTGGTAGGCAGAGCACTGGGGCTTAGGGGTCAGCCAGCCTAGCTTACTTTGTGAGTTTCAGCCTAGTGAAAGATGCTGCCTTCACATGTGAATAGAACCTGGGTCTCTGCATACACATATGTAACCTGTACATACACACACACACACACACACACACACACACACACACACACCACCACCATTTCTAAATCCTTTAGGGATTTCTTTTGCTTTCAAAATTATATAAAATACATATTCATATAAAGAAAAAGTTTCCCTTAATATGTAGATGTCTGAAACTATAAATTCACTATTTAAAAAATAATCTTTTTCATAAGCGTAATACATTTTTCTTGTTCAACTTCAGCAAGAAGCAGACCTAGACATACACATTATTTTGACAATTATTAACTGAGTGGTTACTATGTGCCAGTTATTATTGTAGGTATTCAAGATGCAGTAGGGAATAGCAAAGTCGTGAATGCTATGACAAAGGGGTGGGGGGAAGAGAGGCTACACTGCAGAGTGACTGCAGACTACACTGCAGACTTAGACTTAAGTAGTTGAAAAGCTTTTCTGAATCCAACATGGCTTTGCCCCATGCAGCTCTGTCTCAAGTGTAAGGTCTCATTTCACAATGTTGGAGAAGCAAGGCCTGAAGCCTGCACCTGCAAATCCCTGTAGATAATGACTGAGTACACAAGCCACGCAGAAAACAGCTTCTAGAACACATGAGCTGGACTCTTAACTTCAACTTGTTTTCAACTGTGTAACTGTATTAGATGAATTTTCTCTTAAAAATGGCTTTTAAGCTTATAGTTAGACAAGAAGGATCCCATCATACAAAGTCCTGAGGGAAGACACACCAGAGCAAAGGTTCTCACCCTTCTTAATGCTGTGACCATCCCAAACCATAAAATTACAGTGTGGTTACTTCTTAACTATAATTTTGCTACTGACATTGACCCCTGTGGTGGTCATGACCCACAGATTGAGAACTGCTGCTCTAGAGGGAGGGAACAGGAAGTGTAAGGACCCTGACACGTATCTGTAGATTTGTGTTCCCCCCCAACACTGGTGGTGTATAGAAGTCAATGCAGAGATACACTACTATTCAAAGCACTAAAAATAACTGTGAATGCTCAGCTCAAGATGGAATATCTTTGTCAACCTCTTGGTCCTCAACCCCAGAGGCTCAGGAAATGTCAGGAAGAGGTGGCCCTTGCCTGGCATTAGGATTTTTGTTAAGGCAGTATGGTGGCACATGCTTGTAATACCAACACTTTGAAGACTGGAGCAGGAAGACTGCAGGAAATTGAGTTCAGTTTGGGTCACACAGTGAATTCCAGGCTCACACCTGGGTTATAGATTAGATCCTGTCTCAAAAACTAACCAAAAAAATCAACCAGAAACAAAGTACTTAAGAAGTGGGATAGTGTAGAAGGAATTGTTATCAGAAGTCTGGGGAGAATGCTCAGTGAGTCTGAATCCTTGGCACCCACATAAAAACTAGGCATGGTGGAGTCCAAGTATAACCTGGTAGAATAGGGACAGGCAGATCCCAGGGCTTGCCAGCCAACCAATCTAGCTGATAAAAGGAGTGTTAGGTTCCTAAACCAAACCTTTTCTTGTGTTGGAATCCCTTCCAACGACATTAGATTATCTGACCTTCCAACTCTGATTCTATGATTTTATAGACATCTAAATACAGTGCTAAATCTGAGGTTGATTAGAATGGCTTAAGAGCTTATTCTTTTACATTTGGTTCAATCACTTTTATCCTTCATTTCCGAGAAAAGCTAAGCAGACAACTTAAACTGTACATACTGTCCTTCAACGAGATAACATTTTTATATTTGTGAAAGAGTACAGTACTAGAGACAATAAAATTAACCATACCGTTAACCTAACATTACTATCAACAAAAATACTGAGCTACTGTACTACATTCTTGCAAGGTGGGACAACCTTGCAAACCAAAAGCTAGGTGAGCTGGGGTATAACAAGCAGAAGTGAAAGTATTTATTTTCTGCATTCAACACAAATACGTTTTCATTTATTTGGATTTAACTTTTTTGTTTTTGAGACAGGGACTCACTGGAACTAGCTCTGTAGACCAGGCTGGCCTTGAACTCACAGAGATCTTCCTGCCTCTGTCTCCTGAGTGTGGTGATTAAAGGCATGCACTACAACTGCCCTGCCTTGGATTTAACTTCTAATGTTATAAGTTGAACAAAAGCTTCTTAGAGTAAGAAGGAAACATTAAAGGGACTGTCAACACTCTTGCCTGAGATCATTATTACATGTATTTCTGTATGTCTGCCCTGGACTACTGGAACAGTTCCCCCCCCCCCCCCCCCCCGATTTCATCCTCTTAGCTCTGAATGAGTTCTTCATGGTTCTCAGACCAATAATAATAATAGATATTGAATAAATGGTAGTCTTAATTTATAAGTATTGTCCAACATTTTACATATCTATAGAATAAAGTCCAGATTTCTTAGAGTTGATATTGGGCATTTGCCAAGTTAGTAGTTCTAACCTACCTGTACACTTCTATTCTACCTCCAGGCAGTAGGACCCTAAAGTGACAGGGTATGCTGCTATGCCTATGCACATGCTGTTAGACGGAATGTCTGATGTCCATCTTGACATTTAGCAGTTTTTTTTTCCTCTAAAGATTATGTTCATTTATGTGTAACTATGTGAAGTGTCTGTGTACATGTGTGTGGGTGCCTGTAGAGGCCAGAGGAGGGCATTGGATCCCTGGAACTAAAGTTACAGGTGACTGTTAACTACCCAACCTGGATGATGGGAACTGAATTCAAATCTACTACACCAATAAAAAGTGTTCTTAACTGCTGAGTCATCTCTCCAGCTTTTAATTCTCTAAGCACCCTTTAGGATATGGAGTAGATAATACCTCTCCAATACAATATACAAATGAACATATAAATGAAAGAAAAGACAAGGGAAAACTACTTTCTCACAGACTTGACACTATATTGTATATAGTCCATCATGCAACAAATGTATGAAGGAGCTATCTCTAAATAAGGGTAGTATATAAAACTTCTTGAAGCATTCAAGTTGTCTGGTTTTTCTAAAAGTCAGCTGATTTCTCTGAAGTATGGGCATTAGACAGATAGCTGAAGCATAAGAAGTTTTTCACTGTACTCCCACATGCCTATGTCGTAGAGGTGATTAGACAGTGAAAACCAAATCTAGTAGCTACTTTTTGGACATTTTGCCACCTAGACTCTTATAGCTGGTACAGAATTTCCTGCATTTTAGGCTTCATGTGACAGTGAAGGGAAAAAACAACAATCAGAAGACAGAGGTCTGAATTTTGGTTCTATGGTGGAATCAGTGGGTGGCTTTAGACACTGATTCTCTTACTATATAGCTGGGAATAATAAAATCTGTCCTCCCTAATTCCCAGGATGGAGGAGCAGAGATAACACAGATATGCTGAGAAACAGTCTTTGGAGAAGTGACGTTTTAAGAAACAAAATTAGTTAATTTTATTTAATGTGCCTGCATGTTTATCTACACACCACATTCACAAAGGGTCCCAAGGAGGCCAGAAGAGAATGGCAGATCCCCTGGGGCTGGAGTTAAAGTTGTAAGCCACCATGTGGATACTGGGAATTAAACCCAGGTCCGCTGCAAGAACAGCCAGTGCTTTTAACCATGTTTCCAGCACTAAGAAGGAAATGTTAATCAACTGAGGGTACTACACTGCAGAATGGTAGAAAAGTTTAATTTTTCCCCCTAGATTCTCTGGTAATAGCCAATCCTACCAGAGGGCTAATTTTTGAAAGTCTCTTTTCTAGAGAGAGCAGAAGACAGACTGTTTGTTTAGGAATCAATCTTGTCTCCAGACAGCTATATGAAGAAACACGATTCTATGACAAATAGGCTTCCAGCAATTCAGCAACATTTGTTATAAAATAGCCAATGCTAAATCTGCTAAATAAAATAAACTACATTAGCACGCCATAACCCAACACTGAAGCTACATAACATATTTGAAATATTTAAGCAAAACTGCATAAAGTCCATAACAAGCTGAAAACGCCTTAGAGAGGGCTTTACCACTCATTGGAGGTTTGTAGTCAGATCCTAGGTCTGGCAGTCGGCTTCCTTTTCCTGCTGATCCTAAGGCTGAAGCAGAAGAAATCATGTCAATAACAACCCAACATGTTGGTGTGACAGTCCACTTCACAGCTAGTGAGTGTTTTCTAAAGACAAAACATTTCAGTCTACTCTGTAACAAAACGAAACAACACAAATAATGAGAGAATACAGTTTGTGTGCCAAAGTAAACAGAAGTAAGTAGTTTTCTAAGCAAGGAGGTTTCTAGAGGACTGAAGCCTCTGTTTCAAGGCCATGACCACACTACACTTGTTGTTCAGAAGTGGGGGCTCTTGCCCTCCACAATTCTCTAGCTCAGGAAGTGATGCTCATAGAAGACAGCTTCTAAGGGAATAAGTGAGGCTGATGGTTACATCAAACAATTGTATTCTCCAAAGGACTTGGTGATGCTGATCTAGCCTGGCTAGTGTCAGTACTGTCCTGGCTATTTTTTCAGAGTATGAAGTTGCCCTTCCAAGTATAAAATTAACCTAAGCAAGAGCAGGAAGGTAGGCAAAGGTTCAAATCATATTCTCACTTCCTTTTCTGTCACCAAAAACACAAGCCTTCCTTCTAGTTGCTTACGAAGGTCACTGTCAGCTGATCTCATGGTCACAGGTTCAAGTAAGTGATACTGCTGACTCAGGCCTGGGGTCTCTCCCCAGCAGCAACCTCAGGAAACAGAAACATCAGATTTTTGTTTTATAATCCTTAGTTTTGGTTTTCAGTCTCCTTCTTCACTTTTATAGTAAAACTGCTTAGGGGAAGCCCTTCCTCCATAAAGTAAAGGCTCTCCTCAATTCAGAGTTACTAGCAGCAAGCTCTTGAAAAGAAGCCCACACAGTGCTTAAGAAATGGCCCTTGAACACCAGTTCTGCTATACAGCAGTACTTTGATGTTGGGCAAGTTATTTAGTCTTCTGTGCCTCTATTTCCTTAAGTTAAAGCAGGGATACTAAAAGCATCTACTGTAATTAGCTGCTGTGAAGCTAAATGGAAATTTAAGACCTTGAAACACTGTGAATCCTGCTTGGTGTGTAATAAATCATCAATAAATGTTAACTATTACAAACATAATAAATTCAGGGAAGAGTACTCTCTCCCTTTATGGAGACAGAGCACATGGAGCTCTAGTAAACTAGTATATAAAACTCCTTGAAGCATTCAAGTTGTTGGGGGATATTTTCATAAATAAAACTTGACTAGAAGTATATAAACTAAATTTATTTCTATAAAAGTTAGTGCTAATGTCCATTCCTCTTTCCTCTTATAAATTACCATATTTTAAAAGAAACAAAGGAAACCAAAATCTAAAGTTGTGTAAGTAGTTCATTTAATAGAATAAATCTAGAGGCTAAATATAATATCTCTCATATTCTCAGAAGCAAAAAAATCTATCTACAAAAGGAAAAGAAGTTCTTGGCTCCTATGTTACAATCTCAGTATTTCTAGGGCATATTCTAATTTAATTTAGTTGCTGATCCCTTTTCCATTGTTCATACTGATTACTTTATCCTCTTACTTCTGAGGTCATCATTTCTCCCAAGTGATACACACTACACATCAAGATTCCAGGTGTTCTTCACATGCTATTACCCTCAGGCAAAATCTAATTGGTGAAAATACTTAACATTTTAAGGTTCTTCTTATTTAAATGTTCATGATCATTATGTAGGCTACATTTAAATTAAACCTTCCAGAGCACGGCATCACATAAAAACAAAACAAAACAAAAACCAATCTTTGCCAAGATTATATTTATATTCCTGTATTTCCAAATATTCTTCTTTAACGTTTAAAGAATAAATAAAAAATTCAAAGGACGAACCTAATACCCAAAATACCAACAGGTGAAGAATTTTAAATACCAGAGGCATGGAACAGCAACATGTTGCATGATAGTTACCAAGTAAAGTGAAATTACATTCTCTGCATACACAATGTAATGATTTGTGAACTCTCCTGTTTCTATACTGGTAAAAAATTATGCCAGCTTTCTCCCATGTACAATAAGACTTGTTGAACACAAAACATGTCCTAAGTCCTGAAACTCAATACTTCAAGTTCTGACTCTTTTGTGCATTAATCAAGATAAAAAAAACCTTATATTTCTGATTACTACTATTAAACCATGAAAGCAATTATCAAATTGACTTTCAACATTCTTCCCAAGTATGGAAATTCTCAGAGATTAAAATCAAAGTACAGCTACCATGCCACCAGAGCAATGCAATGAAAAAAAAGTACTGACTGATGATTGCAAGACTGGTGACATCAAGACTCATGCTTTTTAAGTGTCCGTGCCACAGACTTTTTATCATTTTGTAAAAATGGTCATATTTAAGAGAATAAATAGGAAGAGCTATAAACATATTGAAAAAGAATAATATTCTTGGTTACAGATAAGCACATATTTAACAGGATTCATATATGCAAGAAGGAAAATATGATGTTTGCTGAATTTGCTATTAACTTCTCATTTAAAGAAATAAAAGCTACAAATAAGGAAGGTTGGTATACTGGTTATTTTATGCCTCACATGCTTAGCACTGCTTAGCATCTTAATAGCTAAGGGTAACCTGACCTTCACTTAAGGACAGACTTGAGTTTATTCAACCCCATTTTCTTCCACCAATAAAATTTGCTCCTCAGGGAGTCCCTCAGCTTTCCAGATATCCTAAAGGCTATAAACATGGACTCAATTCTACTTTGGCCAATAAGTATGTGTGTGGTTTTCTCAGGGGAAAAATGAAACAAAAAGATAAAAATAGGTCACAAAAGAGAGAGATGATAGAGAGGCCATCTACTCATTTACCTTGGTCATTAGGCATTTTATCAGAGGAGTCCGCTGACAGGCCAAGCACAGGGGAAGAGGAAACAAGAGCAAGGATCACCAGCTTTGAAGATGGACAGACAGAAGTTTTAAAGGAAAAAATAAAATTCCCACAAACTTCCAAACAAACTGACAATAGAAAAGAAACTTAAGATTTCCAAATTTCCACAGATTTAGTACCCAACTCAATTTTACTACCTAAGCTTGCTTGGCTTACTATTTTATATTCATTTTCTTGAGAGTTCTCCGATAAAACTTTGAGATCACTGCAGCAATTCTGCCCAGATATGCAAAGCCAAAGTCCCCATCTGTGTGGGCTGGGAGAGTACAATTTGGCAGTCAGTGGGTAGCAGAGAAGTTCTCTTCAAGTCTTCACAGAGAGGCTGGCAAGTTCATTACTAGCAATTCCCACATTACCCACAGTCTCTAATACGCTGCAGCCCCGCTCCTTACACAGCATAGTAAAACCCTCAGCTCAGAGAGCTTTACCTTTAGGTGTTCTGAACTGCACAGCTTCAGACATGGGTCCCATGCCCTTTGAGTTCCGGGCCTGGATTTTGAAGTAGTATGGTGTATCAAGTGTTAACTCTTGAATCTGGTGAGTCAGTCTGTTTCCCACAACAGGTTCAATGACCCAGTCATGTATCTCTGCATTCACATCTGTACTGTAATAGATGATGTAACCTGTCCAAAGCAATTAATAGGGAAAGAAATCCCGTTTCTGTTTTTCTTTTTGTAATCATTCAATAAATGCCTATGATATAGTATCTGAATAAAGCACCATGAGGCCTAGATTTAAAAAATACAGTTCTGAGACTTTGTAATGATATCACATGCTCAATTAGCTCCAACCAGAGTCATCTCTTAGGAGAAAAATGCTTGGCAGATTGGAAAACCTCTGACAAAGTTGGGGGTAGGTGAGGCCACAGAAATGTGTCACCAGATACTTCCACCAGGGGGCACTCAATCCACACAAACGAGGCAGGAAGCCTCCCAAACATAAGCTTGACCCACACTAAGCAAAGATGTGATTTATTATTTAAGGTTTTAAAAGAAAAGGTAAAATGTAATCTGAGGCAAGATATTTCTTTTACAGAAGAAGCAAAATAGGAACCTAAAAAAATTATAAAACTAGAAATTATGGGAAGGGGCATCTTATTCAAAGTTATAGGAACACATTGTAGCACCCCTTTAATCCCAGCACCTGTGACATGGAGCTGCAGAATGAGTTCTATGAGTTCTAGCCAGGGCTATATAGAGTAATCCTGTCTCAAAAAAAAAAAAAAAAAAAAAAAAAACCAACACAACAACAACAAAAACAAGTTACAAGAATAGAAGGCTAAGAAACACTTTCTCTTTCTCAGTCTTTAGGCCACCTTAATCATATATCAGGTTCTTCAGGACACTCCTAATGGGACAGAGGTTCCAAACAGGAGCCAGAGCCAGTACCCTACTATGGAAAATTTCTCTTGGAAATCCAAGGGAAAAAAAAAATTCCCAGTTCCTTCATAAGCCTAGGATAATTCAAGCCTTTAACTCTAGTAGTAAGAGCACAGAAACCTGAAGTCGTAGGCCTTGGGGTACTGGTAGATTAAAAGCTTAATGGGTTTTGGGTGGGGGCATTAAAGTAGAAGGGCAGTTTATGTGTATTAGGTAATTCCCAGTAGAAATAAACACACAAGGTAGTGCAAGTCACCTGGAGAGTATACAGTTTTTTTGGAAAATAAACATACCCATCTGGATACAGTAGAACAAAGGCTGTTAAATACATGCCATCTCCACCAGATATTGTTAAAGAAAACCACTGGCTGGGCACTCCATTTCAAGGGACTGCACTTCCTTGTTCTAATTTCAAGGGCCAATATGGCACACAGCACACTCGTCAATGACTAAGCCAGCCTCACACTCCCACTTCTACTGACAACACAGTACCTGCCTGGAGTAGTGCATAGTCTAGGGTATCTATCTCACCTGTGATCTTGCCGTTAGCTTCAGAGGGAGGCTGCCAGTTCACTATTATGGTCCTAGGTTTTCCTTCTTTACTCACAACTGTCACATCCTTAGGTGGAGAGGTTGGAACTACAAAACAACAAATATTGTCCATTGCATTATTATTCACAATTTCCAACTCTTTTCATTGATAAGGTGCAGTAAATGTATAAGGATATGGTAACCAACCATAACTAATAAAAAGAGGACTACACAAAGTATCAAAGGAAAAACAAAACAAACTCCATGAGGACAGAGAATGGGCCTATGGGCTGGAGTTGGGATATATAATCAAGGTAATCAAAGGCCGCTATTTCCAAGCACACACTTCCATCTGGCACTGTACAATCATCATCTCCATAAGGCTATGGCAACCTGGAAAGGCATGCGTGGTCAGGGAAACAAACTGAGTGCATTTACATAATTCGTCCCAGATTGCTTCCTCTCACTTGATTTGGCTTATCTGGTAGAACATTTTAAAGTGTGAAATAGTTTTCTCTCTTGTTTAGAGTTGGCTTTTCAAGCCAAACATGGTTCTTAAAAGCTCAGTTCCCTTTAAGAAGAATTTACAACTTGGTATTTTTCCTTTAAGCTTACACTGAAAGCAAAGCTCCAACTGTTGATGTTACTACTCTAACAGAAGCTGTTCAACATCAGAAAAGCCAATAAAAGAAAATGGCTTTTCTACATTATACCTGAGAACTTTAAATGTAATGTATGAGTAGGAAAATGCTCAAATCAAGTATTCCCTCAAACTGTCACTTCCTAAAACACTGGAGGAGTTCCAATGAAAAGCCTAGTGAAACAAACAAATAGGGGAAAATAAAAAATTCACATATAAGTCAATAAGCTGGAAGTAAAGCAAAAAGATATTCTTAAATCAGAGGAGCTGAGTGTGATGGCACACACCTTTAATCCTGTCATTCCAGAGGCAGAGGCAGGAAGGATCTCTGTGAGTAGGATATCATCTTGGTCTATAGTGAGTCTGAGAACAGCTAGGGCTACACAGTGAGACCCTGTCTCACAACAAAGCCAAAACAGAAAATAAAATAATAAAACAAGCAAGCAAGCAAGCAAATAAACAAAACCCCAAAATAAACAGAAAAGAAAGCAAACTACTATTTACATGTTTATATATTATATTCCCAATTCTCCAGTCCAGTTCCCTTTCCTGTAGAAATTCCAAGCAACTGCGTAGAGCGTCTAGACTACTTTGTACAAAATGTTGAAGTTTAGTTTTTCATTATGTACAGAAACAGGCCAGAATACCTAGAGATTCCCAAGGTCATTCATATCCTCATCCCAAAGCCCAAGGAAAGTGAAAGAACAGGCTTAAAAAAGCCAGCAAAGCAAACAGTATCTCAAGACTGGCAGCATACTCTTTCTTTATTTAATCTGTTCAGTTATCTTTTCTCCCTCCTCATGTGTACAAACATCAGAGGCTAGTTCGGTTAAGGATTTTATAGAGCTCCTTTCCAAGAAAGCTCTGGGCTACTAGTAAAGTGTTCAGCCAGGCAGGCATGGCTGAGCAACTGCTTGGTCAAGGGCAGGTCACTTCACTTTTTTCAATTTCAATTTACCAGCAAAGCAGGATTAATGACAATAATCTCTTGTATCTACCCACAAGCTTTCCCATCTGTTCCTCATTTTACCTTAAAATAATCTTCTAAAGTAGAAAAGAGGGTGATTATCACCCCCACCCAAAATGTAAGAAACTGAGATTCAGAGGGATTAGAAGAGATGCTCATGAACATCTCTTCATGGATGACCTGAGATTGTTTACCAATGCTCTGGCAAAGTGGCCCAAACATCCAAATAGTTGAAATGACAAATATAACTAAAATACAATTGCCCACTGGGTTCTGTAGATGTCAATATGTGCACTACCCTTGCATAGTAAAAGCAGGTAATAAGATGTTCTATTGCTGAGAATGTGGCACAACAACAGCATGAATTTCCACAGGCTTTCATAGCTTAGAAACAGAAGAAATGCCATGTGACATGGATTTGTATTATACATACCTAATTCAAAGGTAGCCCCATGAGCTGTCATACTCCATGTGCTTGACCTTCTACCTTTGGTCACCATCACAGAGAATTCATATAGCGTATTTGGTTTTAAACCAGTGACCAAATAGCTTAAAGTTGTTGCATTTGCATTCTGGAAAAGTATGAATCAAGAACTTTATAACAAGAAAATACCACTACTCAGTTTTAATCACCCATAAAAAATGTTTAATACCTTGTACTTGGTGTTTGCTGGGATGTTGGTCTTCCACCGGACTGTATAGTAGCGGGAATCTGTAATCTTCTGGTGTTTGGGCAGGGAGTTGTCCGCCCATGTAATCCTTATGGTGTCATGACTCAGAATGGAAGCCTGAACTCCCACTGGTGGCATCATGGGAGTGGGATCTGGCACTGGAGTGTATGGAGCATTAATAACAAATAAATCAACTTCAGAAGTGTCTGGGTAAAAAGTAATTAAGAAAGGGAAGTGGCATTTTAACATAAACAAAAATAAAAGGGAATGTAGGGGAATATAATGGAATGAAAGATGAGAAATGGAGAAAAAAAGAAAATCCAGAGTTAATAGATAGCCCTCATTCATTCAGAAGAATACTTCTATTGTGTTTCATTTTTTTCTTTTTAAGGAAAAGAATTGTAGAAAAATGTTAAGCAAATTAGTACTTAACTGTGCTCTCAACCATACTCTAAAAACACTGAAAAATGATAATTGAGTGATTGTATTAACATACACATGCTTGAATTTTCTTTGAATCAATTGAAAACATTACCTGCTGTCAAAGGATAAGCAAACAAAAACTGTTCTTAAAATCCAGAGTATAATTTCCAAACAATCAATTAAAAGCTCATCATCCAAGAATTTAGTAAATATGACTGCATGGGACATGAGTTACTAGTGCCCATCAATGCATATGTGATGGTTCGTCTCTCAAAGCTGAATGCCAATCTATGGTTAAGTAAATTTAGATTTGCTGTTATCTTGCCTGCAGAGGCATTAGAGATATTGCTTATAGCTGAGTAAATCCAAAGACTTCTCTTCCTTAAGAGAAGGTAAACTGATACATGTTGCACTGTCTGCTGTATTTTCTCTAGCAGTCAGACTAAGGTAGAGAACAAGTCCCCATTAATTAAGGTCAATGCCATGATTACCATGGATTCAAGTGGCACAGCACTGACAAATTTTAGAGATCATAGTACTTGTTTAATGAAAGAAAGAGCATACTATAGGCTGTGTCCAACTCAGCAAAATCACTCTTTATTGCAAAACAGAGGCCAAAGTGAGTTTAAAAAAAACAAAACAAAAAAACATCAAAGACCACAGTTGGAGTGCAGTGGGACCTCTGGGTTTCCCAATTTCCTGTTATGTTTTCTAAATACATGCATACTCGTTTATTTTAAAAGTTCAGGTTTTGAATGCTGTTTCCACATTTATAGTGGCTGATTTTGTATATAACTAAAAATTGGAAATGATATAGTCCTTGTTTATGAATAATTGCTACACTAAAGAACCAATCTTCATGTGTGTATTTACTTCACAATGAATACTAAAACTAATAGAGGGGAAGCTTACAGGGCTTGTTCTAAGACTTGTCAGAACACATACTAATTAGTTACAATGAACCTTCAGATACAGAAATAATTATTTTCTAAGGAACATCTTTTATGTGCTACCTCTGGTAAAAATAACCGGGTTATATGACTTAGAAGCATTTTCATGTATATAATATTTCTGCGTTCTTAAATCACGTGAAAGAAAGTACTTTTTTTCTATTGTAGTTCAATTTAAGAAGGTAAAGATTGAATATTTTTTTTTCTGGAATACTAAAACTATTTCTAACGGAACTTTTAAGTTGTAGGTACACAGGCCAGAATTATCAAACATGGAGCCATGATACTTGTAGAAAGTAGAGGCTTAAAAAAAAAAGGGACAAAGATTATCTTTTAATAAGAACACTGCCAAGTCTGTACAGTTACTTAGAGCATCCTGCAGGCAGCTTATGATACTGACTCAAAGTTATGGTCAACAAATAGAGAAATGCATTTATAAAAAGAAATTCTTTTGTACTTAGGACTCTATAAAAGTTATGTCTTTGCATGTTTTGACTACATGTATGTATGTACACCATGTGTGTGCCTTGTGCTCTCAGAGTACAGAAGAAGGAGTTAGATTCCTGAAACTAGAGTTATAGATAGTTGTGAGCTGCTATGGAGGTGCTGGAAATGGGATTTAGGTCCTCTGAAAGAATAAGTGCTCTTTACCACTGAGCCATCATCTCAACAGTTCCCAGCTCTAGGAATGCTAAAAAAGTTCACAACTCTATTATACTAATTTTAATAAATTTTTTCATATTTTTTTCAGATCTAGTTATGAGTTTTTCAATAGTACAGAAATTTTACAGTATATTATTTTGAAGGTTTTAAAGTGTAGAGAAAACAGTGACTACTGATCTCTTGTAACAAGTATAACTGACCAAATGGGTAATCCCTTTGATTTTATCCCTTTATATGAATTATATGAAGTGCACATAAAAAAAATACTTTCCTAACCAACTCAGATGTCTGACTCTGAATAAATGTTAGCTTTACCAAACATACACACTGTATATATACTTATTGTTATGTTATGATGTGTAACCTATATTACATGTGTATATACACACATATAAATCAAAAAATGAAAAGTACTATATATAGATATATACATACATATAGTGCCTCTCATTTTTGACCTATTATAGTTATACCATGTCTAAAGGATGAAAAACTACATATTCTAGATTCTAACATATTAAAAATATGTATATATCTACCCAGCTTACATGACAGACATAGTTTAAATATGCAAAACAGAAATTAACAGAATTCTGTACAAAGAAGCCAGACTTTTACTCATTCCAAGTCTGCACTACAAGTTGCCATGTATTTTTCCTTAATGAACATCCATCAGGGAGACCCCCTGAGTCATACTCTATGTAAGTAGTTGGAAAAGCGCAGATGACCAAAAGAGACAGTGTACCCTACCTGTGTGAGGTCTGGTCACAGCACTCTCATAAAGAGGGATGCCTTCACCAACATTGTTGAATGCTTTCAGGGTAATCACATAATGAGAGCTTGGATCTGAGGAAAAGAAGACAAAACAATTTTTTAATGTTCTCTACAGAATTTAAAAAATACAAGAGTAACTAATCATGGAAAATTTCATAAAAGATTTATAGATTTTTAAAAATGGTATTGATTATTTTGGGGTATGAAGAGATGTGGAGAGAGAAGTACATATAGTACAAAAAAAAAAATGGCTTTTGCATCAATTTCCTGGATTTAATCTTCAGAGTGGAGTTAGACTAATCTTTCTCTCCTGGAGTCTACTAAGGTCTAAGATGCTCACTGTATAAGGCTTTTGAGTACCAGAAGCCTTGAGGTGCAGCTTGAAATTAAACCCCTTCCCACTCTGACCAAAGCAGCTAAGGTAGAGAAGCAGGAAATAAACTGAGAGTGGCAAATGTCTTCAACATTCCAGGGAACCTCTTGATCCAAAGCAGTCAACTTGATTAGACAAGACATGACCCAGGATTTGATAGTCTGTAGGTAATTCTGTAAGGAGAATAAGAGAATAAGCTCTCTAGGGCAGTGTTTCTCAATTTGTGGGTCTTGACTCCCATAGGGTCACATAGCAGATATCCTGCATATCAGAAATTTACATTACAATTCATAACAGTAGCAAAATTAAAGTTATAAAGTAGCAGCAAATTAATTTTATGGTTGGGGGTCACCACAACATCACAAACTGTATTTAAGGGCCACAGCGTTAGGACAGTTGAGAACCATGGCTCTAGGGGATCCTTCAAAATGTTCTTGTTAAATTCAAAGAGGGGGCATTAAGCAACAAACTGAACAGCTTTCACCTTTACTAGGGAAGCAGGAGGTTCTAATACCATGTGTTTGATCCAGACAATGTTTAGTATGGGTAACTCCAAAATTTAGTTTTGTAAGTAAAAATGTGGGTTCCTAGTCCATAAAATTCTGTGGCAGTGGAAGTTTTTGTAAGTTGAAAAACCTTATGTGGTTTATGTTACTTCAAAAGTTCAAAATAGCTGGGCAGTGGTGGCATACACCTTTAATCTCAGCACTCAAGAGGCAGAGGAAAGAGAATCTCTGTAAGTTTGAGGTCAGTCTGGGTCTACAGAGCAAATACTAGGACAGGCTCCAAAGCTACATGGAGAAACCTTGTCTTGCAATGCCCCCCCCCAAAAAAACAACCTCAAAATGTTTTACTTTTACTTGTTCTAGCCATTCTCTAAATAATAAAGGGCAATATATCAAAGCATCTGGTATTCCCAAATCAAATAGACGTAACAAATGAAATCAACACAACTTGCTGCTTGAATGACAAGGAAAAAATGTATTGGGCAACATAGTAGACTGATGTCATTTACTGAGATTAGGGACAGCTAGAGCAGTCATGACACACAATTTTGAGGCTTATTCTAGGCATAGTCTTCACTTTCTGTACTGCCATTTGTTTTCCTGCTTTGACTACTTTGTAAAGGCCACCAATTGCAAATATATCCTTTTAACGAAAGACGTTTCTTTTGAACACTAGGCTTTTACCTTCAACTGGTTGGCCCTTGCTGTGGTATGTTTCAAGTCTTTCCTCTTCCTCCTCTTCTGCCTACTTCAGACCCTTCCACAGTTCTGCCATCTTAATGCTCAAGACAGAAACCTGAGAGTCATTAAGACCTCCCGACTTGGCAAACAACTGAGTCTTGCTGACTCTGTCTCATTATTTTCTCCATGTACTTAGTGCTTTCTCTTCCCAGGCTGCCACCATTCTTTATTCTGAGGGCACTCCCCCCCCCGCCCCGCCCCAATACAGATAATCCCTCTAGTTATATCACCTATATTACTCATTTCCCCCTTAGCACTGTGAATACATCTTCACCTTCCTCCTCCTCCTCATTTGAGGCTATTGAGACAGGGATTCATGTAGTCCTCCTAGCTGGCCCTGAACTTGCTATGTGGCTGAGCCTGGCCTTGAACTCTTGATCTTGCTGCCTCTACTCCATGACTGCTGGGATTATATGTGCATGCCACCAGGACTAGTTCTCATATATTCTTAAATTGTATTATTTTTAGTAACTGTTTAATGTCTTTTTCTTTGCTTTCTCTCTATATGGTGTTAACTGATTAAAAAAAGAAGAAGAAGAAGAAAAAAAAGAAGAAGAAGAAGAAGAAGAAGAAGAAGAAGAAGAAGAAGAAGAAGAAGAAGAAGAAGAAGAAGAAGAAGAAGAAGAAAAGTGTTTTGGGCAAAGAGATACAAACTTCAGTTTAAATTTTGGACCAAATGAATATGGGCCACAGATGCAGATGTCCAGTGGGCTGATATTTGTATGAACCCGAAGCTCAGAAGAGAGCTTAAGTTAGATGAATTCCTAAACGAATTTCTTCAACTCTGAATTGCTTCTTTCACTCAGTGTTTAGGAATCTTATATTAGTTAGGCTAATAAACAATTTTATTTTATGCCAAACTTATTTTGGTTTTGCTCTTGCTCAACAATATATTTCTTTTCTAATAGTGTCTACTGCTCCTTCTCTTTAGCATAACCTGTGTTCTTTTTTGTTGCTCTGTTTCAAACATTATTTTGGTTCCATCTTTTAAGCCCAGCTAAATTTCTTCATGGACTGTTCTATGCACCTTGTTCAGGCTTTCCTTTTCTGAACACACTTCACTTCAACTCACTTCACTATTTCTTGTGTTTTACTTTGGTTCTCCTATTAGGCTGAAAGGTGCAGGAAGTAAAGGACTAACTCCTGACCAACTGCAAAGGACTTTTATTTCAGAAGTTTCATAATGGAAACAGTAGGAGGCTGGTCATCACAAGGACACTTTTATCCACTGAAATGCTTTGGTTTTGCTATCCAACAATTTCATGTAAGACTACTCATGTGGCGAAGCCTACTGGGTTTAGTTGATCTGTTTCTTTTTAGAAAGAAGACTACATTTATGAACTATAGCTTATTTTCTTCCATAAAAGATTTGGTAACTTATTTGTCAGGCGCTTAAAGCTGTTCTTAGGAAAGGTGTTTAAAAAAACAATGGTTTGAATAAAAATGTCATCAGCCAGGATTACGAATTGAGACAAGTCTTTAAGAGAAATATTAACAATGACAGTCTAATTTGGAAAAGCAGTTATACCCACCCAACTCAATTCATTATGTTACTGTTATATTAACTTTAAAAATTACATTTATTTATGTATCTATGTGTCTGGTCATGCACATGGTAGAGCACATGTATGATGTTAGAGGACAACTTACTTAGTTGGCTCTCTCCTCCCACCGTGTGGTTCCTGGGAATCAAACTCAGATTGTCAGGCTTGGTGGAAAGCACCTTTACTTGCTGAGTCATTTTATTTTGTTGGTTCATACTTCATTAGTACAGGAAATTAATATTTCTGATTATTTGTTTGTAAAATTAAGTGAGATATAATTAGAATAAGTGTATTTAAATGGATAGTATGTTTTGATAAATTTACATACCCATGTAATCGATACCAAAAAAAGAGAAAATAAGATATTTCTAAGTAGTTATTCTCTTGCCATCAGTTCTTAGTACTGGTATTCTACGCAACCACTGGTCATAATCTGTTACTTGTAGATGAGTTTTGCCTATTTTGTAATTTCATAAAAACATAATAACAAGCCATATATTATCTTGTGTTTAGCTTTTTACTCAACACATTTATTAGACTCATTTCTGCTTTGTGTATTGATAGCCAATTCCTTTCAATTACTGAGTAGCTTCCATGAAAGGATATAATACAATTTACTATTCACTTGTTGATGGAAATTTGTAACTCTTCCCCCTCCCCCTTTATTATAAGTAAAGCATTTTTTTTTCAAGCTTTTAAGTGGGCATGTGATTTCATTTATCTTGGTTAAGTCTCTATGAGTGGGATTGCTAGACTGTATCGCTAACTTTATAAGAAGGCTTTCTTTTACAAAGCCGTTGTATTATCAGTATTTTTAACAGCAACTGTGAGAATTCTAGAGGATTTACTTTGAGATTTTACACTTGCAATTCTGACAACTAACATCTTTTAACATGTTTATTTCCCACTCATATCATCTTCTGTATAGTGTCTATCCAAATCGTCTGCTTATTTTGACTGGGTTACTGGGTTTTCTTTTTACTTAGTTGTAAGAATTTTTATATATTCTAGGTTCAAACTCTGTCAGATATTTGAGTAGCTGATATTTTCTTCACATCTGTGGCTTACCTTTACATTTTTATTGATTTTTTTTTCCAATTTGTATAGAAGACCCTACTAGAATCTTAAGATTCACCCGTAACAATCTAGTTGTATACATACATACATACATACATACATACATACATACTACTACATACACTATAACTAGTAGGTGAGTTTGATAGGAAAAAAAGACATTTTCAAGAAATAAAGGTATCTCCTTAATGAAACACATATTTATTATAAAGGAAAATGATATTAAACATCAGATAACATTCTCTGTGTGTAATATACATGGTGGCACTGACAAAAGCCCAACATTATATACATTATATCATTCCCTTCCAAAAGTGTGTGAACCTAGAGGTTATGTGGAAATGCTAGACAAGCCTAATCTTAGGGACATAAATGGCTTAGCTATGTATTTTTAAATGTCATTCACCAAGATCAGAGAAACATAACACAGAACTGGTTCTAACTCAAAGGCTAATGAGACACAATGACTAAACATGGACCCTGAATCAGAAAACTTCATTTTCTTTTTGTCATGAAGGGCAATGGTGAGAAATATGTCAAATATGCAAATTCGGTCTCGCTTCAATGTCTTTATTTCAACAAATAGGCTATTTTAAACAATTTTAATAGAATTTCATTTTAAAGCTAATGACTAGTGAGTCATCATGTCTGTAACTGACTATGCTTCAGGGGAAATATGCATGTAGGAAAACAGAAAAGAACAAAGGAAATGTGGAAAAATGTTAATCCTATATAACTTAGGTAAAGAATGTAAGAAGAATATAAAAATATTCTGTCTATAAGTATTACAATTTTTCTATAAAAATAAAATTATAATGTAATGAAAGTTAGAAAGAAATCACATGCATGATTATCTTTTTCTTAGCACACATACCCAGGTTTTCAATGGTGTAATAACGCTGTTTATAATCCACTTTGATGGTCTGTGCATGAGGGCTACCTATGCCATAACCAATGGCATAACCCCGAACCACAATGTTCTGGTTCTCTGGAGGAGTCCAGCTTACTACGATGCTAGTGACAAGTGGACGGACATGAAGAGAGCTAGGCACTTCAGGAACACGAGTTTCTGAGAAGGAAAGCAGAAATAAAAATAAGATGTACTTTCCTGTACAATGTTTCATTATCCTTGGAGAATGATGTTTTGCCCCTGTCAAAATATTGGGCTTTAATAAATTCCTTCCTGTAGTGATATATTGTTTATTTTCCAATAAAGCCATTGAAGATCGGAATGTAAAGAGAGCCACAGCCATAGAAGCTGGGTGGTGGTGGTATACACCTTTAATCCCAGGACTCAGTGAGTTCAAAGCCACCCAGGGCTATATGAGAATGAATCAGTCTAAAAGAGAAACAGCTAATACTTTTAACACCAACATTAGAGAGATATATAAGATAGAAGCAGGGCACTCAATCTCCAGCCACTGGCAATTAGTCCCCAGCAACGTTGATGACAGGTTTGTCACAGCCTTGCTAGAGTAAGAGCTTTGGTGCCTGGCTGTTTTGCTTCTCTGATCTTTAGCTTGAGCCCCAATATCTGTCTCTTGGCTGTTATTCTTGCTATATCTTTCGCCTTTGGATCAAGAATTCAAAGAGAACCTGTAGCTACAGTGAAATATAGCCCATGATTTTATTTTTTCTAAGATTCAAATTGTTGCTCGTTCCATTCCTTAAACTCTATAGGTGCAATGAGAAAGGTATGTCATCAACAAATTAGAAACCTGCTGTCAATGTGCTGATCAAATATCATATTACTACATGGCACCAATTATTTATCTTCCTAGATAATTAATGATCCAGGAAAAAAGTATAACTGAAGTCACAACTGACTCAGGAACTAACTACACATAACCATCAGGACTTACGTACTGAACTAAGAAAGATGAGAAAAAGCACAAGGTCTCCAGGATTCAGGAAAAAGGGTACTACAAATGAAATTAGGCACAATGGATGTGGCTCAGCCTTAAACTTGAGATTATCTATTTACTTATTGGCCTCAGTAAAAAAAATTCAAATGCCTGTACATTTACTGTTCTGAGCTTGCTTACTCTGATACTCTTTTACAACATCTGTAAAACAACCACCTCTTTAGGAGTTCTGCTGTTTCACAGGAACAACAGTGCAACACACCAGCTTCCAGGCTAAGCCAAAGTCAGTGGCTTTCCAATCTGACTCACAGGCAATAGCCTATCATGTGCCATTTCTCGTCACTATTTAAACTTACCATCTAGGTCACTTTCAAATGTCTCAGCAGATAGCCAGTCAGTTGCTGGGCCTGTACCATTGACTGTGAGAGCAGCCACTCGAAAGTTATATTCTGTCCCCCGATCAAGACCTGAGAATCAAACAACAAAAGAGATAAGCTAAAACAAGATCTCTGGGAGACAAAAAGTAAGTAGTCTCCTATAAAATGAAACATCTCACCTACTCAGTTCACAGCTAATAAAGTGTAAGTTCATAAAGAACAAGCAAAATAAATAAGAAGCAATATACAAAAAAGGGTAGCTCTCAGTGCCCAAACCACCTAGTAGACAACAGCAATGACTAACTCTCCCAGGAAGTTAGAAGGTTTTGTTTTGGTTTTGTTTTGCTTTGTTTGTTTAACAGCATGAAGGCAACTTTGGGATTTTTTAATGCAATACCCTTGACTTTGTTAAAAAGGACGCCATGACCAAAGATAATGAAAGAGTTGTTACAAAGGAACAAAATAAGCTGGCTTCAGAAGACACAAAAACCCAGAAAAGAATGTAAAGATGTAACTCCTATCAGGTTACCTTTGTTCTTTGAGACCTGTCATAACCACAGTAGAAATAATTTAAACATCAAATATGGCCTAGAAATCTATTTTTCAATAGCCAGTTGCCCAAATTTATTTATAGTAAGTAAAGAAAACCCAAACTTTTATATTATGCAACACTTTATTTACTACCAGTTTTAATAGAGTGTAAGATTTACTAATGCAAAGGCAATGAAGATTCACATATAAAATTCTACATACAACAGGAAGATAGTTAATGTGACGAGTTATGCATTCATTAACACATACATCATTAGAGTACTTAAATACAAGACACTGACCATTAGGTTTATTAATATTATCCTACCTCTCTACATGCAAATAATTGGAATCTTTGGACAGCAGCATAGTATAGAAACCCCAATAAAGACAGATATTAAGAATGTAAGTTGTTGGACTGGGATGCAAAGTATGCTGTAGTTAAGGTAACCAACCCTGGCACATGGTGAGAAGAGACAAAAGGTTCTGCTTTGTATGTGACATCCTAAATCTGTCTGACCACAAAAAACAAACCAAACAAAAAACAAGGACAGAAAGAAGAACAAATATTAAGTTCAAGTCAATTTTTAAAAGTGTTATTTATTATCTTATATGTATGAGTGTTTTGTCTAGATGTATGTCTATGCATCACACCTGTGCCTGTTAACCTCGAAGGCCAGAAGGGGGTACTTGATTCCCTGAGACTGGAGTTAGACTGTTGTGGACCACCACTGAGAATCTAACCCAGCTCCTCTAGAAGAACAGCCAGTGCCCTTAATCACTGAACTATCTCTCCAGGCCCTTTACCATCTTGTCAGAAGGGGACAAAACCTTAGAGCAAAAACAAACATGACTTAATAAAGATCTGAAAGAAACCAATTATTCAGTTACCATTCTTTGCCCTCTAAAAGGGTAAGAATATATCAAAGAGCAGGCAAGAGAGTTAAATATAAAAATCTGAGTTCCTCTCCCCTCTAAGTAACTGAGAGAGTTTAAAAAGCAAAACTAAGGCACACAGTAAACATAAAGATACAGCAAGTATGCCAAGTCCTGTAACAACCATTTTGTTCAGCTATAGATTAACTATATAATTTGATATCTGACACAAACTCTTAGTAATCCATATTGAACATTCTATTAGCAAGCTTCAGGTTAATGCTTCAAGACTCCCAAGAATCAGTTCTTGTTCTCATTGTTTATTCAATGTTAGTTCATACAGCTTTTCATTCTGTGGATACTGGGGACATGCTTATATAGAGTAGTTATCCTTTAGTCCATAGAGGTTTTGAATAATGCTTAATTCAGCTGCTACTGAGCTCAACCAACCTAGGCATGCTGACTAATCAAGGCAAAAATCTCTGCTTTTGTCTTCATTAGTCAGCAATGCTTGATTCTATCTTCAGTTACACTGGCCCTACATAGTTAGGTTCTGAAGGTTCTCCCTTAAAGGAGTCCTGTCCTTGTTTAGCCAACTCTATTTCTCATAGCTGTACAAGAAAGAAAATTCCTAGTGATCTATAGAATAATCCTTTATTAGACAGGCATTTAGGTTGATTTTTAAAAGATGTGCTTCTTATTCTGCTATGTATAAAAGGAAAAATTATACAAAAGTATTTCTGATGAAATATTCTAAAACTTTACACTGTCCATAGCAGTAAATGTAATTATATAGTACTGCAGATAGTCAGATACTACAGGTCACACGAGTTTGGCACATTATAACAAGTTGTGAAAAGTATGTCTTACATTTTTAGATTACAAATTAAGTGTTATATAGTATATAGTTAGAAAATGAGACAATAAAAACAAAACAAAACAAAACAAAAAAAACCAATCAAACACAATTCAACCCCTCAGAGACAGAGGAATCCACAAGAATATTTTCCATTAATTTGTATCAAGTTAAAACATATTATAAATTTTTGAGAACTATTTTTAATTTGTTTATATAAAACAACTGCTTAGAGAAGTTTTAAACTAGCATAATTTAAAGTCTGAGAAAGAACAACCTTTTATCCACTGACTATATGCAAAGAAGCTTACCTTCAATTAGCTGAGATAGCTGTGTCCCAGTTACCAAGGTCTCAGTGACATCACTTTTTCGGGAGGCCTTTCTATATCGAATCTTGTAGCCAGTAATCTGCCCATTTTGTGTGGCAGAAGAAGGGGGCTGCCAGTGAATCACTATACTCTGAGAAAAAGCAGTACAAGAAAAAGACTGAACACTACTAAACCCAATTTCACTGTAGAAAGAGGAGCTCATGGTACTTGAAGCTTCACCAAGTTACTTATTTAATAGTCAGTCAAAATTAATTCTAACTTATTGGGCATGGTGATACACATCTTTAATTTCAGCACTTGGGAGACAGAGACAGGTGGATATTTGTGAACTAGAGGCCACTCTGGCCTATAGTGAGTTTAGGGACAGCCAGAGCTACACAGTGAGACTCTGTCTCAAAACAAAACAAAATACAAACACACATACACACACACACACACAAAAACCAGACTAACTTTAATTTAAAAAACCTCCAATGATCAACTGAGGGGAGATAAAAGCAGATATGTGACACAATGTTGTCATCTACAAAAATTCATGCTTGAGAGCCACATGATAAGAGAAATGAGCAAAACCTCCTTATATTTTGAGTCTATGATTCTGTGGTAAGCTGCATAATATATATCTTAGGGTACATGCAGTGTCTGCTTTTGAGTCTACATTTATCTCCTAAGAATTTTATCTGAATGAAAATATCAGAAGCCACAGAAGAGTTTTTAGAGGGAAATGTAAGGGCAGATGCATACAGATTAGAAAATAAACTACTATTAGGTGTAAGAATTATTTCTCTTCTCGAAAGCGAATTAGCTGTAAGTAAATAATTTCTATGAACAGGGGTGATGTAGTGTCGGTAATCCCAATCTAAAGAAGCAAAAACTGCTGGATTACAAATTTGAGGCTAGCCTGGGCTATACAGTAAGTTCCAGGCCAATCTGAACTGTATACATATAAGTAAGCCCCTGTCAAAAACAAGACAAAAAGCAAAAACTGAAATCAAACAGAAGTAAATGTATCCTGAGGAAGCATCCCATAGTTCTTTTTGAAAAGATTTATTTGCTATGTACCTCAAAAGGGTATCTGAGAAGTATACATGGTGGACATGAATCTGAACCTGGAGGGATGCTGTGAAGAAACACCAAAATCTACACCTATCTGTCTTTGATTTATACTGGCATCTTGCCATCATAAGCAACTTACTTTCTTTGTATAATTTTGTAAGGTTAGTATCTAAAATATATTTACATAAAAACAGAAGGTTTTTTTTTTTTTAAATAGAGAAGCTAAAGAAGTTTTAGCATCAGAGAAAGGAAGGAGACAGAATAAACAAGTGGGGCTCTTAGCACAGCTTTATATACTGTCTTATTTCCTCCTTGATTTTAAGTGTTTTCAGTTACATTCTAAAATATCAGGTTTGTGTTTTTAAAACAAACAAATTACTACAACACTGGCATACTATTCTAATGTCTGTCTAAGGGGTCTCTGGCTCTCTTAAGTCCCTCTGAGGTGTAGTAAAAAGAAGCAAAGCTTTACCTTTGAATTTCTTACTTCTAAGGACAGATTCTGAGGAGCAGCACTGGGTACTAGGCAGGTTAAAAAAAAAAAAAGAAAAAAGAAAAAAAAGGAAACAATTCAATCATGCACATACTACCCATCATGTTATTGTTCTTAGTCAGACTGAACACAAATGCATATCTCCAATACTAACTATGTCACTAGAAGGTCTGCACCCAGATAATATCGCTGCATTGGGAAGCTAGATAGTCCACTTATTGCAGCTTTCCTTGTTTAAATGTTTTTCTCTTAAGAGTTGCCTTTTAAACCACTTTACCAGGTCCATAAGAAAACCAAACTCACTGATGTATGTCCACCTCATTTGGGTCCTTATTGTCAATATGTAGTTCAGTCACTAGTCACATTTATTAGATTTGGTTCCAGAAAATGTGTAACTCTTCCCCATGGTGGGTATTCAGAATAAATATGTTTAAGGTTCAGAATACAACTGGTCTAGAAAAGTTTGGAGTCTATGGCGGTGGTTCTTAATCTTCCTAATGCTGTGACCCTTTCTTCCAACCATAAAACTGTATCTTTTAAATGCTGCCTTAAACCCTCATGTTAAGAAAACAAAACAAAACAACAACAACAAAAAACTTGGTTCCACTCAGTTTCCATGGTACTGTGGTCAGTAGGCCAACGTATTTAAGTACAGTTGAAATTTGGCTTACATATAGATTTAAAAGTCTATAAGCCTTTTTCTGTCAAAAATTTCCTCGAATCATGACCGGTTTATGCAGTTGGGTAGCCCAACTATAATTTACATTTTGTTCCTCTTTTTTATTTAAAAAATTGTCAAGTTCACACAAAAGAATTAAGAACAGTACAGTGATCACTGAATTCTCTCCTTCTAGATTCACTAATTACTAACATTCTGTAATTAGTAACATTATTTCCTCATTATAAGTATAGGTGAGAAACTGCATAGGTACAGGCTTATCAATAGTTTCTGAATTATCTGAAAGATGGCTGCAAGTCACTCTGACAGATGACTCTGAAACACTTTGGTACATATGTCCTAAGAATAAAGGCAGACTCCAAAGAAACTAAAACACAACAATCATTCTTGGAAACTGCAATTTTGATACAAAAATGGTATCAAATACAATAAATAACATGTCTAATATTTAGCGTGCTTAATATTAAATATCTAATAAGTATACCTACAGTATCTCATACTGCCTTGGAACCAAAGATCACACATATTTTTATATATCCCATGTTTTTACTCTTTAATTTAGAATTGAGGTCAACTTTTAAATTTAAAAAAGTTGCAGAACTTCTCTCAATTTGACATGTCTGCTGTTAGACTGAAGTTAAATTTTTGGGTAGGAAAACAACAGAGGCAAAGCTGTATCTTTGTCCATGGAATACAAACCAAGCACACATTCTTGGATTCTTTCCTAGTAATGAAATGCTTGATCATCTGTTTAAGGAAGCCAAACTATAGTTTTTAAAGCATGCATGCTCATATATACATACATATACATATATATATATGTATGTATATGAGCTATATACATATACACCCATTTAAAAAACAAAGAATACTGAATTTAGCCGAGTTTCATCAGAAAGTTACCCTTACACTAAATATAGTGAACTGCTATTTTATTTTAAACCTCTGGTTTTGACCTACGTAACCACAGGCAAGCTGTAGTGTGAACGTACTTCTGTTAGTCAAGGGTACGTGTCTATAACTTAGTTTAAAATACAGCCACAGGCGTGAAATCAAACTGTCACAAAATACCTATTAGGGAAATATGTCTGGTACACAGAGTAAGGCTAACCTTCCAACAGCCATAAAATGGTCTATGCAATGAATAAACAACAGAATTTACCTACAAAGAAGATGATGACTGTACTAAAAATACCAAAAACCTATTTAATATTAGATACCACATGCTCTGTGAGTTCCAGTGACAGAAAACTGAAGTTGGTGTTACATGAATTTTTCATATAAAAAAAACACTCAAAAAAGTTAAGTGACTTGATCAGCAAGGGGTACAATATGGATAAGAACAGAATTTTCTTGACAAACACCCATAATTCTACAAGCAATTGGGGCAGTAAGGATGGTATTTTTTGTTGCAAAGGAAAAAAGCTTACCATCTGATAATGTTCGAACAGCAACATCTTGTGTGGAGACTCCAGGACCATGTTTATTATAGGCCACCACTCGGAAACTATACTCTGTGTATTTTTTCAGTCCATTAATAGTGTAGGAGTGACTTGAAACATCAACATCCTTGAATGAAATAGAATACCGTATGTGTATACACACACACACACACACACACACACATACAAACACGCACCTCAAGTCAAAAGAAATGCTACAAAATGACTAAATAAATTTTTCATAGTACACAGTTTTAACCCTCTTACAGAATATTATTTATAGAAAAAGCAGATTAGTTAATCATAGATGGTAACTATTTAGAATATCATTTGATGCTTAGTAAATAATAGTTTTTACCTTGTTGGTTAAAAATTACAAAACAAATCGTAGCACAACAAAAACAGATACCATCAACATTTAATTTCCTATATTTCTCCCTAACATTTGATTTCTAGCCAACTAACTCTCAAGCTTTGGAAGATTTGGGGGAGTACGGTACAGAACTAGCATATCTGTGCATACTAGGCAACTGTTCTACCACTGAGCTGTATCTCCAACCCTTAAGTTTTTAGAAACCAGTAGTTTCAAAACAACAACAACAACAAAAAACAAAAACAAAAAAAACATGTCATTTCATACCTGTTCTTTATCAGTTCCTTTTTCCATGTAGTACAATTTGTAATTTTGAATTTCCCCATTGCCAGACAGTGGTGTTTCCCATGTGATAGTGATAGAAGTAGGTGACGTTGCATAAGCTCGGATATTAGGTGCTGGACCAGGGAGTTGAACTGAAAAGAGAATTTTAAGAGTTCAAGATATAAACTGGATTTACTGCAGTTCTCAATAACTACTCTCAGCAATACTGTCACAATGGTCATGTTTTATAAACAATAAAAGCATAGAAGACAATTGATTGAAGTATTTTTAGTATGCATACATTTTCCTTTACATAACTCAAAGCCAGAAATTATCTATAAAGTACCTTCAATTTATTAAAAATAAGAAAAAGATAGAAGAGAACTCTTATGGTTTATAAACTCTTACAAGTACATGGATCTGTGTATATACTCACTTGTACAGACTGCAGGCCAGGGGTCATTGTTAGATGTCTTCCTCTATTACTTTCTACCTTTACTTTTTGAGACAGAGCCTCACTGAACCTAAAGCTCATCTGTTTCAGCTAGGCTGGCTCACCAGGACCCCCAGGTATCCACCTTTCCCCCCATCCCTTAGCTGGAGTTGCGGTATTTGCCTAGCTTGATGTGGGTGCTGGGGATACAAACTTCAGTCCTCAGACTTGCACGACAAAAAACTTGAGTCACTGAACTTCCCAGACCCAAATTCTGGTTTTGTCGAGGAGTAAGATAGCACATAAAAGCAATCACCACTGGAAGAGATCTTTCTTTTGCTGGAGTCTAAACAGGTCCACAGGGATAGGCAGAGGTCTCCTTCACAAAAAAACTCCTAGTTTAGCACAGAAATCAGGCACATTAATAAATCCTGACAAAGTCCTATGGTGGCTATAATGAAACAGAAAAGAGTATAGGATTCTGCTGTATGAAGGGCTGCTTAGGCAAGGGAAAGAAAGACTGATGAAGACTTCTTGGTATTACAAATAAATAGTCTTCTCAAACAGCAAGGAGAAAATTATTTGTTCCTGGGGCAATCAGGGGGATAAGTGGAAAGAAAATGTTATACAACTTGCATGGATATACCACAGAATGATGTGGGAGAAATAATGCTAAAAACAAGAACCAGACAATAAGGAAGGTTTGTTGTCCTGCTTTAGAGTTTAGATTTCTCTGATACGCAGATGATAGGAGCACTACAGTCAGATCTTTGTTTAGGAAGAATGTGTAGACACATGCACAGAAAAGAAGCAGCAAAGCAACAAAACCAGTTAGAGGAATAGCATCAGCTTTAGTAATAGCCACCATTAATTCACATTATAGCATCCCCATTATAGATGAGTTTTGAGGCTAAGAAGCTTTCCAAGTGATGGGAAATTTTTAATGGTGAAAGCCAGAAGTTGGTCACTTTTTGAGTCTAAAACATAAGACTTCATAGAGACCAATAAGGAAACTAGGACAATACTTTCAATGGGGTGGCTGGCCTTCTGTGGACCCTGGATCTAACTTAAACAATGGTTCATACATCAACCCTTTCAGAATAGTCTTTTCTTCTAATTCTGTCCCATTGGTATTCAAGTCCTAGCTAGCTGCCCATGCCTATACTTTGGAAGACATACTGTATTTGAAAATAAGTTTTCAGGTACTAATGTCTCTATTATAGACAGCGTTAGACTTAAGGCCAAAGAAGGGGGGAAATGTTAAAACAAACTGGCTTTCTCAAACAGCAGCACCATGTCTTAAGATTTGTTTTGCTACAGAAGTAGAAAGATCTCAAAGTGGCTACTTTTAACAGTTATTTGCTTTATTTAGTCATGAACCATGCTATTTGTTTAACATTAACAGCACGGTTTGTGTAGACTGACAGATGGTGTTTGTCACCTGTGGAAAACTTTCTTTTAACTTAATTAAAGAGAGGGAAAAATAAAATAGTTCACAAATTCTCTGGACATCACTTTCAATATACTCATTGGTTAAGCACAGGCAAATATGGTCATTTAAAAGGGCACTTATGGTTCTTTCAAACCAGCTGTACAATGGCATAATAAACAGAAGTTTTAAGTTGACTTATAACGCTAAATATGCAAAATACTCCCCCCAAAGGTGGCTAATTCAACATTCATACCTCTTCATATGCCCCATACCTTCAGGACATGCGAAGTCCCTCTTCACTTCCTACATCTGTTGTCACATTACAAATTCCAAATGCCTTCATCAAAACCAGTTATTCCTGCTTATAACCTCATTTAACTGCTCTTTCTTTTTTTTTCCTCTGACAAAGAGTTCCTTTTTTAACAGTCCTGGTGGCTGTTCAGGAACTCACTTTGTAGACCAGGCTGGCCTTGAACTCAAAGATCTGCTTGCCTCTTCCTCCCAAAAGCTGTGATTACAGGCATATGCTACTACCAACTGGCCTAACTGCTCTTCCTTATCCAAAGCACTTCAACAAGTTATTGTGCTGTTTCTTTCCATGTGGTGGCAGCACCTCACACTAGTGTGTATTTAACTGCTTGTTTCTGCTACTAGGTTGTAAATTCCTTGTGGACAGAAGTCAAGGCTTACTAATCTTGTATGTCTGAACTGCCCAACACAGTGGAAGGCACACAGTGTGTATACAATAAGGCCTTATAATATTGTCTCTTTCACTTCTAAACTTAACAATGACACTTCTAGTTCAGTGGTTTTCAACAATTTGATCACAAAGTCTGAAATGTTCATGAAAGCTATAGACTGTTTCCAAGAGGAATGTGAATAAATATAGACACAAAGATATTTTCATTTTCAGAAGGTTCACAGCCCCAGGACATACTTCTGCACCAGGACAAATCCAGTGGTCCTTCCTCCATTTTCATCATGACTCACTTTGCATGTGAACTGTTTGATCCTATTTCTGGAATTTAGGTCATGAAGCTTTCTTCCCCAAGAATGCTTGTGCTATGCCAAATGCTTTAAGGTCAACCCCAGGCCCCATCTTTTCTAGGATTCTTTCTATATTTTTATACAAATTTTTCCTTGCTCTGAATTATAGTTTGGTATCTCTCATATACGGTGGTTGCACTTAAAAGCCAATGATGGGTAATGGAGTTTTAAATCTAATGAATCATTCCTATACTTACCCGAACACATCAACTTGAAATTTAACACCCATGTTCTCTGTAATTAGAATTCATTCTCCTTAAATCAACTCTGGACTCTCTTCATGGCCCTTGTGTTCTTGCCTAGCATTGATTCATGATCTTCAGTATCCATCACTAGTGACCAAAGCCTTCATCCCATATTTACCACTGTTTACCCTCAAGGACAAATCTTACTTGCTCACCATCCCTGTATCTCCAATAGTTTGCATAGTACCTGATATAGGAGGTACTCAAATATTTGTTAAGTAATTTGCTATTATTAAAAATTGAAAGTTCTTAACTTCTTGCCTTTATTTTACTCAGCAGGTAAAGCTTCTGAATTATTTCTATTCTATTTTTGATAAATTCATTCATTCTTCTGAGCTCCCAGATAGGGAGATTCTACAAATATATCTCACATGCTCCCCACTAAAACAAAGTCTTTGTTATTTAGGCTCCTGAACATAGAAAAGCCAGTGCAGGTGCAATAAAAGTAAACTAGAGAATATTCTAAGGAAAACATGGCTTATGGTGAGAGGCAAAAGTTCAAAATTTCAAGAAGGAAAAGCATTATGATATTTCTTACAAACACAATCCTATAGTTTTTAATCAAAAGTTAAGGCTTACAGGACATTTATAATACAAACCAACCTGACAGCATTAGAAATGTAACTATAGGGAACACTATTGAGCACCAAAGAACACAGATCCAAAATAAAAGTACCAAGAAGTTCTAACTAGTGAGATATGCTAACATAGTGCACTCCAGCTGGTGACAAGTATAAATATCCACTTCCTATGCAAAGCACTACATTAAACATTACAAGAAGTGCCCACAAAATAAACATGATATATTAATAAAACCAACTGAAGGAACGAAGTGATGATGTATCTTAGGATCATATAGATACATGAGTACAAAGGATCAGAAGAAAGGTTCTACAGTAAGACTTCTGAACTAAGCCTTAATAGATCAGTGCAATATGAACATGAAGGAAGTAGAAAGACATCGTCCTTTTACTTGCTAGTGTCCAATAGCAACTTATTTTCCATTCAGAAGGAGCTTGAAGCCATTAGGCAAGACAAAAAGCTGACAGGACTCCAAATAGCCCCCTCTAGGTGAGGCCAACAGACAGGGGGAAAAGACTTACCTTCAGGCTGTGTTTCTACTCGTAGAGGAGCTGAACTCTCTCCAGAACCATGTTTATTTTGAGCCATAACTCTGAAGATATACACAGTTGCTGGCATTAAGTTCTGAATAGTCACCTGCATCTCTCCTGGCTGACTGGTATTTTCAACACGCTCCCTTTGGATAAGAAGGGTTTTGAAAGAAACTGATCAATACAGCATATTTTTAGATAGTTTCAATTCCCAGCTCATTTGAAAATCTAATCATTAAGTTACATTTATGCTCAAAAGTGAAACTCTTAGGATTACCAAGCAGAACAGTGTATGAGACTAGCAGGAAAACAGATTGTAAATACTGAGCAAGCTGTGAGTGACCATGATTAAGCATTACTGATACCACTAGCCAAATAAACACATAAAACTCAGCAGGGTGTGTGTGTATATGTGTGTGTGTGTTACAAAGAGGCAATAAATTGGAGGGAAAACAATGGGAAGAGCTGGGGGGGGGAGGAAAGAGAAGATGGGAACAATGTAATTATATTTTCATTAAAACATTTTTTAAAAAGAAAAATCTTATCATTAAAGCAAATAAAGTAGGTACAGATTTTCTGCCCAAGTTGTTATACTATAATTGACTAGGTCACCTGATAAGAATTTATAGTAACAAAAATTACTGTTTAGTAATAACTAAGATATCCACAATACTATTTTTGTCTTTTTCTAAACGCCTGAGTTACCAGATTTAGGGGGAACATATCAACTGATTTCTTATATTTTGAGGTTTCTGAAACTTGTTCTGGTCACTGATGATTGCTGTTTTGTTTAACAGGAACAGCTATGCTTACTAAACTAAAAGCTCTATAGATCACAGGCTATGATTCATCTGTATATAAGTATTAAACAAAGTATCTTCTACAATGGCAATTGGGGTGTTTTACTTTAAAATGAAGTAAAAGAATGTCTCACTCATTTTCACAGACTACACAAGTACTAAGCGCAATGTTCACACACAGGAGATTCATAAACATATTGATTAGTAATATGCCTTCTGATACGTGTCTCACATGGCAAAAACTGTGTATCTTTGTGCCTCTTTGAAAGGTGGGATAATGGAAGAAATCGGTGACATCACTGAAACCTGGAACAAATTTCTATAAAATCATTGTTAAAAAGGTATATTTTATATTAAGACAGTGTTGGAAAAGAAGCTAGGAAATCAAATTCCAGTTATGGTAGAGCTGTTAGCCTGCCAAGAGACTTTGATAAATCACTAGCCCTTTCTGGACCCCATTTTCTTTATGTATTTAATGAAAGAATGAGGCAGGTTAGGCAAACTTTTCTTTAGAAGTACCAGACAGTAAATTCAACCTTAGAGGCAAAACACTTGCTTATACAAAGCTTTAAAAGTCACTATTTTAAAATACAGAAGCAATTATTAGTTATTGAATCATAAAAATAACAACTCTGATTTGGCCTTGTATCCATAATATGCAATCCTACAACTAGACTAACAGAACTTAATGCTTTATCCATCTTGAAAATGCTATTAATACTCTGAATAAGTCTCCCCTCTTCACTTAACAACTAATACCAGAAAAGAACTTCTGTTTAAAATAGAGGCTTTGAAAAAAATAAAGAGGACACTATTTCACAGAGAGAACAAAAGGCAGGCAAATGACCCTCTGAACTACACAATTTAGGTACCCAACAGAACTACTACTTTTGACCAAAGCATATGGTGACATCTGGTGGTTCAGCTTTTAAATGCAGAAGTAGAGAAATTGGCCTGTAAGGCACTGGTTTACATTCTTGCATTGTATTCTTAGTTTATTGTGTAAAATCATTTATTCTTCTTGTTTTTTAAATGGCAAGTACAAGCTCACGAAGGTTAAACAAACTTCATATTATTAAAGAAAATAATGACAACACAGCTTTTCCAGTTTTAGACTACTTTTATTCCTTCACTGATTACTGAAGTAACAAAAGCTGGCCTCTTAAAGAATCTTCTTCAATATATTTACCATATTTGCCCCACCCACTCTATTCACTGCTCTCATCTTCATTCAGGCTACCAACTGCTTGTGTCTAGATTAACATACAGTCTATCTCTCTGGCTTTTTTTCTTCTGCTATAACCCTGAAAAGTACTCTCAAAATACTGCTAACTATAAACTGTTAATAAGTCAGAGGGGACAAGTGCTGAAGAGTCTAGAAGGGTCCATTCTCACTTGGTTATGTCCAGATTCTTACTGGCACTTCAACATCTGGTTCCAAATATGTACTTTATTTTTAATCTCATAAAAATTTCTACCAAAATCTCTGGTCAAGGATGTGAGCTTTATGCTCTCATCCTCCTCACACCAGACACAGAAATGGAACTCTTGTACCCTGGCATTTTTCATTATAAACGTCCCAACTAGCCCACTTCAGCTGCCAAATGATATCATCAGATCTGTAAAAATTTCCTGAAAATGTAACTAAAGGCATGGAGATAAACTGGCTCTAATACAGTGTAAAAGTGAATGGAAACTTGTATGTGGGCATTTTAGTGAGGCCTGAGAGGTATCATCTGAGGTTGACAGACAAGAAGTAAGGCATAATTATTTGTGTGGAAAATATATTTATGGTAGATGGATTAATAAAGGCAAAGTTCCTCCTATAGAAATAGTGTGTGTTATGCACTAGATGCCTTCTTCCCTTTGTAGACTTACATGACATTTGCAATAAGTTGCCAAACTCACTGTGGGTTATTTTGACACTGCAACTCCCTAAGGTTCATGCACTGCTATTGCATCCTTCCACTCTATGGGCATGTTTAGGTTTTTCCTGAAGGGAGCTTTGTTGTTTTATTTCTTACTTTTCTGTTTTATTTTTTGGTTTTATTTTGTTCTCAGCACTTAACCACTCTCTAAACTTCCTCTGTTGTTTTACTTAATGTCTTTCTTGTACAGTGAACTAGTTATATTATACAACTCTTTATGTAGAGGACTGCTTCCTTATCTTTATAAAATCTCAAACATCCTGTTTTCAGTAAGCATAATCCAATGAACAGTCCAATCTATCAAGACAAAGTTATGTTACTGAGGGGCTGGAGAAATGGCCCAGGAGTTAAGAGCACTGCTTGCTCTTCCAGAGGTTCTGAGTTCAATTCCCAGCAACCACATGGTGGTTCACTACCATCTGTAAAGAGATATGATACCCTTTTCTGGCCTGCAGGAATACACGGGAGCTGAACACTGCATACATAGTAAATCAATCAATCAATCAATCAATCAATCAATCAATCAATCAATCTCAATCTTTTTTTTTTTTTTAATTGTTACTGAGACTTGTGATGGGATGAAATCTTTGGGTTCTGCACCTGCTGAGCTTGGTAGTATGGCCATAAACACAGTAAGTACATAGCAATTACAGGCACCCTCTACTTGATGAACTCCACTTGATTTATTAGGGCCCTAAGCTAAGCACAATGAAAGAATCTACAACAGTCAGCAGGTGAAATGGGTTTTTCACAGAGTTCATAATTTGGTGGGGGAAAGCAATATAAATACATATCAACCTTAAGTTGATTTCATATTATTATAGTCAATTGTCAATATTAGTGGTTTCAATACATATGGAGAGTGACAGTAATGTGATGAGCAGAGACAATCCTGAGAGGACTTCATGGGGCTTAAATTGGCACAGAAGAATTAAGGCAGTTTAACTGAGAAGAAAGGAAAGCCAGGAAACCATGGATAAAATGGTCTGTAGATTCTAGATATCTCCTGTAAACAAGCTGAGCTCTTGAGATGGGTGGAGATACCAGGGAACTTACCAACAATGCTATTTAGGGAAATTACCCTTAAATATTTTTGTGACATCAAAGAGACCCTGTAGGAACAAAACTATATTCATTTGACTAACAAATTAAACCCACTGTTTAGTCTTTATACTCTGTACTGAACGAATATGAGGAATAGCTATAACTCTAGAGTTAAGAGATATGTTTCAGTGGCAGTGTTTATTTAGCATGCATATTGATTTGATTTGAATTGAATCCATAAACAGAAATCAAAACATTATCACCACAGTCCTGGCTGTACCTGAATGCTTTTACTTAAACAGCTTTCTTCCATTTCTAGGACTTCAGTGTGCTTGAGTTTATATAATGACTCAAAGGACTTTAGGGAAGACATATTTCAATAATCTTATTTTCTGGACTGAAAATTGGTACAAATCCTATGCAATAAAGCAGGGTAAACATAACTAAGCAAGAGTATAAGAAGAGGCAGTCCACTGGCTCTAAATACACAGGCACTTACCTAGCAATCCCTTCTTTGGTGTAGAATACAGAGTAGGTGAGATTATCTCCATGAGGATCTGATGCAGGTGTACGCCATGTCAATTTGATGAAGCGGGTAGAGACCAGAGAGGCCACGACATCCCGAGGAGCTGAAGGCAGTGGTCCCGTTGTGGCTGGTGCTAGATGGTCAGTAGTGGCACTGGTCAGTGAAGTGGGAGGTAATGTTGGGATGGCAACATCTTGTCATGTGCAAACATTGGGGAATATGAAGGGCAAACCACGACGGTTTTTAAAAAGAGAACAGAAAAACAAAAAACAAAAAAAGAAATAAACAAAACCACGATGGGAAATAAAATAAAATGAATGAACATAAAAAAGGCCATTAAACTGAAGGCTAACATGCAGGCCTGGGGTAACTACTGCAAACTAATGGGGATATTCAAGACACATCATTACAGAACAGACTTTCTGATCTGATAAGGAACAGGGAAGTGACAGCTGAGAATAACACATATCAAAGGACACAGCAGTGCCCAGGTAATTTTCTTAATACTGAAAGCAGTATACAATATCTATCAAACTTTGCATACAACTCTCATAGTTTGATAGACCTCAGTATTTTCTACTTTATCAAAATAATGACTATATATAGACAATCCTAATTATATTCAACAAAGTGCCCCAGGGGAAAGTCTGGGAGAGGGGGATATATGACGTTGCTATAGAAATAGGTATGTTTTTCAGCTCTGCAGGAGATTAGAAAGCTAAACTTTCAACTTCAATATTAAGCTATGTTCTCCATTTTGACAATACCTAAGGAAGTGAGTTTTCCTCATATTGATAAATTATAGTTCATTTGTCATTGTATCAATCCACTTAATTATAACATTATAGATAACTCAGGATCCTCTGCTAGGATCATTACCATAATGTAAATTAAAATAGCTATGTACATGGAGTACTGGGTGCAGGAGATGAAGCAGTGACACTAAGCAGCCACAGCAAACCTGCTCTACCTTTCTAATTTTAGAATGTTACTCCTTGTACTCAACCTAAATCTTCTTTTTAGAAACAAAAAGTACAAATTTAATCTCACCCCACCATCATGCCTGAGAGAAGGTCTCACTTTAAAAAAAAAAAAGTTACTATATTATTTGGTAGAAAATAGCTAGACAGGAATTAGTAGACTTTGTTTCTCCCACATCCATCCATTTGGTGGAGACTGAACCCGGGCCAGTGTGCTAGATAAGCACTCTCAACTTACTTAGTTTTGAATTAAGTGGTAAAACAACAGAGCAATAGTCTCCTAGAAGTATCTGAGCTCTTTCCATATGGAAATCTGACTCTTTACGTGGACCAGGAAATCATTACAACAATTCTGTAATCTGTACAACCATACTATCTTCATCTTAGAGTGGATGACACACTGGAGCTAAAATCACTTGTCCTGGGTCATAGCAAGAGGTGAAGGAGTAAACCTAACTTTGACTTTTAGTTTAAAAGGCCTCTGAATTTAGCCAACAAGAGAACAGAAACTTGATTTCCAATTTAGATATGTCACTTACTTGTGTCATTTTGGGAAAATCACATTTTTTTTTTTCCTGCCCTCACCTTTTTGTGTCTACTTCTATGGAAGAGTTAGTCTGTTAAAATGTAGAATTGTGAAGTTTTTCTTTAGCTATATGTACATACTTTACTGAGACATATCAATATGGCAAGTCAAATTTGAACAGGCACTGAGAACTTATTCTTGTCCTATATGCCTTGATAGGTGTGTTACCTCAGAGAAAATAAATGCCTCTCATCCACAGCGTTTATGACAATTTTTTTACATAACAGCTTAGGAGATGGGGTAGAAATAATGAAGTTAGACACTGAGCGGAAAGAATCAAGAACTTTCAAGTATCTGGTTTGGCAGACTGGGCAGATAGAGGAGGAAATATAAATGAAGAAAACACACTAAGGGGTAGATGATGAGTTGGTCTTCTCTTAGGCAACAATCTAATACCTTTACAAGAAATGTATACAGGCAGTTGCAGATATGGATCTGATAACATATATATATATATATGCCTCTAAAAATCTTTACAGGGTTCAAAGAGTTAACCTAAACACAGTTACTTCTAAAACATATAAATACACTTTCAAATGTTACCCGACTTACTAAGCCCCATTTTCTCCTTATTTACTGGCTAAAGACCAGAGTTAATTCACCATGTAAGAGGCAGTAATGTCTACTAAGAAGAGGCCTGGATTGAATATAAAGATCCATTTTCAAACCCTGACCGTGACACTTTCTAATAATGTAAGCATGGCAAGTCAGTCTGTTCTATGATAGTTTCCATATCTATAATTTGGGAGTGGTAGCACTCCCTACCCATGTCCCATACCCATGTCAACAGGAATTGAGAAGAATGCTAAACAAGGAAGTACATGTGTCACTGGCTTTGAAAGGGCAATGTACACAACACTTGCCCCATTTGAATGGGATGTGAAAGCAGCTATGGAGGTAATCAGGAGAAAGCAGGTGAAGGATGTATTGGATCAACCATCCAGAATGGGAAGTTTGGTTGCCCTGCTGAACTTCTAATGCACAGATCTGTAATTCATTAACATCCCACAGCACTTATTTACACCATTCCATGTTCACACTGTGTCACCTTGTATGAATCTAAAAGCCTCTTAAGGACAAAATCTCTACTTGCTTCATCTTCTAACCACTTACTTCCTCTGTCTACTTTAGATAACCTCAATAAATTAATATTATTAAATTAATAAATGGAAGAAAATTCAGGGATGTTTCAATAGAGCAATGTTTCTAAAAGCTCATTCATTATTTTGATCTTTTTAGCCAAATACATATAAACAACATTATGTAATGAAACAAAATTCTCAAGGCAGACCTTCTATTTCATGTACATCCAATCAAAGTGTAAATACCAGATTATTGTAATGATGTAAACAATTCCTCATTGACGAAGGGGGGCATAAATCTATACTACTGCAGTTCCCCTTCCCATGTGGTTCTATGTACTAGATGAGGGAAAAGAGATTTATGTTATTACAGAGAATCAAGTAAGAACTAGCTTATACCAGCATCCACAGCAAAATAGTACAGACTGGGTCCAATTTCCACCACCCACATGGCAGCACACAACCATCTATAAGTATAATCCCAGAAGATCTGATGTCCTCTTTTGACTTTTGCAGCATCAGGTATACAAGTAGTACACAGACAAACTTACATGCAAAACATATAAAATATTAAAATAAGTAAAACAATTAAAAACATTAAAAGACTAAGCTATACATTAGTGGTTATACACTCTATAAAACAAGTAGTCCAGGCAAGTCACTAAAGAAAACAGAACAAATGCTCTGTGTGAGAGAGAAGAGTCAGAACCCAAAATTGCTTATATATCACCTAAAATACTTAATATTCAACAGAAAATGACACACGCAACTAAAAAAGAACGCATGACACAAATGGCCACCAATATGAAATGTTTAATAAAAAACTTTAAAATATCTGCTTAAATATGTTCTAAGAACTAAAGGATAAGCTAGGAACTACCCAGGATTTGAGTTTACCTTGTTTATAGGCTAACACGCTGACCTATTAACATTTCATGTGCACTGAAGCATAAACAAGTTCTACATCAGAGAGAAAAAGAACTTTCTCCCTCAGGGCAAAGGCAGCAATCAGAACTCCCTGAAGGCTGCTATCAGTCCTATCCACCCCCATTTCCTACACATGCACTAGGGACTGTTACTAAAGAGCAGCCCTATATTCACTGCTTTTATAGCAAGCCCTAGACAAAGAATATGCTTGCAGTGGATATCAAATTTAACTCTGTTGTGGTCAGAAAATGCTTTGTATGATTTCAGACTTTTAAATTTTATTGAGCCATACTCTGTGATCCAGCATACAGTGTGCCCTGGTGATTTTTCCATTTATGCCTGGGATGAATCCAGAACTGCTGGACAGAGAGAGATTATATTGTGTCAGTTAGGTCAAGTTGGTTCATAGGTTGTCTGTAAGTCTTTTATAGCTTTTCAAATTCTGCCTAATCATTTTGATAGTTTTGAGTTTTATTATTAGACATGTATTTCTTTTCAAACATACATATATGCATCTAACAAAAGAGTCCCAAAGTAAAAGACACATAACAGAGAGAATTCAAGGAAATTTTGAGAAAAGCTCAAATATTTGGAAATTAAACAACATGCTGCTAAACAACTCCAGGACAAAAACAAAAAAAAGGAGAGAAATCTCAAAGAATTTAAAACATTATCAACTGAATAAAACAAAACACATTACACAAAAACTTACAATAAGCAGAAGCTAATGTAGTGCTTACAAGAAAAATGGCCTTAAACAGCAATAACAGAAATCACAAGTAAGTATCTATGCTTCTATTGTAGACATAAGGATAACTAGGAAATAAAGAGATTACAGTTATCTATACCAAGAACATAAGTGGGAATAATGCTGTATTATCAGGAACTCTACTGATATCAAAAACTTACGAGATTATAGGCAAAGTTATATCAACAAATCAGAAAGCTTAGAAGAAATGGACAGGGATATAAATTACTAACTATTCCCAAGGATGAGGAAAAGACACAGAAGCTTAGCAGTCCTTTAACAAGTAGGGAAATGAAGCAGGAAACAAGTGGTTGCCAACCTAGAATGTCTAAGTTCAGATAGCTTCATGCTAAATGGCAACAACAAATATATTAAAGAGGAAATAAAGCTAATTCCTCATAACTCTTTTAGGAAATAAGAAATATTGTCCAAATTATTACACAATCTTAGTATTAAGCTGACACCACAGCCAAAGACATCACAAATAACCCTCATAATCAGATACAAAAAAACTCCTTTGCAAAACATTAATGAAGTACTTTATAATGCATTAAAATAATTATATATCATGGCCATATAGGATTTAGCATCAGCATTCAGGACTAGCTTAATACTTAAATTAAAATAACAATTATTAATTATTGCATAGAAACAGAAAGCTTTTTAAAATAAAAATTAAACAGACCTTCATGATAAAAACCCTCAAACACTGCACTTAATGGTAAAAGTTTAAACTTCTGTAACTAGAAACAAGACAAGGATGTTAACTCCCATTTCTTAGCACTGTACAGAAGCTAGGGAAGAATGAAGAATGGGGAAGAATAAAGGAGAGAGGGGAAATTAAGAAGGGAAGAGCGAATGAGAATCAGTGAAAAGGAATAAAAAGCAAAAGATTACAACACAACTTTCATTTATAAATGATGTAACTGTGTATATAGAAAACCCTCATGCACCTACTACCCCTCTCCCACTCAAGCTATTAAAAATATGGTTAGTAAGGTCAAGGGATATAAAACCCAACTATACTTTATACATTTGAGAAACAATCAATATAAATATGAAATTAAGAAACAATTCTGGAGATGAGATGACTCAGTGGTTAAGAGTACGGGCTGTTCTTCTAGAGGGTAAGGTTTAATTCCCAGCACCCACATGGAGGTTCATAGCCGTCTGCAACTGCAGTTCTAAGGTATTTAAGCTTTCCTTTGACCTCCATGGGCATGTGGTATATAGAAGAAACAAAACAAAGAAAAAATACATGCAAGCAAAACACCTATAGAAATAAAATTAATTTATTAAAAAGGTTTGTATTGTTTCTATAAAGTTCTAATCGTAAATTTCATTTATAATAGCATAAAAAGTGAAATCACTTAGTAATAAACTCAATATAAGTATAAAAATTATACCCAGAAAACTACTGTGAGAAATTAAAGAAGCCCTAGAGACACTTCATGTTCACAGATGAGAAGATTCAATAATACTAACGTGACAGGTACTAACATTAAGAAAAAGGTGGAAAAAACATGAATGGCTAAACAATTCTGAAACAGAAGAAAAATGTTGGGAGCATTATAAACAAAGAAGCTGAAAGGCTCATTCCTTGTGCGATGAGCCAGGAAGGCCCAGAACACAGCATGAAAGATGTATTCCATCATACAGCAATGCCTCCTAGGCTGGATGCTCCCATATCCAGAGCAACAGACACAGGCCAGTCTGGAACTGACAGCTTCACTTGACTAACATATTACACATACCTGAAGCTGTTTCTGAAGGTAGAAATCATTAAATTCTATGCTGGGAATGTTGCACTTAGTTAAGAAGATCCAATTATTCTAATTTAACACCTACTTAAATTAGTGAAGGGAGCTGTGAGTAGGCACACTTAAATTTTCATTATGGAATGCAAAATGCGATTTCTTGTTTTAATTTCTAAATTCCTTCAAAAGGCAAAAGAGTGTCTCGGGAGAGGGTCTTTCTCTGTAGCCCTTTTGTTTCCTCATTTAAAGAACTCTACTACATTGGTAAGTCCCAGGGATGCTCATAGTAGCATTGCCTAAAATTCTATGGGATTGACATGGTGCATATTAACTCTAAATACAGCTGGAGTGTCAACAAAGGTACAGTTCCATACACTATCATGTGTGAAATGTTAGCAGGTATTAAAGAAAGAAAAAGAGGGGGGGGAGGGAGAAAGAGAGGACAGGGAGAGAGGGAGAGAGACACAGAGAGAGACAGAGAGAGAGACAGAGAGAGAGAAAGGGTGACATGGGACCATAGTGATAAAAATCCTATTTTGTTTGCTAATGTAACACTTATAAATCGTAATCATGAAATCTTTTACCCCCAGACAACAATCAGTTTTAGACACCCTAGATTAAATACTAGAAAAAATACTGTACAATAGAGAGCCTACTGTAAAGAGCCTCTCCGCCTGAAAATTTCTCTGGTTGTTCTCTATTTCATGCTTTTAATTTTTAAAAATGAAGTAAACTCATAAAAACAACTTAGAACAAGCAAAAGTGTACAAAGCAAAAGGACTAACATTTTCCTTTCCTGCAGAGGACAAAAGGGCCTTGTATTCCAGGGAAGCACTAAGAGAACCAGGAATGTGAATCAGGTAGAGTTGTCCCTCAATGGAGGAGATAAAATCAAATACCTGAATTCCATCCAGAAAGCTGGGAGTGGATTTTGTTAATGACCTGATAACCCTTTTGCTATCTATGGAGGCGGACCTCACCCTAATTCCCCTGATTATTCCAGACTTGTCCCTCTGTAGACCATTACCCATCCTTAGCGGAGATGTCACATGTACTTTATGGCCTGCTAACCTCTATGCTATAGGTCAAAGACCACACTAAATTCTAGGCTTTTAGCTATAAAACCCACCCTCATGGTCACAAGTACTTTATAAAAGAGTTTCTATGTACTCATGCCTTAAGTTTTATTGTGTACTAGACTGTTGCCTAAAACTATTTCCCAAATTATACAGTATTTTAAATATACTAACAGGGAACCACCTGGCATTAACTCCCTGAAGTTTGATTCAGGTTGATGAAGTCAATCTGTACCGGGTCTTTACTTTTATCTCTTTATACAGTTTGTTCCCCTGTCTGACACCAAGGGAACCTCTCACTTTCCATTACATCCAAGATAATCTTTCTAGTAGAATGCAGAAAGTATCTTCATATCTTCCACAATATTTTTATATAAATTTTTATTTAAAAATAATCTTATTTTACATACCAATCCCAGTTCCCTCTCCCTCCTGTCCTCCCATGTCCTCCGACCAATCCCCCATCTCACTCCCTTCCAAAATATCTCTGGAACCCTTTTCTTTCATCACCTACACCCTTTCCCTGTCTCCCTCTCCTCAACTTCCCAAGAGTCAAGAGGTGAACAGGCACTGCTACACTCTCCCTATGATGTACTTCACTTCCCTAAGCCCAAAGCAAGAGCTACATGACCGTGAAGTATGAGCACAGATAAATCTTACTCTCTTCAAGTAGTTTACCCCAGCACCGGGAAGCAGACTAATATAGATGTCCTTATATTTACAAACACAAACAGAAATGGAATGATGCCAAACAAGTTGCTTTGCAAACTTTTATATAACATATAGCTTGAAGAGGTGCTAGCATCTACACTGAAACAAATTTCAGCTGGGCATTGGTGGCACAAGCCTTTAATCCCAGCACTCTAGAGGTAGAGGCAGGTGGATCTCTGTGAGTTTGAGACCAGACTGGTCTACAGACAAGTTCCAAGACAGGCTCCAAAAAGTACAGAGGAATGCAGTCTCGAAAAACCAAAACAAACAAACAAATTTCAATATTCCCAATTGCTACAACATATTTCCAAACATAAAAATACCAAAATATAATCACCTTTATTATTCCTTACACTGATGTTTTCATTAACTCATTCATAGTTATTACCAGCAATACTTCTTTAAACTTTCCCATACATGTATTTTTATGTACATATGTAAATATTCCTGATGTACATTCCCAGAAACAGAAGAGCTGTCAGAAAAATGATACAGGCTAGTCTTCTGAAAGGCTACTTGAGTATGAGTTTTAGAACGTAAGCTAAAGATATTTCTGGGAACTCTTTGTTTGATTGTTTTTTTTTTTTAAAGACAGGTTTTCTCTCTGTTGCTCTGGCTGTCCTGGAACTCACTCTGTAGAAGAGACTGGCCTTGAACTCAGAGACCCATCTGCATCTGCATCTGCCTCCATGCACCACCAAACTCAGCTTATTCCCAAATAATAAACAGGGCAGCACAAACTTTTCTTTGTACTAAACAGAAAAGTGTTTTAAGTAAATCAAAATGTATTAAGAAATAAGGTGGATAAGAAAGTAAATTCAATTGAAGAAATTCTGGAATGCCAAGTACTTCAAAGGGGCAGACTGGCAAATCAATAGATCTTGAACTGTCAGTACATCTGGAAGCAGGGATGATGTAGATAAGAGGAAGTACACGGAAGTTTGTAAAAGGAGCCATGAGACCTCAAAATCCTCCAGAATATTTATACTCAGGAAATCATATGAGATCTGGGCTTAGAGGTGACAGGAGAATTAAGAACGGAAGATAACACCTAAATCACACCAAGTTTAACACCACCAAACACCAAGCACTGACAGATATTGTGTATTCCCAAGACAGAGGCACTGCAAGGTCACTTCTCATCTGTATTTCTTAAGGAAAAAATTCACATCAGTGTAATCATAAGATAAGCCCATTTAGAAAGACTATTATACAAAATATCTGACAAATATTTTGCTAACATGTTGAAGATATGACAGATCAGAAGTCTACAGAACTGAGACAGAATATTATTATAAAATACGGTTGTTGTTTTTTTTGTACACTGTGAAGATATGTTGCTCTCATTGGTTTAATAAAGAGCTAATGGCCAATAGCTAAGCAGGAAGAGGTTAGGTGGGAATTGCGGACAAAAAAAAAAAAAAAGAACTCAGGAAAGAAGGGCAGGGTCATCACTCAGACATAGAACAGAATGTGAAGAAAATGGGGTACAAGCCATGATCCACGTGGCAGCACATGAATAAATATGGGTTAACTTAAGCTGTAAGAGCTGGTTAGTAATAAGCATAAGCTATTGGCCAAGTATTTATAGTTAATAATAATTCTCTATATAGTTATTTGGGAGCTGGCTAGTTAGATAGAAACTTCCACCTACAAAACATAAATGCAACGTGGTACACCAAAGACTCAAGGGGAATGAATTTCCTACAACTCTCCTGAGCTGCTTTCCTGCATGTTTCTCTCCAGTAACCTGTTCTATAAAGTGTAACTATGTTTCTAAACCCAACCCTTCCACCCAGCTCTCTGACTTTGTTAGGTGGTCCCAAGTCCTATAGGAAAGAGTACCCTCACCCACCCCCAGGCATCCAAAAGTACTTTAGGCAAATAGATGGGGTTCACTTCACTGGTTTCCCTAATATCAGTGGTCATGATCCTGGCATCCTTGCAAGTGTTTAAAATATTTCCTTTATATTCTTTGCCCAGTTTGCTGGTTGTTTACTGAAGAAAGTCCAGTCATATGTGCTTTAAAAATACTGCATAAGTTATTAGGTAATTTCTTTCAAATAATATAATAAAAGGTGCTGGATCATGGTACTAACCATAATATATAATTAAGTACAATGAACTCAAGAAGCATTGGCTTCTAGGATAGTTTGTACCTTTCAAGAAAAGGTGAGAGAAAAAATATATTCCAGACTGTCAAACTTTAATTATCTAACATTTTGCTTGATAAATGATGTTATTAATTTATTGATGATAGTCTTTGATTTTATCCTCATAAAAAAGCTAATTACAAATCAAAAGGAGATACATATACATGGGGGTGGGAGGTTTTATCAGTGGCTATGGTAGTACATGCCTATGATCTCAGCACTTGGGAAGTGAGACAGGAGGAACATGGGCTCCAAACTACCTGAGTACCTACACAGTGAGACCTTGCCTCAAAATAAAACAAATAAAGTCACCTAAGTTGAGGACAAATATCAAACTGTAAATTGTAGAGCAGTTGCTAAGCATGTTGGGGACCCTTCTTGTTGTGAGAAAAATACCTGTCAAAAGCAACTACAGAAGAAAGGATTTATTTGGGCTCATTCATGACATCACGGCAGGGAACTGTGGCAGTAAGACCAATTCTAGCTGTGTCAACAGAATGAGCACATTATGCTCCAGTTAGGAAGCAAAGAGATGAATACATTGTCTTAACAATGACATGCTCTTGTAAAGCAGTTCAGGCTGGTTTCTATGGTTGCAAGAAACATTTTTAATCATATCTAGGTTCTTCTAAATGAGTGTAGGAATGGTTTGGCTAAAGAGCACCACTACTTTAAGAGTAAAGGCAGTAGAGCTATCCTGTTGGTAAATATGGCACCATATCCTAACAAAAAACTTAAAAGATACCCTATCATTTCGGATTGTATTTATCAGGCAGTGTCTTCACAATACCAGCAGGGAGAAGATAAGCTATTTTTATGTGTGCCATTGGGAAACCAATCAAATTGCTAGAGATGCCATTCTAAAATTATTGATAGAACAGTTAATTTCCCCTATAACAAACAGCTGAAAGGAAGCAATTTAAAAAACAAAAACAAACAAAAACCCAACACAATTTTGAGAAGACAAAAATAGAATCCAATCAAACAACTACTACTCCAATAGGTGAAAGATATTCAGAAGAAGCATTCACATTCAATCAGAAAGACAACTGTACTAGGCTATTAGTCAAAGCATTTTAAAATAAAAACAATAATGAAAGGAGAGAAGAGCCACATATCACTTGCTCCTTGGAGCAATTTGTCACAAAAGGGAGCCACTGAGAGGTATATGGTTGTTACAACTATTTCAAACTGCATGCAGTACTCCCAATAGTACCTCTCAGTGTATTTGACAACTTTCAGTTTAGTAGTAAGATGCATAAAAATGACAATTTTTTTTAAATAAAATTCATTACTACTCCCAAATTTTAAATATGATAATGAGGCAAAGAAAATTAAAGCAAAGAAATACTACTGTGTAATGATGATGACTGGGAATTAACATCTTCATTGTCACAGTCTAATTTTTAAACAACTGTCAGGACAAGAATAATTTTTTTCAACAAAGGTCACATAAGGAAATTTTATTAATTCTAATATTCTGATTTTCAGGTAGAAAAGAGTCATATTAATAAATTTCAAGGATTCTATGCTGAGAATAGAACTTATTTGAAAGAGCACACACTTCTTTGTTATATATTCTTTGAAAAAAGACACATCAAATTGTCTTGTGAAAAATTTAACATGAATTATAAAACTGAAAGATACGTTATCTCATAAAATCAAAAAAGAAAAAAAGTAAGTTATTTTTTTCAAGGTTTGCATGACAGAAACAACAATAGATTTGACACCTACATTTAGCTTGAGAATCATTTCCCTATTATAATCAGTATTATTAAACTTCTAGAGAGATATCAAAATGTCTATAGTGTAAATGACTCCCAAAGAGCCTTGAAATTTTCATGCATATTCAAATAACCTTATTGATGCCAGTCTAATAAGGAAGGTTTATCTAATTTTAAAACCATTTGCCATGTCTTCAACATTCATAAATGTTAATCCCTAAGGCAGGATTAAGACAGGTATATTCAAGATCCTTTATCATATTTAAATAAAATCCATAACTAATAATGAGTCAGTAACTCAGATGTGGAAACTGATTTAAGAGAGTACATTTACAAATTAATGGCAGAAATTATACTAAATAAATGTACTGACTATCAATAATAATTGAAATGGTACCTGTTCAGCAGCAATGCCAGCAAAACTCTGACATAAGTGATACAAACAGTAGACACAAATCCTTTTCTTACATATTAATAGAAAAGAACTGTGCACATCAAATGACCATGCCATGCATAATAAAGAAAAGAGGTCAAATAAACATTCAATGACATTAGGTATTTCCTTTCTGCTGGAAGCCAAGAGCCCTGCTAGCTAAAATGGCATTTAGAATCAGGCTTTGACAGACATACAGAATTTGATCCTGACAAAAAGGAGGCATCTTAACATAGCAAAACAATTTAAGTGATAATATGCAAGATGAATGAGGACATGAACTTAAACCACGTTTGGGGCAGAAGCTTTATGTCCACAGTATTATATAGTGTTTAAGTGCAACTATTCTACTGTAATTTAGTCATTCCAGCTTCAATTGATATAATAGATGTGTAAGAAAACAAATAGTAATTAGATGAAAAAGTATCCTTGGGACACCTAAGCCAGAGAATGTGTCCTTCTTTTACTGATACCACAAGTTGCACTAGTTTTACAATCAAATCAAACCTTAAACCTCCTTCCCTCCATCTTAAGTTTTTGAGCCAGATCTCATTATACAACCAAGGATGTCCTCCAACTCACAATCATCCTGCCTTTGCCTCTCAAGTACTGGGATTACAGGTATGTCACAATATCTGGCTTACTTTTATTCTTAACTGATGTAAAACTGTAACTACCTTTTTAAAATATTAATAGTCAAAATTATTGGGATGATCTATCATGCATAGAATGATATAAAAATGAAAAAAATGATGTATCTATAGAATTTTCAAGAAGACATAATCTTAAACATGTATACACTCAACAAGAGTACCAAAGTTACAGAGCACAGAACCAAATATAAGGAAAAATAGGCAAAATTCAATAATACATAGAGAATTTGAGCATCCTTTTATTACTAATGTCCCTATAGCCCAAGGGTCCTGCCACCTGTCCCTTTCTCAGAGTCTCCTAGACAAAAGCCCTCTGGACTGAGCTTCTCAGGGACACCCATGCCACCTCTTACCCTTCTTGGCATCAGTCTTTGATCCTGCCCTGGGAGCTTGAGCCTGGATGCCTGGGGATGTCTTGTACAATTCTTTCCCATGAACTTGATTTGGCCCTCAGTCATTATGTAAAACACCATGCTGTCCCAAGAGCCAAACTATTCAGCACTAAGGCATTTTGCACACCCCCACAGGTGGGCCTGGCTTATGTCCTCACAACCTGGAGTGCTTGAGTGTTCTCAGGATGAGGCACTCGAGAAAAACATTCTGTGTTTAGCTGGCCTGATACCCCCTTCTCTGGGGAAGACTGTGACTCTATTAGTGGAGAAGTAATCTACGACCTAGGGACACACTCTGGTTATTATTACTGTTGTTATATGTGTGCTCTTGCAGTGAATTGTTAGTTTAAACAAATGACTTATATAAACAATTGAAGGAAGTTAGAAAATAAAATACACGGGGTGTTTCAGTATCAAGGAAGTCATCTGACTTTTTCCTGACATTAAAAATATTCATTTAAAAAGGTGTGTCAGATGTTAATGACGTACCTACCTCAGCAGTGAGCCCCATAAAAAAAAAAAAAGACAGTTCAGTCTTTCCATTTTAAACCAAAATGCTGTGTCCTATATAAGATCTCAATACCCCAGAGGAAATAAGACAAAATATGTAAAAGGATTTCTGCTCATTACCCATTTTGATCAACAAAGAAAAATCAATTTTGCTTCAATGAGCTTAATGACAATTTTTAAGATGTTACATCTGAAAGAACATTAGCATTTTTAAGATTCAGAAAACAAATTCTAGGAGTTTTTTTTTTTTAAATTTCTTCATATTATTATAAAAAGCAAAAGAATTCAAAGAGTCCTATAGTAAGGTCTTTTACAAAACTACTTTAATGTACTAAGATTTATGAGTATGTGCTGGAGAAACCAAAAGTTGGGGGGGGAAAAAAATAACCATCAAGCCAAAACCCATATAAAAAGTGTTCATACTTTCTTTACTATTGGAGTCCACAATACTCAAATACACTCTGCATAAAGGGACTTAAACAATAAAGCTGGTGCCAAAAAGTTGGCTTTTTAAAAATGCAAACACCAAAGCATTAGGACAACATTACTATACTTATGAGGCAACAATAGCACTGAATGTGATATTACAAATTTTTCTCAAATGCATTTCAAATTATACACATGTATCGATTGAGAGGGAAATAGTCTCAATGCCAATACTCTTAAATCTATAATGAAAAAACACAACAATACAGAATTGACACTGTGTGAGATCAAATCTGCAAGCATCCAGATTGTCAGTAATGTCTTTAGACCCAAATGACATTATACATTACTGTACAATTTAGCATCTTCTTCTTCTTTTTTTTTTTTTTTTAAAACCAGACAGGGTTTCTCTGTATTGCTTTACAGCCTATCCTGTAACACACTCAGTAGACTTGGCTGGCCTCAAACTCACAGAGATCTGCCTGCCTCTGCCTCCCCAGCACTGGGATTAAAGTCGTGCACCATCAACAACTGGCTAATGTAGCATCTTTTAAATATAGCTTCCAATTAAGTTATAGTCAGACATACATACTACCTTCTAGTATCTTTGTGCTATAAAACATTCCTTCTTTACAACAAAATAATAGCATCAAATTCAAATTTAAGTTTGCTCTCTGAAATTTTCTAAGTGTATTTTTGAGTTAGGAAACTACCAAATACCAAAATTTATCACTGAGGGTATATATAAGTTGCTAGCTGGGTTTCATAAGATCTAGTCTTAAAATCGATGAGTGATGATGAACAAAGATAAAATTCATGTTCAACATTAGATAAACTATTTATACTTTTAATATGTGTCACTCACTGAAGATATCTAAAGCAATCATGCATTATATTATAGCTCAAACAATGACAAAGAATTTTCCTAACCCCATTAGATTAAAGATTATAATCTTAGATTTATATAACCCCTCTCCTTTACACTAATAAATAAATTATAGATCTGGTCCTGTCTTCTTTTGTAGGAACATCTATTCAACATTTAACAAATGATTAGTGGTGGTGCAGGCCTTTAATCCCAGCACTTGGGAAAGCAGATCTCTGTGAGTCAAGAACAGCCTGGTATACAAGAGCTAGTTCCAGGACATGCTCCAAAGCTACAGAGAAACCCTGTCTCAAAAAACAAAACAACAACAACAAAATAAAAATGACCATGTAAAAGTATTTAAGGGACATAAAGAAATGTTCTTGCTAACACTTATTTGGGAGCTTAAAATACCACATGTAATTGGTACAGTATTGTTACCTGTGATACTATGTTTTCCTGCCTGAAACCAGTCAGTACACCTCTTATACATGCTCTTTTAGGGTTACCTCTGCATGTACCTAAAATCTGCTGAGGTCTTCCAACTGCTGCTAGACAAACCCCAATGCCAACTATAAGTAGCTATTAAATAATCTGGTTTACATACACCTTCCTGAGATGTTGACTTCTATATCAAATTTCTCTGAATTCTTATAAGCCTGAGCTGCTCACTATTCTCCCAATGCATGTTAAATCTTTCTACACTTTGATATTACTGAATAACCTCCTTTTTTCATCTTCATGTAACCTGATCAGTCTAGAATCCCACTTATCCCTCTGGGTTCACTTCAAATGTTAGTGTTAAAAAAGTCTTCTTTATCTTGCAAACCTGACAGAAATGATTTCTTCCTGTTTAGAAATAGAATAAGACTTGGGCATTCAGCAGATCTTACAATACATTATTTGACTCATAGAATAAAACCTCTACCCTGGCATTATGAGAAACTTCAGGTTTAATAAATATTCACTTACTGGGGTGACCATGCAAAAATACTGTATATACTCTGAAACTTCTTAGTTACAGAAGATACTTTTGGTAATTACGACAAAAGTAAACTACAGTTATCTCAAGCCTACTAGATGCTCAACCATCTTTCCAAAATGATATAGCTGAACAACCTTGTCAATAAGCATAACCACAATACTGAATTTAAAATCTGATTTTTTAAATTAAATGGAAACACACACACTTACTTTTGTCTTAGAAACAGTAAAACTTGCTACTATAGCATAACTCTGAAGCTGAAACAGGTATCTGTTCTGACTTTTATGCTAACTACTTAAGACAACTCAGTTAGCTACATTTCTAAACCTGTAAAACTACCACATAGTAGGGTCTTTGCCAGATTGCTAAGAATATCTATTTACATAGCACATGTACTTAGTAAAATTCTTAGTTTAACAAATCTGCTTTGTTTTTGAAATGGGGTTTTACAATTTATCACAGGCTGGACTTCAACGCACTATATAGCCCAAGCTATATAGTGACTTAGCCTCCCAAGTTCTGAGATCATATGTGTGAGTCACCATGCCTGGATCAAATTTGCTTTTAATATTTTAATAAATTATACTTTACTGTACCATGTGTATGATACAATTTGTTATTCAGGAAAAATAACAGGCCACAATGTCTAACATTTACAGACAGTTATCAAATATGCAATCTACATCTTTCCCTCATAGCATTGCTTCAAAAAAATAAAAATTCTTAATCTAAACTTACTTTGAAGTAGAAACTATTACAAGTAGATAAAATTATTTCATTTAGAATTTCTAATAGTACAAGTTGGCTGCCTCCAAATTTGCAAAACAATTTTTGCTATTTTCTGAATGCTTAGATTACAAGTGTGAACTACCACACCAAGTTCAGTTTGTTTTATTAATAAAATAACTTAGATATTGTGTTAGCTAGTTTTATGTCAACAAACTAAAGTCATCAAAGAAGGAGCCTCAATTGAGAAAATGCCTCCTTAAGACTGGACAATAAGCAAGCCTGCATGGCATTGATGTGGGAGGGCCAGAACCATTTGTAGATGGGGCCATCTGTAGTTCTGGGTTCTTTAAGAAAGCAGGCTGAGAAAGCCATGGGGAGCAAGCCAGTAAGGCAGCACTCTTCTATGGCCTCTCCATCAGTTCTAGTCTCCAGGTTTCAACCCTCATTGCTTTTGATAATGAGCTGTTATATGGTACTGAGAGTGAATAAACCCTTTCCTCCCCAAGTTGCTTTTGGTCACAGTGTTTCATCACAGTAATAGCAACCCTATCTAAGACAGATATTTTCCATATATAGATCTCTTATTCTTTTTAGTATATTTTAAAGCATTCTCTTTTATTGGTTTTATTAACTTGTTTTCAGATTTATGCTAGTTTAAAATATGAACCGTTAAACACCTTGTAACAATAGCTTCAAAATGAGTATTAACAGATTGTTTGAAATATGCTAAATTCTTTTTTCTTAGATGAGAGCCTATGTATCATAGGCTGGCCTTGAACCCATAATCCTCTTGTCTTTGTTTCTCAAATGCTGAAATTGTAAGATGGTATCATCACACCCAGGTAAATGATAAATCATTCCTCAGTTGAACTTTTAAAAAAGTATGCTATTAACAAGAACTCAAAAACATGCCTGACTGATAGAATGAACATTATAGCAAAGTAAGTAAAACATGTCCATTAAATAATGGGAAATGTAAAAATCACAGAAAAGTTTATATGTGGACGTAAATACATGTATGTGTACATAAAAGAACACATGAGCTCCTTCAAATCCTTCAAGTCTCCACTTGAACATCACCACTTCAACAAGGTCCTCTTTTTCATAACCATATTTAAAATAATTTCCATGAGCTGCCTAGTGGGTGCTGAGAGAACCTGGGTTGTCTGTGAGAATAGATAGTGCCCCTAACTGCTGAGCCATTTCTCCAATAACCACACCCTCTTTTTTTTTTTTTAAAGACAAGATCAGGCTGTTCTGGAGATCACTGTGTTCTGGTCAGTCTTTAATTTATGGTAATCTTTGTGCCACAAGCTCCCAAGTACTAGAATTACAGTTATGAGCCTCCACGCCCACCTCCCTAATAATTCTTTGTATATAGGTAGTAGCAGTGGTGTATGCATATATGTTCATTTTTGTAGGCAAAATTTCATTGTAGAGTGTCTTCAATCACTTATAGCTTTTTTTTTTTTTTTTTTTTTTTTGGAGACAGGGTCTCTCAATAAACCTAATTCAGTTGGATTGGCTAGCTAGTAAGTTCCAGAGATGCCCTGTTTTGGCTTCTCCAGCACTGAGAATACAGGTACACCATACCTAGCTTTTCATGTAGGTACTAGGGATATGAATTTAGGTCTTCATGCTTGAATAGCAGTACTTTACTGAATGAGCAATTTCCAGACCCTGAACACCAATTATTCTTTATCAGAGTATACCGGTTATTTTTCTTTTCACTGGGGTGAAATATTAGTACACAAATAACTTAGAGAAAGGAGAATTTGTTTTAGTTCATAGTTTCATGGCAGAAAAAGCAGAGCAGTTGGGACTACTCTGGGCCTAGGAAATGTGAGTTCCTAGGATGGTTTCCTCACTTGTTAGGGTAGCTACAACTCTCCAGTGAAGTTGCTACATCCCTGTACCTATTACCCTTGCCCCATGTTCAAAAGTTCCACAACTTCCCAAAATAGAGACACTAGGTTATAAGACCAAGTGTTCAGACACATGTGCCTATGGGGGGTTGATTTTACACTCAATCCACAACATAAATCATTCTTTTAATTTCCTTTAAGCAGCCACAAAAGCTTTCATTACTTTGTTTATATTTTAGTTACTTGATGGCTCTTCAATAACAGACAAATGTTCTATAAGGGCAGATAATAATGTCTGCTTACTGGCTATTTCACCCTCACTACTCAGCATAAACCCACACTTCTGCAAAGTATATGGAATTTTACACACATATTTACTGAATTACTACATAAATGAAGTTTGTTAACAAGGGTTAGCTCTAGAAAGCAAGACCAGAGAAGAGTTAACAGTACATTTACTTTTTTAATCAGTCAATTACACATTTTTATTTTTGACAATGAACATGTGTTAGTTCTTTTCAAAATAGTCCAAGTTTAGTTTTAACTAGACATGTCATATGCATTTCAATCTGGTCATAAAACATTATTTTCCTAATTTAAATGATATAAATATATTAAGTAGTTTTTCTGGTTTTTAAGTTTTACTTAAAGAGTAGCTTTAAAGTTTGCTTTATAAAGTCAGTCTTTTAACTTCATTTTCATCTGAGGGCTTGTGGTTAAAGCAGGCAAAGATATTCATACTTAAAATTAAAAATTAAATCACATCTAACATATGTTTAAACAATTACATTTAGTGAATTTTAAGTGATTAAAAAAAAACTAACAATCACCTAATTTCTTCATCTTACATAATTTCAGTGCCAGACCCAATCAGTAAGTCAAGAACAAAAAGAATAATGGCATTATATACATCTGTAATTTTAGATAGGTCCTAGACATAAGGTAAGTGTGGTGGTACCTCACTAATCAATCCTAGCACTCAAGAAGGTAAGACAAAAGGATTGCTGTGAAATCTGAGACCAGCCTGGGCTACATTTCGCTTCCAGGGTTAAAAATCAAGAGCCTCAAAAAAACATAAACAAGAAAGTTCCTAGATATAGTAATCACAATTAAGAGTCAAATTATACCAGTTATCTGAAGTAAAACTTTTCCTAAAGTTATAATTACTAATACTTAAGCAAAATAATAAATTAGAATTAACCCTTTGATGAACACTTTTACAAATAATGTTTTAGATTTAAAATTTTCCACTAATGACTAATAATTTCTTGCTACTTAGCCAACTTTTAACCATGCCAAGCTATTTGTCACTTTTTCCAGAACTTCTATTATTCAATAACCTCAGAACTATATGGAATTTTTGACAAGTGTTTCGGTCAAATAAAATGGAAAAAATAAAACACCACTCATAATACTCAGTATATATCCTTATCTACCATGGTCATTATATTCTAGAAGTCATTTAATGTGTTGGTAAAGTGTGAACTTCCTTTACTACAAACAAAGTTCATGTTACTTCCTTTTAATCAGCCCTTCTTCCCTGCTGCAACAACAACAACAACAAAAACCCTGCCATTACCAGACCTGCTGACAGGATATACATTTTAAAAAGTGTATTTTTATGTTTTTTACATTCCAGTCTTACAAGAAAATTTTGAAACTATTTTAAAATTCAAACAATGGTAGTCTGCTATGAAATCCCAGCAGTTTGAAGGCTGAGAATGGTAGGCTTACTGTTAACTTGACTTACACAGGCAGACAGCTTAAAAACAACAAAAAACCAACACTAACATCAAAAGAAATAACAAGAGAGTGTTTCTGCTACTGCAAATGCATAAAATTTAAAGTTTAATATTAATATTTTAAATCATTTATTTTTCTTAAAATTATTGCATTTTGTTTACTTGTGTTTATATGTACATGTGTATATGTGGACATGGCCAGTACACATATGAAAAGTTAGAGGATAACTTGAAGAGTTAGCTCTCTTTTTTCATCATATGGATTCTGGGGACTGAACTCAGATTATCAGGCTTGGTGGCAGGTGCCTTTATCCACTGAGTGATCTTGCCAGCTCCATCTTACATTTTAAATGTTTTGATTAAGAAAATGTTGAAACAATGCTTCTCAAATTCTACCTCCCAATTCTGTGAGAAATTGTGTTTTCTGATGATGTGACATAAAATGTCTCATACCTGAACATAAAGAGCACTTCACTGGTTTTCTCCACTGTACTGCTCAGGCTGTGCCAGAAGAATGCACTAACAAGTATCTGCAGTTGGTTTCTACGTCTCCTCAATTTCCTCCGAGATCTGCCTTTCTGCTCTTACCCTTATGTTTTCATTCCTTTTCCTTCTCTTTTCCTTTACTTCAATTTTTCCCTTTAAAAAGTCTTAAGTGAAACATACATTCATCAATGAGAAATAATTTAGAATCATAAACTATTAACATTTGTGATGTAATCTGGTAGGCAGCAAACACTTTCCATAAAGGGCAAGAAAATATCTTAGGTTTTACTGACTTTTGTCGTTACAGTATGAAATGACCACAAACAAGACATAGATAATATATCAATAAATTTGTATGTTTATGTCCCAATGAAAAATGCAAGAAATGGATGGATCTAGCCTATGAGGCACACTTTGCCAACCTTAATCTAGTTCATTCTTGAAAACTGTCTTTCAAAATATTAATGAGTCTGCTAAAAACAAAGAAGCAAAAAACCTTCGTAAACAAGGATACAAGGTGTGATGGTTTGGGAATTGCTATATAGCCAAAGATATCACTGCTAGGGGTCACAATGCTACTAAATACAAAGATAAAGAGGCTCAAATTAGGGTAATTTTCATCATCCCTCTTTCATGCTGATCAAGCCTCTGCCTATATTCTGCCAAGTTAAAGAATATCACTGGGGCCTGCCTGCCAGAATCTTCTCTACTTATGTAACACAACATCATTGTCCTCTAAAAGGGACTAGTGGTAAATGCTGACCTCCCACTGATGGTGATTATCAGTGTTATGTGTCTGGTGGCTTTTTTTTTTTTTTTTTTTAATCTTTTAACAATGACTAAAAGGCTGAGTTTAGTTTTAGTATTTATATTTAGTATTTAGTATTTAAGAAAAAAGAAAAAACCTTGCAGGTTATGCAAAAGTTCTTACTGCAATCTGAAAACACTGAAAAAAAAATATAATTCATCAAACTGACTAATTAATGTAACATTTTGGGGGGAAATGCTTAATTATATTTATACAGTTTTTAAATTCAGATCTGATCTATTCAGCTTTTCATTTTTTTTCTACTTGAAATTCTATACTGAGATTTTCCTAATCATTAAAGAGTTCAAGCAATTTTTCTATCATAAAGTTGTTCTATAATTATTTTTATTTCATTTTATTTTCAACATTTAAGCCATTTACTATTCTTTCCCTTTATCCCTATTTCTTTGTCTTTTTAAACCACTAATACTGATATTAACAATCTTTCCCTAAATCTGATTTCTAAGAAAAAACTGCTAAAAAATTAATGAGTTAAATTAAGTTTTAAGATGTAACTATCCAAATTCCTTTATTTGATACAATCATTTACAATTTAATAGTAAAGGCACAAGCCTATCCATATCCTATTCACTCATTATAAGTATAACATCTTAAAAATAGAACTGAATTTACTACTTTATCTTTTTGTACTGGGTTGTAACCAATGAATTTTCTCAAAAGGTCTTTGTTTCATTTTCATTTCTGAAGGACACTTTTACTGGGTAATAAGTTGTTGTTTTTTTTCCTGGAAGGTCTTTAATTTTGGCAAAAGGAAAAAAAAAGTCTGCTGTAATTCTTTTTATTTTTATTTTATGAGTATGGGTGTTTTGTTTGCATGTGTGTTTGCATGCACATATCACAATATATGCCTGGTGCCTACAGAGGCCAGAATAGGTTGTCTAATCTCTTGAAACTAGTGTTACAAACTGTTGTAAGCCACTAATAAATAAGTGCTGAGACTTGAACATGAGTCTTTGGAAGAGCAGCCAGTTCACTTAATCACTGAGTCACCTCTCCAGACCAATCTTTGTTCTTCTGCAGGTAAATGTCTTTAGTTGTTTATTTTCAATGTTATAATTTAATTACAACATTTCTCTCTTCCCTTTCCTCCCTCTAAACACTCTTATATGCTCTTCTCTGTGTCCCTTCAAAGTGATGATCTCTTTTTTTCACTAATGGTTATTGCATATTATATATATTTTCATATACATATATATTCTTAAATATAGCATGTTGAGCCCATACAATGTACTTATATGTGTATTTTCAAGGCTGACCATTTGGCAATGGACAACCAACTGGCATACTCTTCCCTTTCAAAGAACACCTTTCCTGTTCCCGGCTTTACTCAAAGTTGCCTATAGCTCTTTGCATAGGGTTGAGTCCCATCTAGTTAGGCATGTTCATTGGTGTCATGCTTACTCATCTCATGTTTGGGCGGTCATTTTGGTTGAGACTTTTTGGGTGTACCTTCTGATGCTACTAGGAGACACTATCTCACAGGAAACTCCCTGGTCCTCTGGCTCTTACAATCTTTCCACTTCTTGTTCCACACTTTTGCTTGAGCATTAGGTACAGGATTGTTTTGAAGATTTGTCTACTGGGATTGCTTTATTTTTTTTTTAATTTCACAATTTTCTTATGTGTAGTAATATTCTGTTTATGATCTAATAAAGTTTGCTTAAAGATCAGAGTAGAAAGCTAGCTACACTAGCTAGACATAGAGGCCAGTCAGTGGGGACACACATCTTTAATCCCAGCATTCGGGAGACAAAGACATATGGATCTCTGTGAATTCAAGGCTACCCTGGGCTACATGAGAGTGAATCAGTCTAAAAGAAAAACAGAGCTGACACCTTTGATCCCAGCACTAGGAAGGTGGAGACAGGAGTAATATGGCTGAGCAGAGAGAGAACTATAAGGCAGGAGGAGACAGGAACTCAGGCAGTCTGGGTAGTGTGAGGAGATGCAATCAGAGGACAAGACCACCCCTTCAGTCTGAACATTGATAGAAGTCTGAACATTGATAGAAGTGAGAACTCTCCAGTGGCTGGCTGATTTGCTTCTCTGGTCTTCAGCTTTAACCCCAGTATATGTTTCTGGGTCTTTATTATTTATGCTATACTTATGTTTGGCCTTCAGGGTTTAACCATGATGCATACAGGTACATTTTCTTTCACTGTCATCACCACTGTTATTATTATCACTTTGGAGTTAGGCTTATATGGGGTTATCTGAGCTTTTTGGATCTGTGGTTTTATTCTTTCCCTGACCACCTAGTACTGGTTACTCAACCCAATCTTAGTTGCTCCAAATTGCGGTGCTTGGGGTTAAAGGTGCTTTTAACACCTGAGTGCACATTTTATATGGATGTAATTTTTCAATTTAAGTAAACATCAAGGAATACGATTATTGAACTATGTTAAAAAATGGTATCTTACGGTTTTCAGTTCTTTGTTTTGGTTCATTTTGTAGTCTCTAAAACCATATCCGAGCAGTTTTTAAAAGAAAACTGTAAGGAATGGCAATTGGGTAGTATACTTTCTAGTATCTATATTAAGTTTATATAAAGAAATGAGCTAGGCGTTGGTGGTGCATGCCTTTAGTCCCAGCACTCAGAGGAAGAGGCGGGCGGATCTCTGAGTTTGAGACCAGCCTGATCTACACAGTAAGTTTCAGGACAGGCTCCAAAGCAACACAAAGAAACCCTGTCTTGAAAACAAACAAACATACCAAACCAAAACAACAACAACAACAACAAAGAAATAAAAAATTATTGAATCTGGTTCTGTTGAATGTTGTATCTTTCAACAGTGAGTAGGTTTTTTTTTTCCTCTGCTTTTGTTTGGGGGAGTCTTAATTTTTCACTGAGTGATGAACAAAACCCACAGAGCTATGTTAAGAGTTAAGTAGCATTTATAACTAGGCACTGGATGTGCCTACCCTTTGGTCAAACTACTAGAGTGGAGTTTAGACAACACAGTTAGGAATTGAGTTTGGTATAGATTTAGTTGTTACAGTTACCTGCAGTATACCATAGACTTATCTATAGATAAGACTACCACTGTTGTGTGTTCAGAGACAGAAGGCTTGCCCCAACTCTTCTTTCCTTTCAGCTTTGAAATAGTTCTGGACACTATTACAAAAGGAATTTCCCATCATGTTCATGATCTTTGTCAGAAGAAAAGCTTTCTGCCTTGATGCTGGGTTCATGGCTAAAGTAGATGCAATTCTCTGTTGTCCTTGTCCTGCTTCAACTTTAGATAGACTCTGTGACACTTTCTTTAGCAAGCTAAATCTGCTTTGTACTATGTTGATCTTAGGTGGGCATGTTCTTAAATGTAACTCTCTTCCTTGATAGAAAAAGGCTTCTTGGTATTAGTGCCTTCTGGAGCCTAAGATGATATTCTGACCATCTTAAAGGTAGAGCTTTCTTTTCTATCCTTCCTCTCAGCAATAATGAATTTTTCCCTGAGTTCTGAATTTCTCCCAAGGGCAGAGGGTATAATTTAGTAGTAGAGCAATTACCTAGCACAAACAAGGCTTTATGTTCAATCCTTAGTGTCCTGTATACCTACCCATCCCCAGCCCAGGCCCTGGATATATGTGTGTGTGTGTGTGTGTGTGTGTGCGTGTGTTGTGTGCGCGTGCGTGCGTGCGCAACTTAGAGTTTCTTTTCACAGAAGAATTTTGGTCTCCAAACTTTCTCCAGAGACATCTGAAATAAATAAATGTTCTGTTCCTCTTCAATGGGTTTGAGATTTACAGAAGGATCCGAGGAAATCTTTAAATGATAATGCATTTCAGAAACAGAAACACACACACACACACACACACACACACACACACACACACACACACACACACTTTTAAAAAATAAAATGGCAAAAATAGGAAACTTAGTAAACTTTCTAATAGCCTATGACTTGTCAATGCTATATCAGTATGATTACAAAAATAAAAAATAAAAAAGCACATTTAGAGGAAAGCTCCATTAGGATGCTCCTAACACAATCATCCATTTACAATGGTAAGTATTTATAGTAGTAATTGCAAACATACTGAAGCTCCAATGCTTAGATAAATATGAATAACCTAATTATCTCTAAAGTTTACTAAGAGAGTCATTGCCATTATACTTCAATAAACAAAACAAAACAAAACAAACAAACAAAAAAACCCAAACCAACAATATCTCACTCAGCTGGGGCCCAATTTGTCAATTTTTTATTTTACAAACATTAAAAAGTCAATTCCGATGAATAAGAGAAAGGTATAATTACAGAAACAAGGTGAAAAGGCTGTTCAATTACTTTATACCTTTTCTAACATTATTTTCAAGTATATTTTAAAATAGCATCTATAAATCCCATATGCTATTTGAGTGAAAAGTCAGTGTGAGTACCATCTTTGTCAGTTAGCTTCCCTGGTCAAGCTACAGTTGTCAGAGGAACCTGTTGGAATTATACTAGTACGTGACTGTATTTGACTCAGGCCAAAGAGCAAATATCCAAAGTGCTACCTTTCTCATGAATTCACAAAAACAAAAACAAAAACAAACAAACAAAACCCCCTCAAAATGGAAGAGAAAAAAAGAGAAAGCTTTAGTTGCTAAAATACATCCAATGATCCACCCTGACCATTTAAGACAGAACTGCTATACAATAGCAATTTAGTATAAGAACCTAACCAGATAAAAAGGTTCATAACAGCAAAACAAAAACAACAATAACAACAAAAAGAGGACAACTTAAATGTAACCAAACAGGGAATAAATTATATAAAACTACATACATATCCTATTCAATAATGAACAATGTTCTTAATTTGTTAGCACAGAAAAATGTCCAATGGAATGATGTTGCAAGGAAACAGGTTATAAAATGACATATTTATTTCTGTGTGCTGCTATGCAACACTCCTAAGTGGTAGGATTTAGAATTGGTGCCTTCCAGTTTCAAATTCAAGTTTTACTTCCTGCTTGACAAAAATTACAGTTTTCCCTTTTCTCAGCTGACATACATGTTACACATTATCAGTACAGACATGGAGACACCAAATGCAGAAGAAAAGGACTTCTTGTTAGCTCCCACGTGCAGGTTCTAATAGCCAACATCTTTCCTCAACACACAACCTCTTGATGTTTTTGCAGAAAATGCCTCTGGTGAGATATCAACTTATGATCTACTCTCCACAGACCCTAAAAAGTAAACTCGAAGTTTCAACAGCAAAGCACTACATCTACTTTTCTGTCACCTAGTAAACCAAAGCCACATTCTCTCCAATAATGTCCAGATTTCAGCCTGAGGTGAAGGTCTTTTTCTACTGACTCTATCTATTGCTGCTTGCTATACACGCCAACACTATTCATAAGAAGTCTTTTCTTACTACCTAAATCATTGTTACTCTCTAGAATTAATAACTCTTTTATATTAAGCTTGCCCTGCTCAAATTATAGTGGTTTTTCCTCTTATACCATTTTCTATTTTTCAATGTTGACTGAATTTATTTTATATAATAAACAGGTATTTTTTAATTAAGAAGTTTTTCTTATATGGCAGAAATATGGTTGTGAGATCAACACAAGCAGGTTCTGATAAACTCTAGTTTAGGACTTTCAGTTTTTCTCTTCCTTAATATCAACTATTTTTTAACATTATCTGTAAATGTATTTCTAAGTAATTTTATTTTTTAAACACTGTTTTGATTTTTTCAAGACTGTCTTTCTTTAGCCTTGGCTGTCCTGAAACTCACTCTGTAGACAAAGTTGGCCTCAAGCTCAGAGATCTGCCTGCCTCTTCCTCCAAGTGTTGGTATTAAAGGTGTGCTTAATTTTTCTTTTTTAATGTGTGTATATGAGTTTGTCATCTGAATCTATGCATGTGTAGCACACGTGGTACTCAAGGAGACCAGAAGAGGGAATCAGATCTCCTGGAATGTGAGTTACAGATGGTTGTGAGGCACAATGTGGGTGCTGGGAATCAAACCCGAGTCTTCTCAGAGCAGCTAGTTAAGTGTTCTTATCTCCTGAAGTCCCTGAAGTAATTTAAGTGATAGAATGGCTTAAAACTGCTGCTCTTTTTCTTGAGTTGTATCACATGCTGGCCTTTACCAAGCAAGCTAGTAATCAATCACAAGGCACCCTGGAGTAACAACAGTACCTCCAATACAAGCTCCTTCAGCTCACTGCTACTCCCCTCTTACCATGCTCAAGGATTATCAGCTGGGCTCCAGCTTGTGCATTTCCAACATCATTCTCAGCAATGCATTGATAGAACCCTTCATCTGATTTCACCAGACCCAAAACTTGAAGATTATGTTCCTTCTAAGGAAAAAAGCATACATAAAATTTAATGACTTAATTATGAACATGAATTTAAAATCTCAAGGATATGTTTTCAAGGAGCTGGAAGAAATATTAGCATGAACATTGCTTTAAAAACAACATGTAAATACTGATAAAATAAAAATGTTAATTTAACCACACTAGATTGGTATTTTAATATTACAAACTTTTTGTTAACATGAGATTATGCATTTCAGAAACTGAAAATACATCCCCACAAAAAGAACTACTTATATGACAAATTTGTAAAATGATAACCTTTAAAACATATTTCTGAGCTTTTTAAATATTATGTAAAGACCTTGAGGTATGCCATTAATACTTATTACTAAAATTCAAATAACCCCCATATTAAGATAATGTTAACAGTAATAGGCAATAATATCTACCATATACATACATATATATATACACACAGTAAAAAGCCAATTATAACAAAAAATTATTAAATACATTAATGTCTAGTTTTCCCACACTGGGGTCTGGGAGAGTAACTGATTAGATTAGGCTAGCTCTCCAATAAGCCTCCAGAATTTACTTGTCTCCATCTCCACAGTGCTGGCATTTCAACACAAAACTTATATGGGTTTCTCCTAGTGACTGTACTCAGACCTTCATGCTTACATGGAAGTACTTTATAGACTGAGACAGCAATGCAGCTCCAGATTTAACTTTTTGCATTTACAGTTTTGAGACAGTCTCTAGGAGTGAGCTAGTCTGGCCTTGTCAAACTCATTACCTTCCTGCCGTTACCTCCTGAAGACTGGTATTACAGGCAAGTTTTCACTATGTCTTGCTTGTAACTATTTCAAAAATTCTTTTAACTAATACATGCAAATTAAATTCAATGGCACTATATGATGGTACACTCACTTTCTAAAAGGACTTTTGTTGTTACGACTGTTAGCAAGAGATCTTTTTTACTTTGAAGAGTATGTGCACCGATTTTTTGGTTAAGTTTTATACAGTGTATTATATAATTGATGTTTTTCAAAATTATCATCTTTCCATACTTCCAGAGAGACTTGGATGTGGTGTTGTATGCCTTTAACCCCAGCACTCAGGAAGCAGAAACAGGCAGATCTCTTTGAGTTCCAGACCAGTCTGGTCTACATAGTGAGTTTCAGAACAGCCAGAGATACAGTGAGACCCTGGGGGTGCGGGGGGGGGATGAGGCAAAGAGGTTAGAGGGGAAGGAAAGAAGGAGGGAGGGAGGAGAGACATGCTCCTTGAAAACAGTTGTGAAGGCAATGAAGAACACACAGTATGCACACACTGTATTTCTCAGGAAATCCTGATAGCTATATTTAAGAATACTAAATGTATTCTGTGGTGGGCTCTAAGCCTAGTCCAGCCACCGATTTGCTAAGTGGTCTCACCTAAACTACCAAAATACTATGAGCTCAGCTTCTACAGTCAAAAAATAAATTATGTTCTATGATTTTCTCTATAACTTTTATTTCATTGTTTGCAGCAATTTTAATTGGTATATTTAGTACATCTTTTAGTGATTGTATTTAAAGACACAAGTTTCAGAAATACATGTACTTCTTTGAAAAAATACTTACTACAATTTTAAAGTAATCACTTGGAATAACCACATCCCCATTCTTGACCCACTTCACAGTTGGAGTTGGCTTCCCAATGACTTCACATTCAAATACAATATCCATGGATTCGTGAGCATATATGTTAGCAGGTTGCTTCAAGAATTCAGGTGGAGCTTCAAAGTATAAAGGAAATTAAAATAAAAATAGGTAGCTATTCATATCAATAAATTTTTAGATTAAAGAATTCATGGTATTTGCATATTTTTGTAAAATCATATTAACTATATATTAAAATGTTAGCACAACGATTTTACAAATTAACTGCCTGATGGAATACTATTCAACTGTAAAAAAATATTTTTTTAAGTCATAGGTAAATGGACAGACATGAGTTAGGTAACCCAGACCTAGAAAGACAAATATCACATGTTCTTTTTCATGGATGCTAGATTTGAATCATGAGCTATTATACATGTTTAAATTAGAATGCACACAGAAATCAGAAAAGTAGTGAGGAATTATAGGAGAGAAAGGGTCTATTACACAGTTGATATGGAAAAAGGGGGGAAATAGAACAACTACAATTAATAGGGTGGGAATAGGATGCAAAGGTAGATAAGAGTATTGGAAGGGATAACTGATATTAAAGACTTCTTAAAAAGACAGATGGAAACCTACTACTGTAGAAGTTTCATAATACATGTATACATTTACATATAGAAAAGGAGTTTGAAAGGTGTTACCTATATTGGGGGGACAATGCCCCTTCCATACACCACAGTTACCTCTTTTCTAGTTGTTGGTCAGTGGGAAGCCCAAAACATTACAGGCTATTGTGACTGTCCTTAGTTACTCTCCAGAACTTGATGGTAAAACCTTATTGCTAAGACATCACATACTTGAGTCACAGGACATAGAGAAATTGGGCTAGTTCCCCATCCTGGAAGCTTCCTTTCTACTGACTAGCTTTCATAGAGAAGGTTATATGCATGCTACAGGGAGAGAAAAGTAATCAAGAGCTGTGAAGTCTGTAAGCTACAATGACAACTGGCCCAGGAAAATATGCATATTGGTTCAAGAACAGCACCGATATTTATGAAAGTAACCAATCACTTTCTGATTGAATCTAAAGCCTGCTCTGCAAACAAGATAGTATTCATGCCTGGTTCACGGCTGGCTAGTTCATAAGCCCTAGGAGACAGTCTACTACTATTACTCTGCTAAATGACTATATTAAGAAACTCCTCCTTAAACACTTAACTTTATATCTAGAGACTACAACATCTTTCAACTCTCATTTAAAAAGTTGTGTTTTTTTTTTTTTTTTTTTTTTGTCTTTTTTGCAACAGGTGGTGATCAATATAGGGGCCCACAACAAAGTCAACATGGAGGGCATAATAGTTCTAAGCACTAAATGGATCATCTACATTGTAAACACATACACAGGGCTTAGGAATCACCCTAGAAGAAAGGGTGTGTGATAGTTAATCTTGATGGTAAACTATACTTGAAAACAACTAAAACTCAAGGAGCCTGGCCACTTTCTTGACTAGATCATTTGAAGTGGGATGACCCATCCCAAATCTGGGCCACACCTTCTGGTGGCACATGAAAGCAGCTTTTGATTTTTGCCTGTTTATCCTCATTCTTGCAGGCAAGTTCATCTATTCTGTTGCTGAGGCATTCTATCTTTGGTATTAAAACTTATTTCTCTGGAATTCTACAGAGACTGAAGACATCCTGTCTTGTGCATGGAACAACAATAAGGTCCTTGGCCTTTCCTTTGAGAGATAATCATTACTGGACTACTCAGAGCATATCCTGTAAACTACTCTAATAAAGGCCCTTTCAATGTAATTCATTCTATCAGATCTTTTCCTTTACAAGTCCCTGACTAATACAGGGTTGAAAGATTTTAAGAACCAGAGGTAGTGGACCTCTGCATGAAACAGTATTTTCCTGACCTGACTTGGCCACTGCATACTTTTAACTGCATGCCCCAGAACTGCACACAAGATCAAGCCAGCCAAAATCCTAACATGAATGGGGGAGAGGCTTATGAAGTTCCACTACTAGCTGAGAAGCAACTGTCAACTGATGGCTGTGGGAAAGAGAATTAATGCTCTTATGGGATGTGGTCCCAGAAAGACCACCTATGCTTCAGTAGATGGATCCACATTTGTTAGTACCAAATGGGCTCAATGGACTTTTAAAAAGAGCAAATGATGTTAGGAGGAGAAGGAGTTGGAGGGGAGTGAATTAAGTAGAGTTGATGAAAATACATTATATGTGTATATGAAATTCTCAAATTAAAAAAGAAAAAAAAACCATGTTAACAATACCGCAAAACCAATCAATCAAAAAAATATTGCTGGTAGAAATGTTACAAAAAATAATTGGCATTGGTGGCGCATGCCTTTAGTCCCAGCACATGGGAGGCAGAGGCAGGCAGATCTTTGTGAATTTAAGGCCAGCCTGGTCTACAGAGCTAGTTCCAGGACTAGCTCCAAAGCAATACAGAGAAACCTTGTCTCGAAAAACCAAGATGATGATGATGATGATAACAATAACAACAACAATGTCTTGAGTTTTCCTAGGTATTCACTGAGAAATATCTATGAGACTAATTATATTGAAGAACCTGAATATAAGAACATTACAGCACAGGTAGTCAGTCTTAACATATAATGATTATTTTCCCAAGATTTATACTTTTTGGAAGAGCCATAATTAAAATGCATAAGAAAAATAAACTAATGATCTATTTTTTTTCAGTTAGCTTAATGAGTAACAACAAAGTGTCATAGCAAAATCATTAAAGAGTTCATTCATGTAACTGATTCTAACTAGTAACATCCTTTTGTTACATAAAGTGTTTTTTGAAAGTAGAAAGGAGAGGCAAAATAATGGTATCTTGGGGGGGAAAGGTAGACGCTTTGAAATATTGAATACTCTAGTAACCCTCTGGCTTCTTCCCCTGAAGGTTTACGTTACTGAATTCTACAATGGATTCAAAATATGTTTCATTAGATGGGTCAAAGTAGATATTTAATCCAATTTATCTAATGCTGTAATTTCCTATATAACACCTTTGACAAGGTTTTAGGACTGTCTCTTTGAATTTCTGAATGACAACCCTTTTATCACAGAGCAGGGAGCTTTGCTACAGGCTAGCTCTATTAAATAACAACAAATGTACTAAAATGTGCCCCTACTGCTGAGATTATGAACAGGGTTGTGCTTAGTGTCAACCTGGTATACGGATTAACACTGAGTTTTTGTTCTTTTATAATGTTCTATCAAAGTATTTTACTCATAATTTGCTAGGTATTCCTAAATATTTCAAACATTTTTGGTTCTGGAGATCAAAATCAGGGTCTTATGCATGCTCTACCATGGATCTATACCTCTAGCTATAAAACAAGTTTAATTTCCAAAAAGGACTTATGAGGGGAAATAAAAGAAGCCTTAATTAAGAAAGAGTATTAAGAAGGTAACATGTAATTTGAAAGTGGAAGAAGAATATTAGAGATAGAAGAGCTTAAGGACAGGAAACAATGAGATATGGAAGGTCAATCAAAACTAAGCAAGCCAGAAAATGCCATAAGGCTATTTTGTAAGCCAATTTTAAAAATATACTTTTCAATTGTTTATTATTGGTATGTAGGAATGTATTTGACTCATGTATACTTATTTATTTTATCCTGTGTCTACACTAAACTAATTCATTCATTCTATAAACTGTTGTACATACGTTTGGGGTATTGTCTACATTAGTCAGCCATTTTGTCTGTGAATATTATTTTTAATCGGCTCTTTTGTTTTCAGATTTTTCCTTGCCTATTGCATTGGCTACAAAGTGGCAGGCCTGGCAAGTACTAACTAGTGCTGTAGCTTTGGTAAATGGAGAATGAGAGCATTGAGAGCAGGCAGACCCTAGGCAAATACAACCACTCAAGGTGGAAAGAATGTATAATCATAAAAAATAACATGTATTATTTGCTGTGCAACAAGTTCCAGAAAATGAAGTCTGTACAGTAAAATAAAATTAGGAAAATTTACAAATAGAGACCATCCTTCCAAATACTGGTTATTTAAATACTGGTTATTTAACCTTTATTTTTTTTTTTGAGACTTTCCTATAAGATTATTATATTTATATCACTCCTCATCATCTCCATTGTAACTCCTTTTGTATTTATACCTAACACATTCTCTCTCAATTCATCTCTTCTATAACTATTGTTACACACGTACACACATCCATTCTACTGAACCCAATTAATGTTGCTTATATATACACGTGTTATGGGCTAACCAACTGGGATTGGATAACCTATCAGGAAGCCTGTCCTTGCAAAAAACTAATTCCTCCCATCTCTCTGAAGCCAATGATTGCCTGCAGTTCTTCATTAAGGAGTGGCCTTGTGCAATTTCCCCCATCCACACAGGCATGCCGATTGTTATTGTCACTATGGATCTTGTTCGCTGTGTGTCTAGATATAAAAGGAATGCAGCACCCATAAAATTTAAATTTATTTTTTGTGAATAATCTATATAGGTACTTGGCCATTTTTCAATTATTTGTGTTTATACTTTTCTTGTCTCTATGCAAAAACTTTCATTAACTTATGAATGAATGGCTTCCAAATCTACCAGTCTTTGCATTTATAGGAGTAGACATTTTTCCAGCCGATTCTTTGTTAAGAGAAGGCACTGAAGGGCATTGCAAAGTGTACCAGGGAAAAAGCTTCACTTTCAGGTTGGAATATGACTTTCTTCCCTATTTAGGCCATGGCTTCTAGAATGTCTGCAGATGTAATGATAATCACCCTCCAAAAGTTTCTCTAGCTTACTACATTAAGTGGGTTTCTATATCCCAGCTCTGGCCCACAGCATCCCAGAAGGCACAATCTATAATGCAGCTCAAGTTCATAATACCTTAACAGGCATTGCTTTGTTCAGCATCAGATAGACTCATATCCCAGGCTGGTTAAGGACTATAGTATTCCAGCAGGCAATTTCAAGTGGGCTAAGTGGGCAAGCTTTGGCTAACAGCTCTGTCTTTGGGTAACAGCTATGTTCTCTCCCAACAAGGAATTAACAGCGATCCTGGGAAAGAGAGAGCTCTTAAAAGTATGAGATCCTTTTAAAAGTATCATAGTAAGTTCTAGCTTTAAAATGTTATTTGATTTGTTTAAACTCATTGAGGTTATTGTTCCTATGATTGAAACTACCTTTTATCAATGGAGGAAGTCTGGGCTTGTTGGATGCACAATGGTCCTTCCTGTCCTTACTTCACTGAGGGTCTTTCAGTATTTTCTGATAACTATTTTCATACACTCTTTTTGGTGACAAAAATCAGCATATATATATATATAGATATATGTATATATATCTATATATATATATATATATATCTTGATGTTTCTATTAAAATTTCCAATTAAATTCAGGTCAACAACTCTTAAATGAGCCTTTTTTTAACTCTAACATCTGTAATTCCCTTTTCTTCTACTAAAAATTCCTGTTGCCAATCAACACTAACATAGTTATGCGTCTGCCTTATTTTATAGCTCATTAGTCTCAAATTTTACCAACAATATTTGTAGCTATTTGTACTTAAAATATACTTAAGAATATTCAGTCCAATTACTATTTCATACTTGAATAACTTTCAACTTAAGCTGTACCTTTTTGTGTGGCTTTACTCTGTCAACTAGACAAATATTTTTGAATCATTTGTTTAATTTTATTTTCCACCCTGAGAAATCACTTGGCAAAAATTTAAAACATGTATAAAACAATGTATGTCCAATTAAGACTGGCTTTCCATCCTGGCCTCATCTGGCCTGATAGTCCCCTCCATAAGAAAAATCTTAAAAACATAACGGTGTATCTTTCCATTTTTTTAAATGTAAAAGCAACTTGTTTCACCACTCTCCTTCAAATTCTAAATAATAACAAACTAAACTTTTACTACTTTTAAAGCTTGTACTCTTAATAAGATGGTACCATTTTCAGGGCACTGACATATTCCTTGAGCCCAATGCTAGTACGGGGGAACCCTCCTCTTGAGTAGAATAATTAATTCTGTAAAACATGGCAAAATATTTTTTAATTAATAATCTACAATGCATTTTCAGTAAACAGACTTTCAAAGATTAGCAGAAGAAATTCATAGTGTTCACCATTTACTTTTTCCTTTCATGAATTATAAAGGAAACCCTCCTCTTGATTTTAACTACTCTACATATAGCATTCATATCAATTAAATATGACAGCAGATGTTTTTGGTTAGGAAGTTAAGCAGATAACCAGAGAACAAATGAATCAATTACCATAAGAAAATAAGTATTGCAATGGAAGATTAGGCATTTTGTTACCAAAGAGATAATTAAGCTTCAAATTCTCTGTGACAGCTCCTATCCCTTCCAATTCTATCATTGCAAGAATAACTTTAATTGCTCAACACACACACCAAAATAAACATTATACTTCCAAAATTCCTTTGCTAAAAACCTAACTTACACCACTGTTAAATAATGCTGGAAACTGCCACTCAATTAAAAAAGAAAACAATATTGTGCTGGCCAACTACAAGATTATTTCGTTATGCTGCAATTTGGAAGATAATGGCTTTCATTTATATTAGCTTTCAAATGCTGGTGTTTGACAGTTTGATTTTTAATTCTTTGGTACTAAAATTCTCATAGGGCACTTTTACTAAAAAATACAAAATTATTTTGTCTATTTATGTTAAACTACACACTTGACGGTCTTAAGTTTTTCTGCAATTCACAAATCGACACCCAAATCCTTAAAAATAGATTGACAATGGACAAAACCTCTCCCAAGCAAACATTTAAGATTGAAATCCTTTCAGAGATTTCGTTTAACAATGTAACTGTAAATCTGCTGTAAGTACTGGTTGTACTAACAAAGCAAAGATATATTAAAACCACACACACACACACACACACACACACACACACACACACACACACAGGGGGGGGGAAGAGAGAGAGAGAGAGAGAGAGAGAGAGAGAGAGAGAGAGAGAGAGAGAGAGAGAGAGAGAGACTTCCAGAAAAAGCTTCCCATTGCACAAAAGGTAAATAGACTTTCCTATATTCCAAGAAAAACAGGGGACACTAATTCTGCAGAGACTTTAATATCCTGTCCTTTTCTCATATGCATACTTAAATTCCATTCTCACTCCTTTTCCCTAGCCCATCCCTCCTGATTTAGTTAACACATAGTCATCCTGAAGAACTTAATTTAAAAGCATTTCTTTAAAGAAGCATTGTCTCCATAGGCCAATTTTCTCTATTTACTGACCCTTCACTACCTCATCTACCATTGAAAACACAATAGCCTAAATTAAGCTGCAGCAACTAATCAGTGAGTATTAGATGAAATTAGATGAAATGGTAAGATTCCCCCCCCACCAAAAAACAATGCATAAATTTCTCAGGATTGCAATGCTTTTATGCTAGCTTCTCGTAAGCCTTCTTAACAGACATCACACACTTTTTTTTTTTTTTTTTTACAATATAAATGGGGTCATTGTTTTCTGCAATTTGCGTTCTCTCTTAATAATCTAACATATCTATACATATACAGTTACCTCTGAACAGGAGCACAATATGCCTACATCAAAATTTATTCACTCATCCTCTTATTCATGAACATTATCTTTGACTTTTCTAATGAGCATTCTTGTATAACAGTTTCAGAAGAATAGACTTCTAAATGGAATAACCAGAAGTTTTCATATATAATATTTTTTAATAACATGAATGGCTACACCAATTCTCTGTTCCCACCAAAGACTCATTATCAATGAAATTACCTAAAATCCTATTGGAGGTAATAGCTAATCCAAGAAAATAAGAAAAACAAATGGCATGAACAGGGAACTAGGGTTGGAGGGTGGCCCTTTCCAACATACCATTTACAAGGATTGTCTATTAAAGGAACATTCAAGAAAGTCTCAGAAAAATTCTAAAGTGCATTACTGTAATGAAGGAAAATCCTTCAGTGATTATTAGGAATGATAATTATACAAACCATGAGATATCTAGTTGATGCATATAGCACAACCTTCCTAGTCAAAGTGTAGTATAGGATGGTATCACCGGCACCCTCAGAGAGTTTGTTAAAGAAATGGAATCTGTCTCCACTTCAAATTCTTCAAATAAATATTAGTACTTTAACCAGCTCTCTAGGTGACCATCATGTATATTAAAGTTTCATATGTACCAGGTTAAACTGATTCTAGTTCGTATACACAAACACTGAAAATTCTAAAGACAAAAGTTACTCAGAATATGCAGAGAAAACTAGATGATTCTATTCGTTAATGGAAAATATATATTTCTAGGTACTCGTGGATATAAATGATTTTGTAAAAAAAATAAAATCTAGAAATATACACACTAAACTGAAAATAAAAGTTATCTGCTGAGTAAGAGTAGGAGCAGGGAAAGGACAGTAAAGGAAGATATTTATTGCCGCTGTGCTTGATTCTTTAATGGTGGTACTGTTACTTACACAATTTTTAAAAGAAAAGGAAAAGCCAGAAAAATAAACTGAAAATACATTACTACTAAATAGAAAAATTTGGATATAAAAATGAAAGAAACACAAATAAGGTCCTCAGTATATAATAATAAATTTCCTGGCCAGGCACCTTTAATCCCAGGACTTGGGAGGACAGAGGCAGGCAAATCTCTATGAGTTCAAGACCAGCCTGGTCTACATAGTAGACCTACATAGTAGGTTCCAGGATAATCAGGGCTGTTACACAGAGGACATTGTTTCTGCAGAGGGCGTCAGAAATAGAGGTAATATTTTACTACATATCCTTTAATTTTCTCTATATGTTGCTGATTAAAATGTTCAATTAAAAATAATAAACTAGAGAGATAACCAGATATACCTGGTTAAGACTTGTTCTGAAAGAGAATTTTAACAAAACTTGACAAACTAAATCCACAAGTCATGTAAAAGAAAAATACATGGAGATAGAAAGCTTTGAAAGAGCAATGGGAAGGGATCCTCTTCACAAAATATCAGCAACTGAAACATAGAACTGATGTAAGAAGAGCCTCCTTTTAATAAAAATAAAGAGCATTTGGAAATAAGAACTAGACATATTTGTAGTACAGAGGTGTTGACATTCAAACAGACAGACTACTGGAGCAGCAGGTAAAAATTAAGTCATATTTCTACCTATCACCACCTACAAAACCTAGATGCAACAAAGACCAAAAGGTAAAGATTTTAAAAGTATCAGAAAAAAATGGAAAATAACTTTATGACCATAAAGGGGATAACCTAAGGAAAATTTAATTACAGAAAAAAGTAGCATATTTGATTATACAATACTGATGATGATGACTTTTGGTTGTTTTGCTTGATTATTTAGCAACAGGTCTCTTCTAACCCAGGTTGGCCTTCAACTTGTTACGATTACCTTGAACTCTTGTCACCTTTGCCTTCACCACCCAAATTACAGGCACATGCCAGGAATAAACATTTTTTTTTAATGGTAATTACATATCCAAAATTAAAACACTGAAGTTCATGGTATCTTTATTTCTGGTTGCCAAAATTGGGAAACAAACTAAATGTCTTTGAACAGACAGATAAACAAGCATATATATATTTATATATGCTTCTCAATAGAAGGGCAAGGAACTACTGATATATTCAACAACATAGATGATTCTGAAATTATATTGAGTAGAAAACTCAAGGCCCCAATGAGGGGGGCACACACATAAAATGCTAGGATATTCAAACAATCTATAATGACATAAAGCATATCATCAGTTATTCAAAGGTGGAGGCATGAAAGGCACACGGGAGGGATTAGCAAGAGGTGCTAGAAAACTAGAAAACTCTAGAGTGATAAATCTGTTAATTATCTACACTGTGGTGATATTTTCATGGGTATACACATACTAAACATTAAATTTACACCTTACGTATGGAGTATAGCAAATTATAGCAGTAAAGCTGCTAAAAATGCAGATATTTTAACCTACTTGAAATAAACTATTTAAAATTTATATGCCAAAGAATTGGCAATCAGAAGATACACACACACACACACACACACACACACACACACACACACACACACACACCCTCCAACTCAATAAAAGCTCAAAAACTGTCAAAGAATGGACAATTGAAGGACTAATAAAAATATCCAACAAAAATCAGAAAAGACATTAAACCTCCCTAATAAGATATGCATTTCTCTTGTTTCATTTTCAGAGAGCATAAAACTTAACACCAATACAATGAAGTTGTGGATATATAAACCACTACTACCTCATTATTAGTGGGTAAGTATCCCACCTATCTGAGGGGCAATTTAGCAAGATGTGTCAATATAACATAAATACATTTGTGATGTTTAATCTAGGTTGTCAAGCTGATTACAACTGAAATTAACTAAAAGCCAAACAGCTGGGCACACGTGTAAGAAGTTTTTCTTGGTTGTATTTGAAGTGGAAGACCTACCCGAAATCTGGGCCACACCTTCTGGTAGCAGCCCACATAAAAAGACAGAAAAGGAAAGCCTTTGCTTTTGGTCTACTTGCTGTCCACTCTGGCTAACAAGTTCATCTGTCTTGTTCCTGAGACATCCCTTCATTGGTGCTAGAACCTACTTTTTCAGGATTCTAACATTAGACTGAAGACTGGAAGCTCTCTACGACTTTCTTGGGGATTCCAGCACCAGACTAGGGCTTAAGACATCCAGTCTTATGGACTGAACAACTATCAAATCCTTGGCCTTCCAATAAGAAGAGAGTAATTACTGGACCATCGCCTGGAAGTCACACTAACAAATTGTATGTATGTATGTATGTATGTACGTACGTACGTACTTATTACGTACGTACGCATGCACGCACGCACACACACACACACACACACACACACACACACACACGCACTAGTTCACCAAGTAAGTGGTCCATTTTCATGAATAAAATTATAGTTCAACAGGTAGCCACCTCTAATCAGTTAAGCAGTCTATGGCTGATTTTCTGCTGTAATGACCAAGCTGAGTAGTTCTAACAGGTGTAGCAAGGCCATTAAGACTAACAATTTTACTACATATTTTTTAAACAGTTTTTAAGATTATTAAAAGCTATAAGATCATTACATATAATGCAAATCTGAATGTCATAATGTAGATTTGTACGTTGTCACAGAAAGAGCGATGATGTACAACAGGAAAAAAAGATGCAAAAAAGGAACAGTATTTCATCTTAAGAAAAACATGACCTTGCTTTTAAATAATTTTAAATGTATAAAATATAAGAGCAAAAACTGTTTTTGGTTGGTTAATATGACAGGTGACATTTTTCTATTATTCTTATTATTATTTGAGTATTATTCTTATAATCTGAAAAAAAAAGTAATTGTTATTTTGTAGCATCAGTTTATAGCCTAGAGAAATGATTCTTTTTAAGTGCATCAGAAAACACTGGGTATATATAATTTCCAAAATGCAATCCAATTAACTACTCAACTTTTCATTTCCTAAGAGGAATGTGTGCTCTTAGCATGTTCTCTATCAATCTGTTACTGGCATATTCATTCATTCATTCATTCATTCATTCATTTTTACCCTTTGCCCTCCATGAAAATTGTTCAACTTGGCCTATTATACAAATAAATAAATAAATAAATAAATAAATAAATAAATAAATAAATAATAAATGTATTAGTTTTTTCACATGCAAACTGAAGTATGTATTTTTGAAAATTCCACATAGCCACTAAAAATTAGCATTTTAGCTCTTGGGAATTGAATAAATCACTAGACTTGCTGCTCAAAATAAGCTTCAAGAGCTGAATACAAAGCAGAATGTTCATTTTTCAATGAACATTTGATCCAAAAGTATAATACAGGCAGTCCAGTGAGGACTGCCAATTCTGGCACAGACACTAAAGGGAGACACTGTAGAATCTTAGGTTGATAATTAAATCCTTACTTTGGTTATCAGCATTTACTAACAATCCTAAACAATGTCAGTGATAAAACAGCCCTCCTGAGAAGAGAATTCTTATCCCCTTGTCAAAATGACTTATTGTCATCTCCAGAAAACAAATTTTAGAAGTATGGGATAGGAAACAGTGTATCTCTGGCAGTATAGGTAGGCACTGCTTTGTGAAGACAAATGTGCAGGCCTATATATTAGATCACAGTACAAAATTTCTATTTGAAGTAGCTTAAAAGCCACTGATAGAGAACAAAGACCACTGAAGTGGTATTTACTATATAAACAGAAGTAGGAATTGTAGTGACATATTATTTATTAAAATTTGACTTAGGATTCAGAAACACAGTCAACCTCAAGCTATAGAGATCAGGCAGTGGTGATACACACCTTTAATTCCAGCAGCCAGAAGCTATGAGGTAGTGCTACATACCTTTAATCCTAGGACTCAGGATTAAGAGATAGATGGATCTCTATGAGTCCAGGGCCACCCAGATTTACACAAGAGTCAATATGTCTAAAAGAATTATAACTCACACCCTTAATTCCAACATTAGGGAAGTATATAAGACAGAAGCAAGGTCTCAGAAAGAGATATTCATTCTCCAGCCACACTGAGAAAAGGTTACTGTCTGAGGCTTGGTGAAAGCTCATGAAGACACCAGCCCATGCAGCCTGAGGTAGAGGTTAAAAAGCTGGTAGCCAGCTGGTTTGCTTTTCTGATATTCAGTTTGAAGTGTGAAACCCAATATTTGTCCCTGGGTAATTTATTTATTTGTGTTGCAAGGAATCAGAAATTCTGGGACTTTAAATTAGGAATTTAAGTGTGCTTTTTGGTATGTGATTTAAAAAAATTATTTTGTCTTGAAGGATATAAGACATATGTGAAAATATATTCATACTAATAGAAAAGATAATTTAGATACTTTTCAGGCATATACATGTAATTATATTTATCCATGTAACTTATATGGATTATACTATGAAAATAAAATAAAAATTGCTTGGTGTTATTTCTACTATAATTAAATTTTTTGCTAAATCAAAATGGCTCATAGTTCTAATACCCTATTCCAATGTTTACAAATGTAGCAATATTTAACATTCTAAGGAAAGTACTTAACAAGGAATATAATATGGTGGTTTCAGAAGCTTGATCAATTGGTAGATTAGTACCATGCTTCTCTATGGGGTTTTACAAATTAAAACATTTTGCTCAATAGCAACTATAAATTAAGTATTTAAATATGTAGTTTATTAAATCTCTTTAAAACAAAGCATATGAGCTGGGTGTTGGTGGCGTGTGCCTTTAATCCCAGCACTTGGGAGGCAGAGGTAGACAGAACTCTGTGAGTTTGAGGCCAGCCTAATCTACAGAGCTAGTTCCAGGAAAGACTCCAAAGCAATACAGAGAAACCCTGTGCCAAAAAAACAAAAATAGATAGATAGATAGATAGATAGATACAACATATGAACAAATGAAGTACAATTCTCTAAAACATCCAATGGCAACCAATTATTATGGTCTCACTAAGAAGTGCTGAGAATAACAGCACTTGAACCTATATAGCCTGCTTTATTTTACTTTCTAACTTGAACATACTGGTGTGATATCTGAGAAACTCTATAGTTCTCTTTGACATGGATCTCAAGCAGGGCCAAGTTATATAAATAATTTACAAGTATGGGAAGTAAAATTCTCTAAGGTTGATTTGACAATGCAGGGATTTGACTCTGTAATTTAAGTACTCATAATCAGATGAATAGCACTATTATTGCAAATTTTGAGTATCAACTTGACTGGGCAATAGAGTATCCATTATCTGGTCAATGTTTTCTCTGTGTCTGTGAAGACGTTCCAGAGATGGACATTTGTACTGGTGTATGGAGAAAAGAAAGCTCTCTCCAATGTGCATCCATCCACAATGTGTACCATCCATCAAAAACAAAAAGGCAAAGGACAGTTAAACATTCTCTATTTGTGAAGAGACACTCAGTTCCTCTTCTCTTCCTCTTATAATTCTTGGTTTATAGGCCTTCAGATTCCATATTAGAAGATAAAGCATCCACTAGTCAGGCTATCATATTGCCACAGCTCTCTTAAGTTTCCAATAATGGCAGGTCATTGGACTCCTCAACTCAGCCTCTAGTTTGATGAGTCAGTATTTTACACTAAGTCTCTTCCCTCTTCTTAAATCTCCCTACACTTGTATTTCCTATTGGTTGTTTCTCTGGAAAACTCATAATATACTATGAAATTTTAATAATTTACTATAGTAGCAGTTATTAAATACATGTAGGCAAAATATTTAAAATTTGTTTATAAATTATATATTTCAGATATTACTTCAACAGAATTTTGAGGGGCTACAGTGAGAAAAATTTCAAATCCTAAGCTAAAAACAGAAGTGATAAAGAGCTAAAATTCAGCTACTTCTAAAGACACAAAGTTTTGAAATCCTATCAATATTTAAAGTTGGCTATTTATATTTTCTATTGTTCATTTCTTTTAGATACAACAAATAGAAAACTCCCTAATACAAGATTTTAACAATTATCTTTAATATGGCTATTTCACATACTACCTACATAGGAATGCAACACTCTAGAAAATACATCACAAAAGAAAATATTGAACTAAATAATCAATAGACAGTAAAGTACTCATCACCACTAATCATCATGGAAACATAATAATCACCAATTGAAAAAAGTCAGTTGTTGTCAGGCAATGGTGGAACATGCATTTAATCCCAACACAAGGTTGGCAGAGGCAGGTAGAACTCTGAGTTCAAGGCCGGCCTGGTATACAGAGTAGTTCAGGGACAGCCAGGGCTACACAGAGAAAACCCTGTCTCGATAAACCAAAAACAAACAAAAAACCCTCAGCTGTCAATAAACACAACATGGATAAATCTCAAATGCTAGGTTTTATGAAATAAGTCCCTTACACACTACAGATGATATGACTGCTTTCCCATAAAGTAGAGCTGACCTATACTGGAAAACTCAAAAGAGCAGATGCTTTGAGATTTGTAAGGAAGGGATGAGAAATGGTGTGTGGGAATTTTCAACAATGATGGTAATATTTTATAACCTTATAGGTATTTTGGTTGTACAGGAAGGAACAACTGTTGGAGCTCACAAATAGTAAACTTGGTATTTGTGAGTTTTAGTGTACATTAATTTTATTTCAAAAAAAGAGAGAACTACAAACAAAATAGTAAATTCCTGGGACTAAATGGCATGGGTTATCAGCTAAGAGTATTGCTGCTTTTGCAGGACCCAGGTTTTGTTCATAGCACCCACACAGTAGCTCCCACCCACCTATAACTCCAGTTCCAGAGTATTTGATACCCTCTTCTGGCTTCCAGAAACCAGGCACACACATGACGCGCAGACAAACATGCAGGCAAAACTCTCATATACATAAAATAAATCTTTAAAATATCTTCTTAAAATATTAAAATCCAAGATAATGATGTGAATGATGAATTCTCTGGGTATACCTACAACTTCAAAAAACTGATACTGAGCCAGGAGGTGGTGGTGAACACTTTAAGTACTAAGGAGGCAGAGGCAGGCTGATATCCATGAGTTCAAGGCCAGCCTGGTCTACAGAATGAGCTCTAGGACAGCCAGGGTTACACAGAGAACCTGTTCCTTAAAAAAAACAGACAGATGGACAGAAAGAGGGAGAGAGACAGAGACAGAAAGAGAGACAGAGACAGAGAGATAGAGATAGAGACAGAGAGGTAGAATGATGGATAGCTGATAAAGTAATTATCATAAAACATCAGTTAAAGATGGTTATAAAGTTATTTCAACATTATATTATAGAAATTTTCTAACACATGGAAATGTTCTAACCCCAGTAAACATTTTCAGCAATGACTCTTAGGGCTTTGGATATGCTCTATACACTACCATATAAAATCTGTGTTTTATCCAACAGAACTAAGAGTTCCAACTGATCATCATGAAGGAGATGGGAAGAAAACAGGTCAGTTTCATAATGTGGCTAGAATTTTATTTAAAAAAAAAAATGAGATGAGTAAGAAGAGAATGGTATGAGGCTGTGGCTTCAGGAAAGATGATAGAAAGCTGGAGAGATAGCTCAGTGTTAAAAGCACTGGGTGTTCTTTCATAAGACTGGGTACAATTCTCAGAACCAGCAGTCCACAATTGTCTCTAACTACAGTTCCAGGGTATCTGATACTCTCTATTTTGGCCTCTGTAGATACCAGGCACACACAGCACAGAGACATACATCCAAGTAAAATGCCCAAACCTATTTTTTAAATTTAAAAAAAGAAAAAGGATGATTGAAACATTATCTGTAGATCAGAGACAATATTAACAGTGCCATGAAAGTGGACAATTCAGAAACTGCCAAGTTGTTCCCACAAACAGAAATGGAAATTTTTCTTTCGGGGGTAGATGGAGTTTATCATCACACACTATTACAAATGGTATGAGAAAAAGGGAAAATTCCTCTGGTTTTTTTTTTTTTTAAAGCAACTCATGACCCATATTAGCTGTTATCAACAATCCGAAATGACAGGAAATACACCACCAGCTAATTCACGTCATAGCATGAGTAGACATCCCAAGAGTTAATGGTAAGTTAGTAAGTCTGTAATATTTAACAGATGAAAAATGAACTTTTAACCTTTTGTGCAATAACACTCACTATGGCATTTCCTACAGCTATAACTTCTTAAAAAACAACAAATCAGACAAGTGTGATTATATATATATATATATATACATATATATATATATTTACACATACCTAGAGATATTATGTACAGATACATGTGCGCACACACACATGCATGCATGCACACGCAAACAAACAAACACACACACACACACACACACACACACACACACACACACACAAACACACTTCTCATCAACTATTTTCTCCATCAGGAAAAAAAAAATCTTTCATTATGAGACAAGGCTCAAAACAAAATTTTCCAAATGGGTTTTTGTAATACACAATGACTTATCTGTACTCAATAAAAAAAGAAAGAAATGACTTCACATGATAAGCATGAAGAGCCCAGCTTGAACTCTACCACCCATATTCAGAAACAAGGCATTAATACAGCAGACACGTGGCACTGTAACAAACAGCCATTACTCTGCCGTGCTCCAAACAAAATCATTATTCTTTTTATTTTAAAAAACTGTAGATTAATGTTGCCTGTATTTGAACATTATAAAAGTAGAATTATACTCTTTTGTGCCTGGCTTTGTTTATGAATGCTTCTAAGATTTCTTTATGATTTTGAATACAGAGGTGGTCTGCCAATTTCCATTGCTGACAAATGCTGGGTTTTGATGGGCATCTGAACCATTACCAGTTTTGATTTCTTGTGAATAAATATGGCAGGAACATTACTGTGCATGACTTCTAATGCCAGTGTCACTTGTTATAAGCATACTCCATCGTACCATGGGATATTTTTATGAATACAGTTTCAACGGATTCTGCCAAATAGGCTTGTTTCTGCAATACTGGGGAATCAAACTCAAGTGGTATCTATAGTGCTCCAAACAGTATTTTAAAATGTTATCAGTATATATACACCTATCAATAGCTCATTAAAGTTTCTAGTGTTCCTCACCCTAACATTAGATATTGTAAGTTTTCAAACTAGTACTTGAGTAGATAGAAACATTTACCAAATACATTGGAGCCTTGCCTGAAGTTTACCAACATTGTTCTTTGCAAATGACCAATTTTGGCTTTGTTGGCACTGTTTTGATGCCTTTCCTCACCCTTCTATTAACTTTTACTTAACACTTCCTTTTTCTATTTCCTTTGGTTTAAATTTGGCACTTTTAGCATTTGTAAGGTTAATGTTGCTGGTTTTTGAGACACACACACACACACACACACACACACACACAGAGAGAGAGAGAGAGAGAGAGAGAGAGAGAGAGAGAGAGAGAGAGAGAGAGAGAGAGAGAGAGAGAGAGAGAGAGAGGCAGGCAGCAAGCAGGCGGCAGGCAGGCAGGCAGACAGACAGACAGGATTATTCTTGAAGAAGACTACAAACTTCCCTCAACTTTTGCTAGGTCCTATCAAGTAGTTTACACTACTTTCTAAATTTTTTTGCTAATTTCCTTTCTGACTTCTGGATTATTTTAAGATGACTCACAAAAGCCTATTTAGTTGTTGTATAGCATCATGCTAACGTCCATAACATTTTGTTTTTTTGGTTTTTTTTTTTAATAGTTTAGCCCAGAACTTTATGAATGCTAGGTCAACACTTTATGACTGAGCTATAACTCCAGTCATAAGTGTCAGCTAGATCAAATTTTTACCTGTGCTATTTAGTTATATTGTATTTGTTTGTACTCATTTTTGAGTTTGTATAACCTATTAGTTACTAAAGTGTGATTGAGTTTGTATAACCTATTAGTTACTAAAGTGTGATTGCTATTATAGTTCTGTCTATTCATAGTCTTGTCATTTTTTGTTTTGTATATGATATTATAAGTTATATAGATCTTTAGTTTTTTAAATATTTTGATAGGTTAGCTATTTTTAAAAATAAGCCAGGGCATAATGCCTTACATAGGTAATTAAGTACTCGGGCCCCTAAAGTAGGTGGATCACCACAAGTGTGAGCTCAGCCCGAAATACCGAGATCCTACCTAAAAAACAAACTTTAATGTTTTTGATTTTAATTATAATTTTAATTGATAAAACTTTATCAATTATGTAAGATATGTCATTATAATGTATATAAACACAGAATGGCAAAACTAAACTAAGACATCTATTATCTCATATACTTATGTTTTTTATGGTGAAAATTTAAATAAAATATTGTAACCATTCTGCTCTTTGATTCTACACTTTTACTATGTCCGGTTCTATTTATAATCATATCATGCAGAATTTGTCTTTCTGTGCTTTTTTTTCTCTTAGTATAATATCCTCCAGGTTCATCCATGTTTTTGCAAATAACAGGATTTCCTTCTCTAAAGCTGCTTTTTTTTTTTTAAGGTTGTGTTTCTATTGTAATAACTTTGTTATTCACTGATCCATGATGAATACTAAGCTGATCCCATGTAAGCATGGTTAAATAAATTCAATTTTTGGCACAATGATCTAATTTCATATGGATAAACAACTATATATAAGGAATCTCTCATCAGATGTATGGTTTGAAAATATTCTCTCTCATCTCATAGTTGTCGTTCCAAGATTCCTTTATTCTTTACAGTTTTTCAGCTCCATGAAATCCTATTTGTCTATGTTTGCTTTTCTTGCCTGTGCTTTATAAGTCACTTAAAAAAAAAAAAAAAAAGACAACAATGAAGACACCCTTTCCTAAAATCAACATCAAGAAACTTTATCCTCGTGTCTTCTTTCAGCAGCTTTAAGATTCAATCTTCAGTTTAAATCTTCAATTTACTTTGGGTTGACTTTCATATATTACATAAAAGAAGGATCCAATTTTAGTCTTTACCAAAGACTACCCTCTTCATTGTATATTCTTGGCAACAAGAAAAAGCAACTATGTGGCCTTTAAAATAGAAATTTTAGAAGTCACCTATTATTTCTACCATGCTCTCATAAGCCAAACAAAGCCTACCTGAATTAAAGAACAAGAGGCATAAACACTATCACCCAAACAACGGGGTTGTGTGATGCTCAATATGGGTACTGGGAAATGAACTCAGGTTTTCTGGACATCTTCTGGAAGACCAGCCATCCTTCTTCACTGCCTGAACTGTCTTTTCTTCTATTAAAGATAATACCAAACATAATTCTGTATATTCTTTTTGTTTGCACATTTACACTCAATTTCATTTCCTTTCAGTTGAAAAGTCTACTATTCTTATAATGCGATGTATCTTTCCCCCTTGAAACTGAATTCCCACTTTTATATTTTAAAATTGCGTAACTGTAACTGTCCTAGCAGGACCAAAAAAAAAAAAAAATATTCTAAAGACAGACATTTCATTAGTTCTCTTTGATTATCAAACTAGGAAGTATAGCAAGACACAGACTTCTCCAGGAAGCTCACACTGAAGCCTGGTACCATCCAGAGGAAGAAGCTACCTCCCAAGAAGAGATTTCACACAGTCTGACAGTATATCATACTATCTGGCAGGAAAGGGTGGAAACCAGATAATGATCCATCAGCAGTGTAGGGCAGGACCACACCTTGACCAGGACTGCTGAGTTGTGCATACAACAAAATCCTAATGTTTTGTCCACAACCATATGAACAAAAGTCCTGAAGAAAAATACTGGAACTAAAACAGCAGATAACAAGTATGATAGATACATTTCATTTGATGCTCTTAACAACCACTTCAGGATTTTGTGACATTCATACAATCATACTTAAAAGATGGAGGACTTTATTTGTTCTTTGCAATGTGGCCACGTTGAGTAAATCTTTCCCTGTGAACTTTCCACTGTTATTTTCTCTTTAATTGGCCTTTTGAGGACAGGGGACTGATCCTAACTTGTTAGTGCTGCCAGGGCCAGATTCTGATCCTGACAACTCTGGTCACAGTATTGCAAGTAATAGTAAGACTTTATTCCTTCTTTTATTGCCTATTCTTGTGCCAATAACATGTTGTACTGAAATATGTTAAATTTTAATATATAAGACCTCTCTCTTTGTAGTTTTCTCTAATAAATTTACTTTAAGAGCACTTTTTCTGGAGTATAGATTTAAAAATGAAACTGGCTATAAATATTAAGATATATACAGTACCTATATTTTAAAAATCAGTTAATATCTAGATGTGATGGCATAGGCTTATAATTCCAGCACTTGGAAGAAGGAGGGAGAAAATTCACGAGTTGATGGCCATCCTTAGCTACTTAGTCTGACACTGAACTGAAACCCTGGAACTAAAACAAAACTCAGGTAATTCAGGTCACAGGCAGAGCATCAAGTAAAAGTCCACAAAATGGACTCTAAAATATAAGAATAAAAAACAACCATATGGACAAAAGTCCTAAAGAAAAATAGTGGGGCAATACCAGCAGCTAACAAGTAAAACATACATTCCATTTGATGTTCTTAATAACCACCACAGGCGGGGGGGGGGAGAGACAGAGAGCAAGGAAGAAGACTAGTAGACAAGTATCTAATTAATGAGCAAAGAAAAAAAAAAAATGATTCACTAAGGAAGCAGAGACCAAAGATGGAGTTCATGCATTTTGCATTTTTCCAAACCTTTCCACACAGAATTGAAGGACTAAAGTGATCAAACTATAAAAATATCTATACCTTTTCTTCCATCTAACCAAAAACATGGACTAAGCTCATAGTTATGTGAACTGCGTGACCTGCTCTTTTCTTCTTCTTCTTCTTCCTTCTTCTTCTTCTTCTTCTTCTTCTTCTTCTTCTTCTTCTTCTTCTTCTTCTTCTTCTTCTTCTTCTTCTTCTTCTTTTCTCCTTCTCCTTCTTCTTTTTATTTCCTTATTTTATTTCTTTTTTATATTTTAGGGACTATAAGCCAACCCACAAAAAGCAGAAAAGTATATAAGCTTTCTGTCTTTCACCAACACTGAACTCCAAGCACTGTGTTCACCACTTCTCACAACAATAAATACCTACCCTATGTCTGACTCTGAAACACACAGAATATACAAAGAAAAATTTTCACCTAAGATAGAATGCACAAATTAATACACCAAATCACAGATTACATAACATGTTATCAAATGAAATAACATAAGGAAGCTTTTATTTCTACACATACAAGCAACACTGGATTTCTCTAAAATTAACAGAGAAAATCCAAAATAGTTTTATTGGAAACAAGTAGAAGTGACAGCAAAGACAAATCAGAAAAGAGGATCAGCACTCTGCAAGTCCTTTTCTAATGGTCAGGAAAGACAGGGATTTAAAAAAAAAAAGGCCTGTGCATATGCCTCATTTATTTTTACCTGACTTCTACATCAGGGGTCCTAAAGAGGAGAAATAGGAGTATAGAGAGAAAAGAGGAAAAAAACAAAAAAAAACAAAAAAACAAAACAAAACAAAACAAAAAAACCAACTATTCTTGCAGAGATGTTCAACATCAGCTTAAAAGAGGAATAATTATCAAATCATCAAGCCAAGTGACATGAAAAGGCATCGTGCAATCCTTCCAGTATGATTATTCATCCCAAAGAAGGGATGAACACAAATGCACAGAGACATGGGTAAGGATCAGAGAACAGACATCTTTAGAGGAAAACATTCTGAGACAATAAAAAGGCACAGAACCTTGTAAATGCCCCAGATCACACTTTCTTCTTTGACAATATCATTACCACCACCACCACCACCACCACCACCATTACTATTACAACTATAAAAAGATTAACAAGTAACACCAAGCTGGGAACTTTATAAGGATTAGCTCTGGAACTTCAAGATAATCTCAACAAAGTAAGTGTTCTTATTAGCTCCATTGTACAGATAATGAAAAAAAAAATGAAGTTCAGTAAGGTTATATAAATTTGCTATAATTGGGGTAGGGGAGATGGCTCAGTAGTTAAAAGCACTTTCTATGGAAGTAAGAGGACAAGTTTAGATCTCCAGCACCTTACCAAATGCCAGGTGGACAAGGCAACTAACTTTGGAAGGCAGAAACAGGTAATCCCCACCAAAAGCTGGATAACAAGAGTAAGTTTATCAGCAAGCTCTGCATTTGACTAGGGAACTTTGCCTCAAAGAGTACAATGAAGAAGATTCTTGTTAACATTATCAGGCTTTCACATGTACCCCTCCCAACATGTATACTAAACACATGTGAACACACACACACACACACACACACACACACACACACACATTACATACAGATACATACATATGAAAAGAAAATTTTTATTGTTGTATTGGGTTCAGAATTTGAACTCAAGCTATATGGTCTAGAAGTCTGTGTTTTAACTATTATGCTATATTGTCTTTCCCATATTACTGTTAAGCAATCAGTACACCTAGAGAGTACAGAATATTTTTAATTACAATTAATATTTACATACCTTGCACAGTAAGCTCCGCCTGAGCTTCAATTGTTTTATTCCCATTATCAGCTATACAAAAGTAAGTCCCAGCATCATCCTCAGTGAGGTCACTGATCTCCAAACTACCTCCTGCTAGCAAGACCAACCTTTCAGAACTGGATTAAACAAACAAAACAATATATTTTAGCATGAGGAAAATAATATCTGAGAGCCTCTTCACATAATAACACAGAGAAAACAATTGAACAGTATTGTTATGGTGATGGCTACAAATGGACTTAAGATTAACAAAAAAAGTCATCAGAATTTATTTTCAATTTGTTTTGCTCATACTTTATATGCATAAATGCACAGTGTACAAATAAATGTCACAATCTTTGGCACTTCTAGCTATTCCCAAAGAGTTATTACTTTTATGACCAATTCAAATTCCTTTAGTCTATTCCTGTCTAGCCTTTGTTAGAAATTACATATTTTAAATTCTGCAACCAATCTGATACCAACTTCACCACAGCTATGCAATGCTGAGATTACTAATAGAAAGAAAAATAAAAGAGGTAAAATGTCAGATCAAACAGCAAGTCACAAGGTAGTGGCATTGAATCAAAGTTTCCTAAGGTGGTTTAGCTAGGAAATGGAGGAGAGGGGGTGTTAAAAAAAAAAAAAAAAAAAAAAGACAGGAAGGAAAAGGAAAAGGAAAAGGAAAGAAAAATTGCCATTGAGCAGCTCCCTGGGTGTGGTACTGGGCACAAATCAGCTACCATACATCATTCCACTTAGAAGAATGTTAAATACTTTCATTAAGTCTATAGTGATATAAGCCTACTAACATAAAAATTAAAGTAATCCTATAACAAAGAGAAAATTACAACTCCGTATTCTCACATTTTTATAAAGTTAAAAAAGTTTAGTTAATCTGGAGAATTACAAACTAGATCAATAGACAAAAATACCTGACACAAAGCAAGGAATATAATTCTGTAAGTACAAAATTAAAGCTATCACTTTAAATTTTTATTTATTTCATTACTATTTTCTGGCTGATGTTAACTAAAAATGTGGCCTTGAAAAGGGAAAGAAACTGCAATACCAGGATGGTCCTGCATAAACCAGTCATTAAAAAAAGGAGAAGAAAAGAAAACCCTAATTTTCACACTACCATCACTCGTAGTATGTTAACCAGGTCCTTTTAACACTGATCTTTGCAACTGGACTCAGTCCAGACAAGGTATTATTTGATCACTAAGTTATATTTTGTTGCTGCTCATATCAAGCATTAACTCTCATAGGATCCTCTTCAAAACAGAACCATTTCCACCACCCTCATTCTATTTACTTTTTTATCTGAACATATATGAACAAAATTTAATAAATCCTATTAATTCTTACACATTTATTTTTAAAAAACCTATCATATTTTGTTTGTTTTCAAGATGTAATAAAGGTGCCTAATGCTTAAGACACTGTTTTTCTAGATATTCCAGTACTACTGTGATTTCTAGTCATTTTCCCCCTTTAATTTCCAAATCTCAAATCTGAAATCTAAATAGTTTATTAGGTATAGTTGACCCACACTTCTCCTAAGGTACTGGTAAAAACAAAAACAGTATGAATAATTACCACCTCCACCTACTTCTGTTTTCTCACATTACACTTAGTATTTCAGCCAAAATATATTGTGGAACACTCTACCTCCCCCAAAAAGGAACCAAATACTGTGCAAGGATCTGGACAAGCCAATATGAACAGTGCTGACAGTGGTAATTTTCTGGAGCTTTCTGAGACAGTGACACAAGGTAGTGTTTCCCACACTCTCCTGGATATAATTTTATGAGTATTTAGGTGCCTAGAGAACTTGAAGCAGAAAAACATCTAACTGGTCTTCAAAGTTTCCTGATTTAAAGTTCATATAAACATTATTAACCATAATATATATATATATAGATTAGATTTAAAAACACTTGCTCTCAAAAAACTTCAAATAAAACTGGGAAGACATGTAATTTTCCTATCATGATTTGTTTCTATTGGTCCATTTAGACTCCACCCTGAGAACTACCTTTTCTAGGAGAACAATTCTCTAATATTCCATTTACAGTATCAACCCCATTCTCTTGCCCCTAGAATATTGTATCTTGAGTTTCTTCAGGGTGCTTACTCCAACATGACACATTAGTCTATTACTATCTAATCTTCCACTCTAAAAGCAAAAATTATTTTTACTGCTTGGTTCTTAGACTTAGGAATATACCTGGAATAGCATTCAATAATAATGTGTTGAATTCTTTAACAAGCATGGGGGGGCACAAAAATCCCCACTTCTATACATTACATAAAAATCATTCTGTATCTTGCGCATACCTTCATAATGCTGTGGGGTATGATAAACATTTCACTCTAAATAGTGCCTAAAACATAGTATTACTGTAATAGTATTACTGCATACACACCTATATTACTTTAGCACGGCTATCAGAAAACTATAATTTACATCTGAGGCATATATTACATTTATACAGGAAAGCACTGCTTTAAAAGAGTCATTCTCAGTCAGGGATGATTTTGTTCCTTAAGGGACACTTCGCAATATCTTGACACTCTTAGGGTCATTAAAACTTGAAAGTGCTTTGGGCATTTAATGGGCAGAGATTAGGGATGCCAGTAAATTTACAAAACATACCTAAGTATTGAACCATCACTAACACTCTAGTTTTCTTGAGAGAATACAACTGAAGAAACTACCCATTTCATAAGGAAGAGACAAGGAATGCAGAAAATGATGAGCAGTATCAGAGAAAGCTCTTGCAGAAGATATATAACTTATAAACATAGCATATGGCTTGGCAGGACTTTAGAAAGGAAAAACAAAGCCAGATGTGGTGTGCCTCTAATGCCAACACGCAGGAAGAAGGAAGGCATTTACTTACACTGTTTGAACAAAGGGAAAACTATCAACAGTGCATGTAAGAGTAAAAAAGACTCAACCTGGTAAGGTCTGGCAGTTCATATAACAATTTAGGAATGAGACCCAATAAATTTAAGTATAATGAAGCTTAACGACAACAACAATAACCCTTACTATTTTGAAAGCATGCTTTTTCTTTAAATATAGATATAACATATAAGCACATTGCAAGGATAACATGAAAACTGTAATGTGCTTAAACAAAGTAGGTATTTTCTTATATATTGGTACTTCCAAATAGGATTAGACCAAGTATCCAGCTAAGGCTATGAAGGGTTCTTAGGCAAGTAGTTCTTACCTTTCTGTGTCAAGCACTTCTTCATTTTTTGTCCATCTAATGACTGGAGAAGGAAGTCCTGAGGCAACACACGGCAACACCGCACTGTGACCAGTAACTCTGGTCACAGAAGAAGGTCGCATCAAAAATACCAAGTTTAGCATTTCCTCAGGACCTAAAGTTAATTTAAATAAAAGAATGATGAAATAAAAGACAAAGAACCTCACAACTTTAGTCATGAACAACAACTAATTCCTATTCAGTCTGTGTGCCTTTATGTGACAAAACAAGCAAAACTAACACATAAAATTACATCTGAACCAATAAACATTTCCCAAACACTTTCAATATGCAAAATATTGTGTTATGCTATTTAGGAGTCTTAAAAATATATAAATGACAGTTCTCACTTATACAGTGTTTTCTGCTCAAATGAGCAAAACATGACATGAACCTACGAAACACCACTTGAGGAGTACAAACAGCAGAGACTGAACAAGCTCATACTTGTGTATCCAACCTACTGACAGGAATGTGGATCTCCTTTCCCTTCTTGTGTCTATTATTTCTAAAAGTCTTCTAAGTTTTCATCTCTTTAAATTAGCCTGTCAAGCCTGTCATGGTGATGCATGGCCCTAATCTCAGAAAGCAGAGGTAGGAGGATCTTTGTGAGTTGAGGCCAGTCTGGTCTACATAGGGAATTCCAGCTTAACTAGGACTAAACAGTAAGACTGTTTGAAAACTGAAAATGAAAAACCAGAAAATTTAATCTATCAGTTCTTTGATTTTTTTAATACAGGAACTATCTAGATCATCATATTTGCATATCTATGTATGGTCACTTTTTAGAGTTGTGCTCTTGCTCACATGACATAGCCACACATGGCCAGACAAAAGATAAGTGTTCTACTTAATAAGGTTTTATTATTATAGAAGTTTGAAAAGAAAGACCATTCTCAGGTAGAAATGTAACTCCTGTCCCAGAGGTATTTCCTACAGCATGGTAACAACCACTAGAAGTGCCTTTCAACTTGTCTAGCCAGTAAGTGACAGTTTTGTAGCCACAATAACAAGTAAACACTACCTAATAGATAAGTGACAATTCATTTCAGTGAATATACTTCTGAAAGCCAACCAGTGAAGCCCTGCCTTTAGAAGTCAGTCCATCAATGGCTGAGCTGCTAGCTTCAAAGGCTGATATTTAGCTGTACCCACTTATGCAGCCAACACTGAAACAGACTTCTGTGAATGAAATCAGACTACTGAATCTCTTAGTTAACATAACCTCAAAAATTCTGTAGGAGGGCGGGAGCTGGCTGTGCTCCAAATGACTGGCGAGAAGAGCTCTCCTCACACTTAAATAAGCAACTATCCAGCATTTTGTCCTTATTTCAAGTACTAAGTTATGGTTTTGTCCTCTGAAATCATTAACCTTGTATTCCCGGACTAAATTCTGAGGAGCTGCTTGAATGCTATCTCAGATGTGAAAAGGAAATATGACCAAGTAAATCAACTAAAGGACACTAAAATATAGCAACATTTCATCTTATTTCACTTTCAATTACTTAGGAATACTTACAAATTTGTATCTATAAATGTAATATTCAATCAAATTTTAACAGAATTAATTTAGTAAATTCATAACAAATACTTATTGTTTCTATATGCTAAACAAAATACATTGTTCTCATTGAGCTCTTACACTACTAGTGGAATAAAGACAATAAATTAGATACATGTAACTAACATGTTGATATATATTATAGAAGAAGGAAAAAGTACTGGAGGTGGAAATAGTCTTGTTTTAAACACACTATCCAAGGAACAATTCACTAATAAAGTGTTATCTGATCACTGAAGAAAGAGAATGAGCCACATACTAGATTCTAGACAGGGAAAATACCAAATAAAAAAAGCTCTAAGAGCCCTCATATAGTTGCTGATGGAAACAGAAGCAGACACCCACAGCTAAACACTGAGCTAAACTCCTGGAATCCAGTTGCAGAGAGGGAGGAGTGATAAGAAAAGGGGTCAAAACCAGGTTACAGAAACCCACAGAGACTCCCTGAAACGTGGGTCTCAGTTAGAAGGCCTGGGAAGTCTAAGGGACCTCTGACAGTGGAACCAGGTGTATCCCTGGTGCATGAAAGGACTTAGGATGCATATTCCCCATGGAGGGATACTTCCTTAGCCTAGAGGCAGGAGTGAGGGCCTAAACTCTACTCCAGATGACTTGACAGATTTTGATGATCCCTCCTAGAAGGCATCACCCTCCCTGTGGAGTCGGGAGGGGGGAGGAAGCATATGGGAGGAAGAAAGGGAGAGGGAACTGGGATCTATATGTAAAATAAGAAAAACTAATAAATATTAGAAGAAGCTCTAAAGTAAAAGTATTTTGGGAGTGCTCTAAAAGCATATGCTGGTCACAACTGAGAAAAAACAAACAGGAGAAGGAAAGGAAAGGTAAGAAGAGGTATTAGATTATATAAAGGCCAAAAATTTTAATTGTTAATAACATGAAGAAACCATTAGGAAGTATGCTGGCTAGTTTTTATGTCAATTTGACATAAGCTCTGGTCATCTGGGAAGACAGAACCTCAGCTGTAAAAATGCCTCCATCATATTAGCCTGTAGACAAGCTTGTGGGCATTTTCTTAATTAGTGACTCATGTGGGAGGGCTCAACTCACTGTAAGCAATGTCACCTCTAGGCAGGTTGTCCTGGGTCCTAAAGAAACCAGGATAAGCAAGCCATGTGTAAGCATGCTAGCAAGCAGTGTTCCTTCATAGCTCTGTTTTGGTTCCTGTCTCTAGGTTCTTACTCTAACTTCTCTTAGTGATAGTGTGACCTGAGAATTGCTTTCTCAAGTCTTTTGATCATAGTGTTTTATCATAATAATAGAAACCTAGCTAAGACAGGTAGTTTTGAGCAAAGGTTGTCTATTTTGAAAAGTGGTTACTGAGAGCACACTAGGATGGGAATTACATGAGCAGAAATGGTAACAGCAAAGAAAGAAGTTACATATTTAAAAAATCAGTTCAAGGTCTATCAGCAATATCCTTAGAAGTAACATCTCATAACAGTGGTCTCTCACAGTAAGGCAAGCCAGGTGATATAAATAAGACTGTAAATTTGTCATGTATTTCTATGAACACGAATACCTCTGCCCACACAAACAGGGATGGCCAAACTGAATTTTAAATGAGAAATATGTAAAGAATTAGGCACTCATAAATCAGCAAATGGCTACAGTGACTACAATGAGCTGTGAGAAGATACAAAACAACTGACAGAAGCTAAGCTTACATCAGAACAGGAATGCCATGGAGATGTCATCAATTACCTAATAGCAGTTACTGCTCTACCTGTCCCTTACATGAACTACCTTGAACAAGACTCTTTGAAGTTAAAAAAAAAAAAAGTATCCTATTGTGAGAAAGGTAGAGAATAGAGGCCTGACAAAAGATACAAAGGCATGGTGGCACACATCCTACAATCCCAGCTCTCTAGGGTAGGCAGGAGGATCAGTCCAAGGCCATCCTGCCACAGCCTCTTTAAGTGTTGGAATTATAGGTGCATGCCACTATCACAGCTATCCTGATAAATTTTCATTTTTACTTTATTTTGGTTAATTTTTGTTTTCCTTTATTATTTAAGACAGGGTCTCTGTACATAGCCTGGAAGTCACAGATCATCCTGCCTCCTGAGTGCTGGGATTAAAGGCATGAGTCACCACATCCAGCTTCTGATAGTTTTAATAATACATTAAATAGTGAGTGGTTTTTTTGTTTTTTGTTTTCTTATTTTTCAAGACAGGGTCTTACAATAAAGCTCTGGCTATGCTTTGACTGTTCTGCAACACACTATGCAGACCAGTCTGGCCTTGAACTCACAGAGATCCACCTGCCCCTGCTTCCTAAGTGCTAGGATTAAAGGTGTGCACCACTATATCTGTATTTAAACAGTGGATTTTTATGGCATTTTCCCATTTTATCTCCTTAAACAAAACTGAAACCTACTATGTTAATAGTAATATAGTAATATTTCCCACATTTTAATGGCATTTATTAAAAGAAATTATAGCAGAAAAATTATATTCATTAAACACAAAACCATCAGTCCTGGATTAATAATACCTTGAAGAACTTTCAACTCAGCTTCATCACTATACTTTGGTGGCCCACCACTTTCAACTATGCATCGGTAGAGTCCTCCATCTCCTTCAGTCACATTGCTGATAACCAGTGTTCCACTTGGAAGTTTGACAACCCTTTCATCCAGAAGAAGAGGCTGTTTGTTCTGTTCCCACCTTACAAATGTGACTAAATCTGCATTAACTTCACAATTCAAAATTGCACTGTTTCCAGCATATACTGAAGAAGGTTCTGGTTGGCTGGTAAATCTCGGAAGACCTAAACAATAAAGGAAAATAAAAAGTCATTAAATATTACTCTAAAATATAGTTATACAGGCTAACACCAAGTCAGCTCACATGGCTACAACATATGCTGCCACAGAGCCAAGAAAATCCATAGATCAAAATTTTAACTAGATACACAGATACAGAGCAAATAAATAACTGCATTAACAATACCCTGAATCAGATTCCTCATACCTGGAAAAGCAAGGTGTGATATTAAAAAGAATAAATGCTATGTCATATTCCATGATATAGGATTCCATGTAGACTTATAGATTATCTAACTATAGGTATAAAACTATATAGCTATAAAAGCATGGGGAAGTGCACATTTTGTATATAGCCAATGAACATACATTAGTATTCAAACACACACATATATGCACCTATATATTCCCTAGCCCTGAATCAATGTCACCTCTTTAACAGTTAGTCCAAATGATGACTTTATATTGACTTCTAAATATCTTTCTCCAGTGCAAGAAGCCAATGTCCTGGAGCAGAGTCTGATTCTAAGAGTGGGAAACAACAAGGTGAAGTAGGTTTCTTACTTTATGTCACCATATGAAGCTGTAACCTTAAAATATAAAAGAAAGAACTATTTAACACAGAAAAGTGTTAAAGTGTTTTCAATTTAACATTGAAAAGTGTCTAAAATAATGACATTAACACATTATTAATTTATTAATAACAATCTGTTGACGCACTGATATCAACAAATAGTGGCGCATAAAGACAACAGAATTAGGAACAGCCATTTGCCAACTACTATCTTAATAATTGATTCAGGCAATAATCTCTCAATTATGTTAAAACTATTAGTGAAAACTGATGAGACACAGCATATTTATAAAATGTCAAAACATTCCCTCCAAAAATACTAATTACTAATTATAAAAACATATTTTATTTTGAAGTGGAAATACTACACAGATCATATTAAGTAATAAAGCAAACATCATTAGCAATAAAACAGTACATACTTTAGTACGCCATACTGAAAACATTACACTACTTTCATGGTATTTCTCCCAAAAATGCAAAATTTCAATCTCCTCACAGGAGGAAATCAAATTCAAAATTACACAAGGTCCTATTGTATATCAAATGAGTATAAGGATATAATTATAAAATGACACATGTAATCTTAGACCAGAAAGAAAAAAGGAGGGTGGTTTCTGCCCTTTTATTTTTCTATAATCTATGAAATCTAAATTAAACAACAGTATTACTTTAATTTCTTAATTCTGATGAAAGTCAATGGTTATTTAAGATAATGTCCTTGTTTTCAGGAAATGCACACTTACACATTCAGGAAGATGCAACAGAGTAACATGTCTGTCACTATTTTTAATGGTTCAGGTGAAAATGTGTATTTGAATAATGTGCTGTGCAGTTTTATGTCCTCTGGACAAAAGTTAGAGAAGAGGAAACCACAATTGAGAAAATGCCTCCCCCCTAAGACTGGCCTGTTGGCAAGTCTGTAAGATGATGTCTTGATTAATGATTGATGTGGTTGGGCCTACCTTACAGGGGGTGGTGCTACCCCTGGACAGGTGGTCCTGGGTGCAATAAGAAAGCAGGCTAAATGAACTATGGACAGCAAGTCAGAAAACGGCACTCTCCATGCCCTCCATATCCATCCCTTTCTCCAGGTTCCCTACCCTAACTTCCTTCCCTAACAGAATGTGACCTTAAGAGTTTTAAGCCAAAACAAATCTTTTCCAAGTTACTTTTGGTCAGTGTTTTATCACAGCAATACAAAGCTAACTAAGGCAGGGATGACAAAGTAGATGTTGAAAAATGTTAACTGGGAAAACTGGAAGGCATATGAACACTTGTGAAAGCACATTAAATTCTTGGTTCTATCTTTGTAATATCCTTTAAGTTTGAAATTGCTGTAGCTCTAAATATTCTATAGATGCCACAGAACATAATGGCTATGAGCATTAGTTAGCCACTGGAATCCCAATCTTGAATTTAAATTAATTCCACCATCCATGGTTATGTAAAGTTGGTAAATGATTGATTCTAAGCCTTAGTTTCTTCATCAGTTAAATGAAAACTAACAATTCTCACAGAGTTGTTTAAAAAATTAATCTAAGTGGTTCATATGGTATACTGTCTGGCATATAAACATTCAAGTAGCTACTAATATTAACAATATCATAAAAGTAACTCTAATGTGTTCATAACATAGCAGAATGTTTCTATAAAGACTAGGAAATACATTTTGAACAATTATTCTACATTTTCTAGGATTTTTAAAAAATATTTTTTAAAATTTATTTACTTATTTTTATTACATATACAGTGATCTGTCTGCATATTTGCCTGCACACCAGGAGAGGGCACCAGATCTTGTGATAGATGATTGTGAGTCACCATGTGGTTGCTGGGAATTGAACTCAGGATCTCTGAAAGAGCAGTCAGTGTTCTTAACCTCTGAGCCATCTCTCCAGCCCTGTTTTCTAGTTTTATTATGATAATAAGTTAGTAAAATAATAACACCCAAGTTTTCTAGTACTGCTATGTATTTTTTATTTTTATGTCATGGACATATTCAAAGGAAAGAAATGGAGATAAGTTTTTCCATGTATCAACTTGGTAGAGAAACAAAATATCAGGAAAACAGTAACTGACAAAGATAAACACAGGATCGAATAAAGCTAGTTAAGTAGAACTTAATAAATCAGAAGAAGAATTGTCTTCTAGTTTTTCTTTTTAAATAAAAAATACTCCCTATAGAGGTCTTATGAAAATGAGTAACTTTAAAAAGCTTAAGTCCATAACATATGGGGATTTGTCAGACAAAAAAAAAACTCAAAAAGTTTCTGAATAGGGAAAGCAGATGGATAAACTAGTAAGTGACATATCAAGGCAAAGACTGCCTCAGCTTCCTGTGTTCCCAATGCCTCTGGAGAAGTGCAGGAGAAAAAGGAGTGGGAGTGAGATGTGGAATTGGCAAGAATGGAGCGACACTGTCTGTATTTAGATCACGTCATTTTCCAATCTTTGAGCATGAAATACACATAGCCAGGCTACCTACCCTCCAGGCAAAACAATAAAAATGTCATTTGTGTAGAAATGAGACAGCTCGGAGAAAAAAAACCTCATATTTAAATCTATGAAGTACCTCTTTAAATCTTCAAAAACTTCCTTGCTTTCTAGTCATGACATGGTTCTGTTTGCAACCAAAAATATTTATAGTCTTTTAAACCATCAAAGTTGGCAGTATCTTTTTAAAATAATTTTTTAACTTATTATTTATTATGTATACAACTTTCCTCCTTCATGTATCCCTGCAGGCCAGAAGAGGGCACCAGATCTCATTACAGATGGTTGTGAGCCACAATGTGGCTGCTGGGAATTGAACTCAAGACCTCTGGAAGAGCAGCCAGTGCTCTTAACCTCTGAGCCATCTCTCCGGCCTTTTAAAATAATTTTTGAAAACTTTTTTAAATAAAATTTATAAACCACAACATTTCCCATTTGAAGTACACAACTCAACATGAACACAGTGGGTCAGCATCTCCATCACCTAACCCTTTTAGCATCCCCTAAAGAACCACTCATTTATAATCCCTGTACTGCTATGCTCATTTTCCATCAGGTTCTTAGCCTTAAGAACCCAATCAATCAATCAATTATCTCTCTCTCTATGCATGTCCTTATTCTGGGCATTTTGTATATATGAGCTTGAACAGTGTACAATCATTTATGACTGGCTTCTTTAACTTACCACAATATTTTTACAGTTCATCTATGTAGTCATACTATATTATGACTTCATTCCTTTTTATTGGTGAAGAATATTCCACTATATGTATATTTCATACTTGGATTATCTATTCCTCATCTGGTAGATATTTAGGTTATTTCCACATTTTATTTATTATGAATAGTGTCACTATGAATAGTAGTCATGTACATTGTCATGTGGATAAATGTTCTCAATTCAAGAGAACTGGGTCATATGGTAGTTCTGGGTAACATTTTAAGGAACTGTAAAACTGGTATATTTTTAAATTACCAAGATATTAACAAAAAAGCAGCTTTTAACTGTCAGTGAAGAAGTCAGGAAGAAAGGTCAGAAAGTAGAAAATATCTGATAGGGAACTCAATACTTTGTACTGCCAGTGCTGAGACTGGTTAAAAGGCAGGGAGTGGAGTGGCTGGTAGAATGATAAAGAAATGAGGCTAGAGAGACGGGTGCATTCTCATAAGAGGAATCAAGAAACCTATGATTAAGGAGCCTAGATATTAACAATGCTACAGAATGGTCAAAGTGTTCTGATCCCAGTGTAGAAACTAGACTTGAAGGAGAACACAAGGAGATGGCAGACAAGCAGGTATAGGCTGTGTAAAGCAAAGTCAAGGGTCACCTCAGGAAAGAGAAACTGGATAAATACAGAAAAACTAGGAAGCCAAATACAATGGTTTTGGTGGTGGGGTTTAATGGACAGCAGAGAGAAAGGAGACAAAGAAGCCAGAAAGGAGATGTTAGAGCATAAATAATAAGCAGAAGCCCCAGACTGAATAAAATTATAGAGGAAGTCAGTACACAATTTATTTACCATACACATTGTAGAAAGAATGGGAGAGAGGGAGAAAAGAGAATTGGAAAAGAGAACTATTCCATAGGGCTAAATTGTGTTGCCCTACTTTTATTTTTCCACCCCCAATCTGTGATTTTGGATGATTATTGTAGGTCATACCCAAATCCAATTTTAAGTATTTGACTCTAAAGACAAAAGGGCCAAAATCCTCTAAATCAGTGGTTGTCAACCTTTCTAATGCTGTGACCCTTCAATATGGATCCTCATGCTGTGGTGGCCTCATGTTGCTACTTCTTAAGTGTAAGTTTGCTACTGTTATGAATTATAAAGTAAACATCTGTGTTTTCCAATGGTCTTAGGTGACTCCTGTGAAAGGGTCATCTGACAAGCCTAGGAGTTGCAACCCACAGGTTGAGAACCCCTGCTGTAAGTACATGAGCATAAGATAAGAACCTATCACTCCATCCTGAGGAGTGGATGTCTGACGCTGTTAGCACTACCCTCACACACCTGCAGCCGACCAAGGTGAGTAAACAACATGGCCCTTCACAAAAATACTTCATCTGATACTCAAGTAAAGAAACCCTAACTAGAGAATGCTAGTGTCTACTTTAAAGCAGGCATGAAGATTTTGGAAATAGATCCTATTTCTCTAGATCCTTAATTTTTCTATATTTGTCACCATTTAAATAGGGATCCATTGAAAAGGAGTTAATATTTGTCTTTTTACAACTTTCTGTTTTCACTCTGCCTTGTATAGTTATATATTAATGACACTATAGGTTTCTAAACAAATAATGTCCATTCCTTAAAGTTTAATGTACTGACTTCCTCCACAATATCATTCAGATCAGGCTTCTGCTTATCATTTATGCTCTAAACATCTCTTACAGCCTCTTATTCACATCTCTTTTCTCCTTGCTCTTCACTACCAGAAAGCAGGATTCTGGCTTTACTAAAGACTTACTAAGCCACATTGGTTATGATGAGTAGGCTTTAAAGCCACCATTTTTTTCAATATAAAACTACCTTTTCCATTTACAAATTAAAAAGAAAAATCTACTTAGTTCTGATAGCAACTTTGAGCCTTCAGACAATCAAAAAAGTGCTAGTTTATTCTGCACAAGCCTAAGAAAATTAGTATAATCCCATAAAAAAGAGTGCATGCATAACTGACATGCTACATGACTTAATACTAATTAAGTGAAAACTAAAGCACACTGCTTTTATTTAGATTTAGACCTTATAAAAATAGAAAATCTAGGTAAATCACTTAACAGGACTTACCTGCTACTGTGAGCTTGGCTGTGCTGCTGACAATAGTTCCAAGATTATCCACAGTGGCTACACACTGATAGAAACCTTCATCAGGCTTATTGTGTTTGGAATGCACCACACTGCTGATGAATAAAGATCCATCTGGGAGAAGCTGGCGGCGATCATCTGATACTAAGTTTAAAAAAGTTCCATCTTTCTTCCATTCAATTTTTGGAGAAGGCTCAGAATATGCTGAGCAGTTTAATATAACAGAAGAGCCTCTAACTGAGAGTGTGTCCACTGGCTCCACCAGAAAGTAAAATGGAGTGAATGTTCGAACATTGGTTCCTACAAAAATAATGAAAAAGGACAAGCTTAATAAACATTTCTTCTGTTATTTCTGTAAGGATAAACAACATATCAAAAGATTATTCTCAGATGATTGTTTCTTGAATATGATACACTATTGATGTCTGATAAATAAAATTTACTGCTAAGAAACCAAATGACTCATTAAGAAGAGCCTATTTAAAAAAAAAAAAAAAACAAGACCAGCCTTACTAGATATTATGAGCTCCTAATAAGTTTATCTGAGGATGGGAATGGTGGTGCATGCCTTTAATCCCAAGGCTCAGAAGGCAGAGGTAAGAGAATCTGTGAGTTGGAGGCCAGTCTGGTAAACAGAGTGAGTTCCAGGACAGAGGGCTATACAGAGAAACCTTGTCTCAAAAAAACAAAAACTGACAAACAAAAAACAACTTCTTTGGGTTGCGAGATGGCTTAGTGGTTGAAGCACTGACTACTCTTCCAGAGAACGCGGGTTTGCGGGTTTAATTCCCAGGACTCACACTTGGTTGACGATAAACAAAGCTGATTTCGCCAATGGCCAGACAGAATAGAGCCAGGCCAAAAACCAAACAGTTACAGAGAGAAAGATAACTTCTTTCTCTCTGGGAGACACCATGTAGCTACCAGAATGACAAGATGTGAGATAATAAACCATGAGCATCATGGTAAAATACAGAATATTACAAATAGGTTAATTCATAGGTGGAGCTAGCCGGTAAGTACCCTGAGCCATGGGCCAAACAAATTAAAATTAATATTAAGCCTCAGAATAATTATTTAAAAAGTGACCAAGCAAAACAGAGAAAAATTTACATTTACAGGAAAAGAATGAAATTCAGACTGGAGAGATGGAAAGACAGCCCAGCACAGCAGTTAAGAGCACTTTTTGCTCTGACAGGACACAGGTTCAGTTTCCAGCACCCAGTGGGTAGCTCACAATTATTTAATGCCAGTTTTGGGAACCCAGTGACCCCTTCTGGCTTCCTCAAGCACCAGGCACACATATGATGCACACACACACACACACACACACACACACACACACACACACACACGCACGCACGCACGCCGCACGCACGCCCATGCAAAACAAAAATAAGTAATCTTTGTTTTTAAAAATAAAGATGAACTATTCAATAAATGTCACTAACACAATTGGTTATATGGGGGTAAATAAGATGTCTTACCCATAACATGTAGTAACAGTAAGCATTTATGTTTTTGTGTCCTAATCACTGTTCTAAACACTTTCATGCTTGCATCACTCATTTATTAGAAGTAGTACTAATATCATCTCCATTACATAAAAGAAAGCAATACAGAAATGTTAACTGCCAAAGAACAGAACCAGATCTCAAATACTATGGCATGTCACTGAGCACATCTATAAAAATTCATTACAGTATGTAATAAAAAACATATTAGAAATTATAGGAAAAAACAAAAATAACCTTGAAGCGTAGAGGTTTTAAAATAAAAACAGGAAACCTCACAGAAAAGGAGAACAAATAAGCTTTACTTTCTTGAATTTAAAAAACATATAATTATACTTTTGCAAAACACCAAAACAGGACAGGCAAGCAATAAACTAGACAAAAAGATTTTATATGAGAGAATTAAAAAGCTCAAACTACTCAACAGAAAAATGGGTGAAACCGTATTCCAATAAAATCATCACAACATGTAGCAGGATGAATTGGATCCACTCAGTATAAAGTCCCCACCTGATTTAGAGTACTGTCCAGCAAAAGCTGAGCTACGTTGACCTTTCTGTGGAAAATGAATAAAGCCAATGAATGGACATTATAATTCCATGCGTGTGTGATTACATAAACACCTTTCTCAAGGTGTCAGTTTGTTACTACTGGCTACTGTGAAGGATCAAGATGGGAGGGTAAGAGAGTAAAAATCTCTAAGTACACACAAAAAGGCTTCACTGTTTTTTATTTACTTATTTACTTACTTACTTACTTACTTACTTAATGGGAGGTGGGGTTGAGACAAAATTTCTTGTGTAGCCTGGGCTGCCTCTGCCTCTAAAGTGCTGGGATTAAAGGCAGGCAAGTGCCACCATCACCTGGCCACAGTTTTTTTTTTTAAAGATCAGCTTACTATTTAACAATCATTTGCAGACAGCATAGAAACACTTTTTTTAAAAAAATCTATCATTTCCTTTGGCACTGCAGAAGGTTCTGAGACATTCCTGAGATGACTGTACAAAAACGAACCTGTACTTCTCACTAGTCCTCACACTACATCTACTTTAATCCAAATAGTATTAGTTTACTAAGGCCAAAGTCACTGGACAAAATATGTTGAAATAAGCTTAATGGGTCCTGTCTGGTATCCCCTACATTTCCAAGTCTGTACAAATTTCTCACTTCTTAATAGAATAGTTCTCACTTCTTGATAGACTATTCCTCACTTTTTGATAGAATATTTCACACCTCTTGATAGAATACCATCATAGGAAAGGACATTATCCACAGGGAGTTACTTCCAGTTATGAGTATATAAGTACCATCCCCCAAATACCAACAAATCTAACTGTATGCCTTATATTAGCTGTACATTTTGTAATGCCCAGAGTAAGATATCAACACATGATATTTTAATACCAGCAGAAATAAAACCCCTGCTCTTTTGCAGGAAGAAGTAAAAAGTTTAATAGTAGAAAGACAGAACAAGACTTTATAAACCCACAAATGAAGCATTCTGTGTAATTTTCTTCACTACATGAAAACTATCTCATTGCAAACTAAAACTACTGTCAAGTGACTTCCTAGTTTCTTACACCTTAATGTTATCTGCAATCACTAAGCACATCCCTCCCATTTCCCAATGTGACATTTCACCTTAATCTTTTGTGTTCAGTGTCACCATATAGCAATGGCAGGGGTAGGACACAGACGCAGAGACTGATTTTTTGCATGGCAATGAAGAAAATACTGGAGGATAAGGAAAGTGGGGAATTAAAAGCTGACACTGAAAAGGTAAGTGAATAGCTACTAAAGTTATTCAGAATTATTTTAGATTTGAAACAGAGAAGAGAGTAATATTCAATGTCTTACATGAACTTTCTTAAAACATTCATTAAATAGTAAATACACCTACATGTACTGTAAATGACAAAACTCAGTGGTATATTTTCAAAGAGCAGTAGTTTGGTAAGAGTGACTTCACATTTTTAAAAGCTATTTTTCCACAATTCTTCAATAATTGGCTATTTTCTAGACAGCTGATATAAGACAGCTGATATCCTTTCAATATTGATAATACCTTTCTTCTGGTAAACAAACATTACATATTTTATTAAATGTACACAAATTGTTACCAAGTTAAACTAAAAAAAAATCTGAATAAAAATATTAATTCTAAGACACAGACAACAAACAGCACATCAGTAATTTAATTAAATCTTTTGCTATCAAATAATGTTTATGAAATTCCATGGGGCACTCTAACAATTTAAACAAGAGAAGAGAGTGAAAAAATCTCTGTTTTTTGTTCTTTAAAACAGGGTCTCTCTGTATTGTTTTGGAGCCTGTCCTGGAACTTGTTCTGTAGACCAGACTGGCCTCGAACTCACAGAGAGCCACCTGCCTCTGCCTCCCAAGTGCTGGGATTAAAGGAGTGCACCACCAACACCTGGCAAGAGTGAAAACTCTTAATAACAAGTCTTACCTAAGCTATTTTCTACAAATAATCTGTACATACAAGTTCTCAACCCAAAATGAGATGTTTCAGGGAGGGGAAAAAAAAAATCCTGTCTCTCACAAGGTCTGCATACTGAGCTCTAGAATTCTTCTATTTGGCTATAAATTTACTGATAGAAATAAAGAGAATTCTAAATATTGTTAACTCAATTCTGCATTATTAAACTGCCATATTAAATCGGAGATTTCATTTACTTATTGATTGTTTTAATCTCTGTGTAGCATGTCTACAATGTTTTTTAAAAGGTCTTAGGAGAAAGGAAAAGACAGGGAGAAACCTCTAAATCTCCCAAAAGATGTTCACAGTATTGGAAGGATAATACACAACCTTAGAATTCTCATAATGATGTCACATACATATTAACCTAAAGCAGTTGAAAATCCATCTCTGGGAAGAGAACAGCTTTTCTATAATGCCACATATCAGCTTCATAGATGTAGAATTAGTTACTAAAATGAAATGTAAGTGGCTCATAATCATCTGAAAATACGTTCAATTTCATAGTAAGAGAAATGCAAATTAACACTACATTGAAATACAATTTCTCACCTATCATACTGGCAAGAATCCAAGTATTTAACAACAGCCTGGGTAGACAAACTGTAAGGAAACAGGCTGATGGGAATACAAAATGGTATATTCACTGTTTGCATCTGACACAAATATATTCTTCCTCTAACCCAACAATCCTAAATCTTTTGAAGTTATACCAAAAGTACACTGAATAAAATAGTAAATAGGTACAAACTATTCACTGTGACCCTATTCAGAAAGAATGTAAAGATTTTGATAACCAAAGTGATATGGTATGTTTGAATAAACTAAGATACACTGACACACTGAAGTACTAGTACTACATAGTTGTGAACAGGACTGCAGAACAACTTTATACTCTATCATAGAGTGGTCTCTATGAAAAAGATTATATTCAGAAAGGGGAGATCTTCCATAGACTGAGGAGGAGTGGATGAGTAAGTGGGTGTGGGTAGATGGGGGGGGTAAACAGGAAGAGTGGGTATGCAAAATAAATTTTAAAATGTTGAATAAAAAACACAAATAAATATCAGAATAATTGGACATATTTAAATACCTAAAAAGGTAAGATACACATACACATGTAATTTTCATCACACATAGAAAAGGAAATAATGTGAAGAAGACAGGGATTGATGTCTCTGTATAGACCTTGTTCACCAGTTTGACACTGGACCACATACACATTCTAAGTAAAAAACAAAATTAAATTTAAAAATATCTAAAAACTGAAAGCAGATTAAAAAAAATACAACTCTGCAAACATCTTTATAGCCACATCAGGAAGAACTAGTCCAAGAAAATTTTAAAACAAAGTAACCAAACTAGATAACGGTCTATACACTAGGGACAAAACCCTACAAAGATTTAAGCTGTTGCAGTAACTTTTTTATTGCAGTTACTATTAGAATTGTTATTCTGAAAATGTGATGTGAGTATATACTGTGAGACAAAGCAAATGAGCAATTTTATTGGTACTATGGAGAACAGAAATTATCAGTGTGGAAGAATCCAATAAAATCAGTGAGACTTCAGTTTTAAATACCAATATGAATTGTACTTTTTAAAACAATATATATTTACTAGCTCTCCTCACTGAAACATCCCAGTGGCAATAACTAACCCATTAGCAATGAATATTTTCCCTATCCAGGTTTATTATCTAAATGCCATTTTTCATTCAAAGAATCCTCTATAGAGTGTAGCTAATTCCAAGTCTGGGATTAGACAAGATTAATGTGGATTATGATGTCATAGCAGAGAATAAAAAACTTGGGGCTGGAGAAATGGTGCAGTGATCTTTCATAAGACCAGGGTTCAATTACCAGCTCCTACACAGCAGCTTACAACCTATAACTATAACCTATAACTTATACCCTATAACACCTTCTTGTCGCCTGGTATCACCAGGCACACACATGATGCACAGATAAAACACCCATACACATAATAAGTAAAATTTGTTGAACTTTATTTAAAGAACATAAAAAATACAAAAATAAACCAAAAAACCTACCAATATGACTACAACCACCTAATTAGCCTCAAGAGTCCCTTTCTGGTCAAAATACAGAACCTTTCAACCTCAATAATGATAATACCTCAGTATCCTGAAATAAATATGTAATGGTATATTGTTTATGATTTATTAAAACTTGATTGAGGATTCAGAAAAGCAAAATCAGTCACAAGCCATAGAAGCCAGGCACACACCTTTAATCCCAGCAGCCAGAAACTAGGTGGTTGTGGTGTGACCACCTTTAATCCTAGGGCTCAGGAGTAAGAGGTAGATAGATCTCTGTGAGTTCAAGGCCACCCAGGTCTAATACAAGAGTCAATCAGTCTAAAAGAGAATTATAGCTTACATCTTTAATCCCAGCATTAGGGAAGTATATAAGACAAAAGCAAGGTCTCGGTATGAGGCATTTGTTCTCCAGCCATGCTGATGAGAGGTTACAGTCTGAGGCTTGCTGAGAACTCATGGAGACAGGATCAGCCCACTCAGCCTGAGGTGGAGGTAAGAAACTAGTGGTTAGCTGTTTTGCTTTTCTGATATTTAGCTTAAAGTTTGAACCCAATATCTGTCTCTGGGTCTTTTATTTATTTGCATTATACAAATATGTTGAACTCTAACACTTTATAACAATCTTAAAATTTAAAGGATCTATAGTGAATGCTGTAGAATCAAATCATTATTTTTTGACACTGGCAAGTAAAAGGAAAGGAATTCCTTGTCTTTCTTAATCAATCTCTATGGTAACTACACATGGCTGAATGTAAAGTTCTGTATATTCAAGTATTCTTCCCAAGTCAGAGAATAATAAAATTATTATTCTCTGTGCAACTGTAATGAATTAGAAATACTATGCAAAAAAATGAGTGGCTTATACTCAGATTATTCCCCATAAGGGCCAGAGAGACAATGCATTATTAGATTTTGCAGGCAGCATACAATTAGTTTCTGCCATACTCTCCCTTTCTATTTTTAATTTAAAAAAAAAAATTATAAAAACTGGAGCCAGTGAGTAAAGACATTTACCACCAAACTTGATAACCTGACTTCCATCCCTAAAAACCACATGGTCAGAAGACACCTGATTTCTCAAAGTTGTCATATGACTTCTACAGTCACCATGGCTTATGTATGTACATGAACACAGACAGACAGACAGACAGACAGACAGACAGACACACACACACACACACACACACACACACACACACACACACACACACACACACACACACATCTATAAAGATCAACATTACCTCACAGGTTGTACAGACCAGACCTGCCATCTACGGCATGGTTTACTAAGCTTTGGTGGCTAATGAAAGTGAAAGTCTCACTCAGACACTACTTAAATGAGTCTACCACCATCACATGTAGTACCCTACAAAACAAACCCTTGAAATGGATCATACCTCTAGATCCAACTATTAGTTTAAAAATATTAAAAGAACAGAGAAGTATAGTAAGAGATGAGATGAGAATATCAACAGCAAAGAAATCACTCTTCAAATAAATTACAGGAAATAAAGTTGGGGTAATACAAGTCAATATGAAATATAAACAATTGTGCAAATATTAACTCTAACAGAAATCCCTCTTTGCAAAAACAACAATATAGAATGTATGTATCAGCATAGCTCATAATAGCCAAAGGTGTGTAAACATGGAAATAATCCAATGTCCATCAACATATCCATATGTCTACAGTATTACCTAACAATACTATTTATGAAAACAATGGAGTACTGTTGTGAATCAGTTTCTGCTGAGATTGAAACATTCCATTTCCCAGTGAAGATCCTAAAGAATATTGATAAAGTATGCTTGAAATTGTGTGATGATGATAGCTGGCACTTTACATCTTGGTCTTCCTCCCAAGTGGTTAACAACAGTTCAACCATGAGAAAACCACCAGACAAACACAAGGGTGGGAAATCACCATAAAATACCTGACCAGTGCTTCTTAAAACTGACTGGATCATCAAAATACAGGAATAAACTCGGTGGTGGTGATGCATGCCTTTAATCCCAGCTCTTGGAAGACAAAGACAGGTGGATCTCTTTGAGTTCAAAGCTAGCCTGATCTACAGAGTGAGTCCCAGGACTCCAAAGCCACACAGAGAAACCCTGTCTCAAATTAATTAATTAAGTAACTAATTAATTAATTAAAAGTACAGGGAATATATAGGAAACAGTCTCATTCAAAAGACCTAAGGAAATGTAATAGCTACATATAGTAATGGGACACTGGGTAAGAATCAGGACAGAACAAAAATGTGTAAGAACAAAAAACAGGAATTATAGACTTTAGTTAATAACCATGTATTTATAGAGGTTTACTGATATTAACAAATAATGCCATTTTAATATAATATAGTATTAAGGGAAGAATATATATATTCTGCTAGCTTCTCCTACACTCTCTCTACCTGTTAGATTACATACATTCCTAAAGCTAGCCACCAAGGTCCATTCCCTTCTTTGGCCATTTCTTCTTCCTGATGCTGACTACCAAGAACTATCAAAGTATTTAAGTCCAACAATCAAAAGTTTTTTTTGGCTCCCAGGGTGACCTCAAACTTGCTATGTTTGCTGAGAAAGGGATTGAACTACTGATCCTTCTGCTTCCATTCAAAAGTGCTGAGACTACAGATACATTTATGAGCCTGGCATAAATCACTACATTCTAAAGAATTCTAAAATCCTGAAGAGATACTTTAGGTCAATGTTGTCTAATATAAATATAGAGCAAAATAAAGAACAGAAACAATTAAAGTTAACATTCTTAATCCAACATATGTAATAATTAAATATACAATTAATTTTAAAATTTACATTTTCCTATCAAACATTTGAAATCCAGGTATGTATTTTTCATAGAGAGTCTCAAGTTCAAACAGGTTTGCTTCAAGTGCTAAATACTTACAAATAAACAGTGCCTGCTACATTACACAACATACTTTTGGAGGATTCTGCAAATACCCACTTTTCAATTTAGCTATAAATTGCCATCTTTTAGGTGTACAAATTCAAATATGCTGCATTTAAATTAAATTTAAATTGCACTTTAGAATTAACGTACATACTGCTTGTATACCCAAATTAACTCACTTTGTGCAGACCTAAAATAAAGTTTCTCTATAAGGTAGACAGTTAAACCTGCATAAAAACTGACATAAAATGTGTAAGAACAACTGCAAAAACATAGCTAACAATTAAATTCCAAGAGACAGGCACATTTACTGTGTGTATACTTATATAAATTACAAAGGAAAATGAATACTTACATGTCACGCCAGGGTACTACAGTGTTAGCATTTAAAGTTCTGTGTACTTATTTCCTAAGTTTAATAAGGTTCACAAATAGTTTTGACATCTATGGTTTCATCTTGATAAAGTATCCCTTTTCAGCATCCTGGAAGTAGCAGCACATATTTCATTATATGTTTAAATATTCTGTCTTCCCTTTAGAGTGTATATTCCATAAAGGCATGGACTATATGCCTATTCATTGTCATTTCTGAGAGCCTAGAACAACACCTAAAATGTAGCGTATATTGATGGGGGTCGTCCTTCTGTATATATTTCTCTTATTGGTTGATCAATAAAACACTGTTTGGCCAATGAGTCAGGAAGATAGGTGGGACTAGGACGAGGAGAATTCTGGTAAAGATAAGCAGAGGGAACCCACCCAAACAGTAGCCATGTAAAGGGAGTATTAAGATTCTGGGACACAATACAGGCTGTTTGAGGCTTATTCGGGGAGAACTCACTTATACAAGAAAGAGGACTGCTACGGGTTCCTGCTCCAAGGATGTTCTGGGATCCTCTCTGTCTTCAACCCAGAAGTAAGAGAGAGCATCCCTGTAGAGACCCAGACCTAGACTCCACCTGTCACATCCACACCTGTCCCCACACCCCAATGGGCATGGTCAGTACAACAGGTGTGGGCGGGGTAGATATCTCACTACAGCCATGTAGCTGACAAAGGAGTAGAAAGTCTGGACACTTTCTGGTAAGTCAACACCATGTGGAAATGCATAGATTAGTAGAAGTGGGTTAATAATTAGACAGTGCTAGCCAGTAAGAAGCCCTAGTCATTGATCAACAGTTTAATAATTAGTGTAAGTCTTTGTGTGCTTATTTGGAGCTGAGAAGGGTGGTGAGACCTGGTGGGACAAGTAAATCCAGCAACAGTATATAAAATAGCTTTGCTAAATATCCCAATAACTAAGAATTGTGCAGATTATATTTTGTCTCTATCCTATAAGTTGTACTCTATATAATAAAACAATACTGAGTAACATTATAGCACTTATGGACCACAGGTCATATTAATTAATACCTAGTTAACTTACTAGCATTTATGCACATTCATAATTTTAAAGCTTAAAACTATCTCAAATGTATACACCTATGCCAGAAAATTCATTTGGTGAAGATTTTTGATTTTAAAATATATCATGTACAAAGACACGCTGCTGCGTTTATAATGCATGTATAATATATACTTTTAGATATAAAATACACTTTAAAATACCCACATTTGGGATAAAAACATATCCTTTTGTCTTAGGGTTTTCATTGCTATAAAGAGAGACGATGACCATGGCAATTCCTTTAAAGGAAACATTTAATTGGAGTGGCTTGCTTACAGTCTCAGAGGTTCAAACCATGGCAGGGAACATGATGGCATGCAGACAGAAGTGGCACTGGAGCTAACAGTCCTTACATTTTGACTCAGAGAAAACAGGAAGTCGACTAGGGCACTGGGTGGTATCTTGAGGATATATGAGATCTCAAAGCCTGACCCAACAGTGACACACTTCGTCCAACAATGGAATGCTCACTCCAACAAAGCCACACCTCCTAATAGTGTCACTCCTTATGAGATTATGGGGGCCAATTAAATTCAAACTGCCACACTTTTCAAAACAGCAATTTGTTTTTAAATAGTCACAAATATTCAACTCTTTAAATTTCTAAAATATAGCTATCAGGAAAAAATACAGAAAAGCTATCATGGCTTATGCAAACAATGTAACCAAGCAACTATACTGGGCCCATAGCAAAATGGCATTCACTGCATGATTCTTAAGTTTTCAATATTCATGTCAGTGCATACTTATGTACAGCTTAAAAATATTCAAGTATGTACACAAAAGAAAGAAAAACTTCTGAAAGTTAATAATCTCAATTTTGATATATGCTATATCATTATTGATTTCTACAATTTCTAAGTTTTAAACAATATATTTTATTCTGATTATGAAAATAAATTTCTATATTTGTAAAAATGTTTTTATTTGTAGTACTGAATTATACCAAGCATTTAAGAAAGCATTCTACATGATCTATTACAGAAGGCAGAAAAGGAAGGAAAGTCAAAACTTATCTTAAGAGTTTAGTATTACCTTGACAATAAAACCAAATAATACAGTGTAACTAAAACCAGACAATACAAATACAGAGCAGTATTCCTCATGAATACTGGTAGAGAGAAGTCTTCAACATAAAACTACCAGGTCCAGTTCAGTAAAACATGAAAATAAAGCTGGGTATGGTTGCTTATACCATAATCACAGCACTTGAGATGCTGAGACAGGAGGATTACAATGAGTTTGAAGACAGCCTGAGCTATACAATGAATCCAAGGCCAGCCTAGGCAAAGAGTGAAACGATGGAGAGGAAAAAAAAAAACCTGAAAAGAAATGCATTGTAAAGTCAGAGCCAAGTTGGGAGTTATCTCTTCAAGATTAATCAATACTTGGAAATCAGCGAAAGCTGCTATAAAATAACAAGCTAAAAGGAAATGCTGTATAAGCTTATCAGTTGATTAAAAAACATATCTGATAGATTTTAACTCCCATCATAATTAAACCTCAGGATACTAGTAATAAAAAGGACCATCTTTAAAATTTTGTTAAAGGGATATTTAAAACCTAAATCCAGGTCTTACCTATTGGCAAAACACTGAGTGCTCTCCCCTAAGCAGGTATGATCAAGTGTGTTTTCACTCAGCACTATTATCTAGTAGTACACTGAAAATCCTTCCCAGTATAATAAGACAAGAAAGTTGATTACCAGCATACATATAACAAAGGTAGAAATGAAACTGTCCTTATATGCAAACAGTATGATTACTGACTAAAAATCATGAGGAATCTAAATTCTGGAACTAATAGTTTAAGAAAGATCAACAAACAAAAATTGATCCCTCTATACAGTCAGTCAATAATTAGAAATTAAATTTAATCAAAACCACAGAATAGCTCTATAAACATGAAGTGATATGTGAAAACTGTAAAATGCTGATAAAAAAGAAATCAAAGATGAGTTAAACAGAAAGGTGTATTATACACACATACCACTGTCAGGTCTCTCAAATTCCTTATGACTTTAATACAACTCCAGTAACAGTCTTTACTGGAATAGTTACAAAGACAAGATGACTAAATTTTGGATGGAAAATATACATGAAGTAGAAAAGACAGGCAATTTTTAAAATAAAAACAAAGCTGGATAATCAAACTACTCAAATATAAACCTTACTATAAAGATACAGTAATCACTAAAATGTGGAATTAGCTAAAGGAGACACTGATCAATGGAACCAAGTAGAAAAACCCAGAAAGAGACCAGACAATATAGAAGGCTGATTTTGGATACAGGTTCTAATGTAATTCAATAGCGAAAAAACAATATTTTCAATAAATAGGGCTGGAAAAACAAACATCTTTAAGCAAAACAAGACAAAATCCACATGACTTTATATAAAAATTACCTCAGAAATTCATCCTATGCTAAATGTCAAATGTAAAACTAAACTCCAAGGGGGGGAGAGAAAAAAAAAAACTATAAATCTAGATTATGCCAAGATGAGAGATACTAAAAGAAGTTTCACCTTTTAAAAAATTAATTAACTGCACCCAACACTATCTAAAACTTCTGTTCTGAAAAATAAATTGATTATGAAAGGGTAAACAAGAATCTGGAAGGAAATACTTGAAAATCATTAGTCAAAGCAAGCTGTATGAGTGTAGTGGCACAAGCCTTTATAATCTCAGCACCCAAGAGACAAAGGCAGGCAAATCTACAGGCTTTGGGTTTAGTGAAGAGACCCTGTCTCAAAAAAATTAAGTGGATTTCTGAGATGGTCTCCATTTGCTGCAGAGTAAGAACTATACTATGGGTATAATGAAGTTTTAGAACACAGTTAAAGCTAATGCTGGTCTAGTAAAGTGGTAGTAGTAGGTTCTCCAATACCTGACGTCAATAACTCCAGGTAGTTGGCTAGGTTTCTAGTACCAGGCATGATTTCCTTCATGTTAATTGGGCCACAATCCAATTAGCTGTTTGTTACCAGCCAGATATGCTCACTACTGATGCATCTTTAGGGATATCATGCCATGCTGGTTATTGCTGTGAATCAGGGGCATCACACCTAAACAAGACTATTGACTACCTCCCTCCCTTGGCAACTTGCCTATTATGAAATTATACTGCACAAAGAGGCTTTCAAGTTAGTTACAGCTCGGATCTTCCAAGTCCTATGTCCAAAGTGTGTGATGTCTTCAGCAATAGGGATTACCTTCAATCTTCGTAAAACAACCAGGAGAAACAGCAATAGCCTATTTGGTTTTGAAATTTACCTGGTCTACTTAACCAACAAACACAGAGGGTCTCATGCCTGATACTAGGGCTAGAGTTTATAGCCCTTGCGGGGTACACTGTCAGACCAATTATTGTAATTTCATTCAAGATACAGAGAGAGAGAGAGAGAGAGAGAGAGAGAGAGAGAGAGAGAGAGAGAGAGAGAGAGAGCAGACAGAGACAGACAGACAGACACAGAGAGAGACTTATACAGATAAAGACATATATATACAAACACAGATGCACATATATAATGCATACATACATATACACATACACACATATACACACAAACAGAAAGAGGAGAGACAGGTAAATATGTAATTGATCATGGGAGCCCAGTTCCAACAGACACCATAATTCCTGCCCCTAAGGCTCATGAAACATCACAGAAGAGGGGAACAGAAAGGCTGTAAGAACCAGAAGACCAGGAAGTCTGCTGTGAGATGGTCTCCTAGAAATGACAGGGAAGCTACATCCATGATGATTCAACAATATGGCTGCTTTAAAAAGACTTGAACAATAACAGTAACAACAGACATGCTAATGGAAAGGAGAAGTATTTGTCATACTCCTAGACAACAAATAATCATTAATGACTGCTGAGAGAGGGAGAATTAGTTTCTCCTATGATGAACCCCTTAATAAGTTATTCAATTCAAAGTCCTGAAATCATAAACACAAACAAAATCAACACAGCTCAGCAGGTTGTATTTATATGTATGCATATACAGAGGGATTTCAATAATAAAAAGAGCCAGGCAGTGGTGGAACACACCTTGAATCCCAGCCTTTCCTACAGAGTAAGTTCCAGGATAGCCAGGACAGCTGAAGAAAGGGGAGGAGAAGGGAAGGGAGGAGGAGAAGGGAAGGGAGAAGGAGAAGGAAGGGGAAAGGGGGAGGGGGAGAAAGAAGAGGAGGAGGGAAGGGGGAGAGCTGGAGAGGTAGAAATAGGGGTGCATGGGAGGAGATGGAGGAAAAAAGGAAGTGATATTTTAATTTAAAAAAATATTTAGGAGAAAGGTATTGAAGAAGACATCCCAACATCAACTTCTAGCTTCCACACACAATCATATGGGTGAACACATCTGCATACATGTATACATTTGCACTCATGCCACACACATGAAGAAAATTTTATCTTTATTATTTATTTTGGTTTTTCAAGGCAGGGTTTCTCTGTGACTCACTCTATAGACCAGGCTGGCCTCAAACTCAGAGAGCCGCCTGCTCTGCCTCCCAAGTGATAGTATTAAAGGTGTACACAACCACTACCACTGCTGAGCTCACAAATAAAATTTTAAAAGAACAGTTAGCATAGGAAAAGATACTCTACATAATAATTTGTTTGGGAAATGGTAATTAAACTACAGAAAGACCCCCACAATGTATCTATTACAATGACTAGAACAAAACTGAGACTATCAAGACTCTGGAAGGCCACTAAGCAACTAGAATTCTCAAATGCTACAGGTTAAAATTCCAAAAGGTACAGCCCATTTGAGGGAATAATTCAACAGTCCCTTATAAAGTTAAGCATTTATCACACAATATAGTATTCTCACTTTGAGATTTTTGCTGCTGAAAAGTTAAAACATGCTAACAAAAAACCTATATACAAATGTCCCCACAAAGTGCTTACAACCAGTTTTCCTTCATTAAGTGGATGCAATACTATTCAGCAATGAGATAAACAATTTATTAACACAACACATTCTCAGGCATTATGCTCATTGAAATAATACAGCTTCAAAAGGTTAGAAACTGTTGATTCAACTTGAATAACATTCAAATGCAAAATTTGTGGTATAGTAAATGCATCAGTGGTTGCCAGGATTAGTGGAGGACAGGTTTGACTATAAAGAACTAGCAAACACTGGAAGTGGTGGCCTTTAATTCCAGAACTCCAGAGACTGAGGCAGGTGGATCTCTGTAAACTGTAGGCTAGCCTGATCTACATAGCAAGTTCTAGACCAGCCCTATGTGGTGAAACCCTGTCTCAAAAAACAAGGCTAGCAAGCAAAGGTGAGTTTGAGGGAGTAATGAATGTTTTGACTATGGTGATAGTTAAAGAAATATACAGTCTACATAAGGAACTATGAAAATACAATTCATTTTATAATATGATAACAAATTTTTATGATGAACTAATTATCTCTATTCCACACAACTCCCACTCCTAATTTACTTACTTTATTGTTTTAATTCACAGTCCCCTTCTCTCATTAGAACCCTAACTACCCTGATTGCCAACCCCTTCCCATATTAAGCTGTCTGTGTCTGTCACACCCCAACTGAATGAAATCTGCTGCTAACTCCCCTAAAAAGTCTTTTTCCTAGCATCTTTACTTTTTCTTGAATTGATGACTATGCATTTTGGAAGTACTGCAATCAACAATACTCTCAAAAGTCCCATCTCCCCAAACTAAAGAGGATCATGCTCTCAAAGTAGTCAGAATGTATACAACTGATTAATATACAATTTCATAATCTAAGTCTCCTATTATGCTGTAAAACAAGTTAGTCAAAATTTTTCTAGAGTAGTACATTAAAGTAACATTTTTCTCAACTATAAAAAGCTTAAGTAGAACTTAAATATTATTAAACTTCTAAAAGTTAGGATTTGATATACTATTTCACCACCAGGTGGCAGATCCACACAACTTTCTAGAAAAGTATTAAGCAATCAGAAAGAATTTTAAGAAAAGATAAGTAACTGCAAGCATTTTTTGAAACTGAGCTAGTTAACCACAATTGGTTCTGGGAGTACTACATTTCTTTTTAACAGTAAACAAAAGTTTCCAGGTATGCAGAACATCCAATCATCTTTAAAGAGAACATATCAAATACAATTTTAAAATGTGGTTATACATAGTGGTCATTCAGAATCCTCAGAAGTACGTACAAGAGAGCTTTGAATACAAAAGTAAAGAGAATAAGAGATGGAAAAAAGAAGGGATAGAAAAAGAAGCAAGACCAGGTGGTAGCTGCTCATGCAGGCAGATCTCTGTGAGTTTGAGGCCAACCTGGTCTACACAGTGAAATCCTGTCTCAAAAAACAAAGAAACAAAACAAAACAACAAAAAAAGCCAGAAGATAAGAAAATAGAAAATTGATCTACCAAGGCAAATCTAAAGTTGCATTACTAAATTTCTGGGTGAAATATATTATCTTGAAATTCTTTAGTTATTTCAAAAGGCTACTGGAAACACTATTTGAAATTGTATCTTTAAATTCAAAGACAGTATCTTAATGTACTCACTACCTTGGCTAAAACACACCTTGCCTTCCCTATACTTCCTCTAGCCCAAGCTCCCCTACCCCTTCTTGCCCAAGTTTTAGAGGAAGTAGCCATGTCCTGGAGCCAGGGAAAGGATCCGTGGCCATGCCACACTCTATAGCAGTGGTTCTCAAACTTCCTAATGCTGCAACAGTTTCTCATGCTGTGGTGAGTCCCAACCATAAAATTTTTGTTGCTACTTTGTAACTATAATTTTGCTACTGTTATGAATTGTATTGTAAATATCTGTGTTTTCTGATGGCCTCAGGGGAGTTTGACCCCTCCTTGAAGGGGTCTTGAGAGCTGCTGCTCTAGAGTCAACTGCTCAGCTTTCTCATTAGTGCTTCCTTCCTAGTAGTCTTCACCAAACTGTCCTCAGCCACATTTAGAAACCAACACCCAGAGGACTATAGAGATGGCTCAGTGGTTAAGAGCACTGGTTGTGCTTCCACAGGACCTGGGTTCAATTCCCAGCACCCACATGGCAGATCACACCTGTCTGTCACTCCAATTCCAGGCTATCCAACACACTCATGCAGGCAGAACACCAATGCATGAGGAAGAGAGGAAAAAAGAGAAATCAACATGCCCAAGCTGGAGAGTTGGTTCAGTGGTTAAGAGCATTTATTCTTGTGAAGGACCTGGGTTCAATTCCCAGCACCCACATGGAGGCTAACCACTTCCTCCATCATCAGGTATGCATCTAGTACACAGTCATACATGCAGGCAAAGACCCATATTAGTAAAACAATCTAAAAACACACTTAAAAAAAAAACCAAAAAGTAAACACCTAACCTGTACCATAAACCAAGGCTAATTACATTTTGTAGGGTTTGAAGAATATATGATTCAGGAGGGGATATAAAACCCTTAATTTTGCACATCCTACAGTTATATAACTACTAAGTACAGTGTTGGGACCTCTGAGGTTCTAGAAGAGGTGACCAAAAAGCAAAGCATGGGGAAGAAAAACTGTCATATACTGGCTTGTTTCACACTCCTGAGGTACAAGGCTACCAACTAGTATAGGTCTCTTCAAGAACAGGTTCCCCAGTAGGTTACTCACTGACTTCAGAGAGCCCTCACATTGTAATCTGGGGAAAGAAAAAAAAAAAAAACCACTCAAATTTAAAAGGGGGGAGTATTCAAACAGCTTCAAAAAAAAAATTCTTCCATTTATGCACTCTATATGCTAATAGTCATATAATCCAAGGTCTCCAACACTACTGGAAGTTGACAAATCTTTCATTTCTTCCACTAATACAAACTATTTTGATATAATTAAAAAGTCTCAGCAGCTTATCTGAATGAACAAGACCATAAGTTCTTGTATCCTAACAACTTCCTGAATATTTTATTATCGTTTCCTTTCAGGAAATTTATTCAATCTTTGTAGCTCCAACACTAACAGCTGACTTTTGAAAGGAAACTATTTAACAAGAGCAGAAGCTCATAGAGAAAATTATCTCCACTAACAGTTGTTTAACTGTGAATATGAACAAAAAAAATACAAAATAAAAATATACATGAGAAACTAGCGCTGTAGCTCAGTTGTGCTGTGCTTGCCTAACAAGTATAAAGCACTAATTCAATCCCAGCACAAAAAAACAGGCGTGGTGGTGCACACCTATAATCCCAGGATGATGAGGTGAAGGATCAGGCATTTCAAGGCCAATCTCATCTACATAGAAAGCTGGAGGCCAGCCCAGACTACATAAAAGCAGGGACATGGGACACACACACACACACACACACACACACACACACAGCACAGAGACACCTGACACCAAATCAAAACCACATGAATTTTGCAACAAATATACGGAACACCAAACAAAAGGGGACATTTAAACTACAATATTTTCTCTAACTGGTAAAATGCAAAATAAATAAAACCACTGATATATCCATTAAACCAGTACACTTACATATACCTCAACTATGCCTACATTTCAATATCTCATTGAAAAGTCCTAAAAGACTATGAGTAAACTTGGGCAATTTTACTCATTAACAAGAAGTACATTTATTATCTTTCAGGGGACAAGATTTAAGAAACTTTCTTATAGACTTTAACTCCAGTATTTTTATTTTAGACACATAATATTTACTCTTAAGCGACAACCTCAAGTCTACTATATGACAAAACAACTTACAATGCATGCCAACTTTTCGCTTGTAAAACCTCTGTTCTTTGGAGCAAACAGTGGCACAGAAAATAACCAGTAGCAGTAATAGTTTAAAACAAATTTGTTAGAACACTCTGCCATAGTACTTCTGAAATTAGAAGAGCTACTTTTCCTTCTCAGAATAGGGGAAGCAACATTAACAAAACACACTCTGAAGATCAAAGGAATTCTGAGAGAGAAAACCACAGAGTTTGGTAATCCTGGCCTGGTTTCAAATTCTTGCTTATCAATTACTTGGGACATACCACAAAAAAAAAAAAAAAAAAGGTGACTTATTACATGTAACACACACTCACATACACACACACAAAGACAGTATCTCCCATAGCTCTGCCTGGCCTGGAACTCACTATGCACACACTAGGCTGGCCTGAGACCTGTAACAACTGTCCTGCCTCTGCTTCTCAAGTGCTTAGATTACCCCTGGCTATGTTAACACTCTTCAAAAGTCTCTGGCACATAGTGCTTTACACATGAGAAACAAAACACTTGAGTGTTTAACCAATTAGTCTAATATCTCCCATCTCCAATCTTAGAAGCATCCAGTACTACTAGTAAGCTGGAAAAGGGGGGGAGGGTGACTTGTGAAACAATGTAAGGAAACTATAACCAACTAGTAGCTCCCATGATGCTATCTATACAGGCTTCTACTGTTCCTAAAATCTTTTAAGAACCATTTCTTCTTGGTGTGGCCTACAGGACTTGCTCAAATTCTACAACCTCCAGAAAGTTTACACTGACTGACACTGTCAAGAAGAAATGTCGACTTTTAATTCCCAAAGCATTCTGCACTCCTTTTACAGCACCCATCACTTTCTACAAATCATAATTATTTTACACATGATACACCCTTTATTAACTAACTTTTATCTCTCTCATCACACAGTAGCTACTCAATAAATGCTTATTGAATGAATAAATGAGTCTCAGAGTATTTCCCTTTGGAGAATCATAACAGTTTTAGTTAAACATGGATAAATAGACTGAATTTTTCCCTCTGAGAAAACAAACTATTTGAAGTTACCAACTGCTATACCTTAAACCAGGGCAAGTCACTCAGCTGGGCAGAGCTCCATTCACATAGCATCCTTGTACCTACTGGTTCATATTCTCTTCTCTGTGAATAAGCCTGTATACTGCCAACAATGAGGAGACCAAAGAGCATAACTGGTAGTTTAATTTTCATTTTTTTTAATGCAGCTAATTAAAAATGAAGTTGTGACAATCTGATAATAGGACCCCAAACTTGCTCTGCTGATGTAAGAGATTAGCTGTCATTTATCCTACCAAGTTTTCCTTTCTTACTCCTTACAAAAAATGTTTCAGCACTTCTGAAAGCATTACCTCTCATCCTATAACATGACCTGAAGAGGGAACAAAGCTAATAAAACACAACTACCCAATAGACCAATGCATAATCCCTTTAAATCCTAGTAAAGCTGTAAGAGAGAAGAAAGTGGCATACTAACAGCAAAATAAGCATAAGAGATTGGCCTTCCGTGTAAGGGGGTAAACAGTCATCAGAAGAAAAGGACTGATTTGGAGCCTAAAAGAAAACATGTTAAAGAAAGGGGAGTTAGAAATACACACAAGACACAATGAAGGTACTTAACTTTTGCAATCTATAAGATCCCAAGGAAGGGGCTGAATGTTTCTGAATGAACAGGGGATAAACAAATGTCCCCCCAACAGTTTTTTTTTTTAATGCTAATATTAGTGAATTCTAACACACACACACATACACATATACATACACACACACACACACACACACACACACACACACACAGCTAAATAATTCTACAACAGGCCAGTACTAATAAAAATAACTGCCTTGGGAAATCTCTTAACTGATGACATAACATAATCCTATACAAAAGAAATTATCAACAGGCTCAATGGTCATATAATTTACACCAAGCAGTTCACATTCCTGTCAGTCAAATAGAGATAAATTATCAATGTGTACTCTATAGAGTGTTTCCCCAACTCAAGTCTGTTCATATGGTCTTGAAGAATTGAAAACTGCATAGCTTTCTAATGATGTGCCCTGGGCATTAATTGTTTTAACTTTATAAACCCCATGCTTGGAAAAGTATACAACTTATTTGGCATTGTATCATGCAATGTATTGATGGCAATTTTTACACTGTATTACACAAGTTCCTTAAAAACAAAACTACATATTATGTGGTTCGATGTATGCTACCACATGCTATTCAACAAATACAGGCACAGGGCTGGAGAGATGGCTCAGCTGTTAAAGGGTAGGCTCACAACCAAAAACAAATACAGGCACCAAAAGTAAAACAAAACACATAATACCACACATTCCCTGCCCTCTCCCCAAATAATGGCTGTCTGCTAGGAAGCTGTTTGCTGGGTTTTATTATATATTAAATTTATCTACCTCTTCAAATTATCTAAAGCATAATTAAGCCAAGCAATCTATAGGAACACTTAAATAGCTGGTCTTGAACATAAGCCTGAATTTTCAATAAAGGCAGAAAGATGAGTTAAATGCTTCTTCCTGTGACTGTAATTTTCACTCAGTCTTTGATTCAAAAACAAAATGTTAAGGGCAAGAAATGTAGCTCAAAGTTAGAGGCACCGAAAAGAAAAATGTCTTTTAAAACATTTCTGACATGTCAGGCAATGTACTACTAGGGCCTGAGGATAATAAAGATAAAAAGCTATGGCTAGAATGACATGTAACTGACTTCTTCATTTGGCCTCTTACTCCAGTCATATCATTTGTATTTTAAATGCTTGCAAAGGAGAAGGGAGATGTTGGGAGAGCTGTGGGTATCATGTACCTACAATAATTCAAAAATGAAAATAGAATTTTATCTGCCTGAACTGTTAAATGGCCCCATAATCTAAGTAACATGAGAGTATCCTCATCAAGAATATCACATCAACAACTCATTTTATTGCACTAAATATTACATAATAGTAATTTTTGACACCCCAAAGGAACACAGAAACTCAACATTAGATAAAAAAAAAAAAAAAGAAACAAACAGGAACAACTTCACATTAGCCATTAATTTATCTACATCATCTGTTTTTGCCTTAGCTTACTTAAGAGTTTAGAGTAACCTAAACTGGCTAGGGGAACAGATCTAAATGGAGTGAGAAACAAGAGGATTTCACAATCTTAAGATGAACAAACTAGATAATCAGCCTATGAATAGCTAGAAGTTGGTTACAAAAGTGCTCACCTTCTGAACAGAACATAGTGTAAAGTGAATTGCCCCAGGTTCCAGTTGCATTTACAATTTTTCTTAACCAAGCCTGAGCTGTTACCCTTATCTGTTTAAACAAGGATTGAATCCTCAAGTGAATGAAAGCTGCTGTGTAAATCGGGTACTTAATTATAAAGAAAAAGCTTAGTAGGCTGCAGGGAGAGATTTGTTGGCATGGTGAATTAAGTAATATTGTAGGAAGGGGAATCCTCCATTTGCTATTTTCTAACATTAGTCTACAAAATTCAACTGAGTCAACAGTAGTTACTGCTTATACGTTAAGTATAATCAGCACGTTATAAGTACTACTGCTTAAACAGGTTGAAGTGAGCTAAACTAATGAGTGTGTGTAGTGTATATACATACGTGTGAAGGTATCCTAGGTGTTGTCAAGTGTCCTGTTCTATCAATCTCTGCCTAATTTTCCTGAGCTAGGTTAGTGGCCTAGGAAGGTCCAATGATCCTCTTGCCTCCATCCATCACCCACAGAGCTGAGGTTACATGCACTCAATTTTTCTTTACTTAATGTGAATGCTGTGAATCCAAACTCAGGTCCTTTTGTTTGAACAACAAGCTCCTACCCTCTGAGCCATCTCTCCAGCCCTGAGCATAACTTTTGACAAGATCAAAACCCAAGAAGAAAATTAGTAAGGGTGAGGACCTGCTAGAAAGCCCCTTAAACTGAAGACTGGGATCTCAAAGGACTACGTCCAAGAAATAAAGGTAAACCTAAAGTATTTCAGTTCATAGGATCAGAAGCCCAATTTTAAATCATCTCAGTCCCTGAACAGACTGAAATGATCTGAAATTGGTAGTTCCTCTAGCATAACCATTTAGCAAAGCAAGGGAAGACCTTTTTAGAGATGGCAATGCCATTCAGATAATCTCTATAATTTTTTGTACACAACACTTGACATTCAATCACAAACATGAAAGGACAAAACAATCTCAAGTTAAAAAAAAAAATCACAACATATAAAAGCATACTCACCACCACCTGCACGAGAAAGGATTAAAGTAATAAAACTATAAGCAGAAATTTAGAAACTTTAAGACATAATGGAATTCTAGAAATAAAAACACAAAAAATAAAGGACTCAATAAATGAAAGTGTTGTTTCCAATAAAGACATTCAAAGTCTTAAGAAATGGTTTTTCTTATTCTAACAACCAACACAGGGCAAATACAACACAAAATTAGAGCTGTTCTAAATCTGTCAGAGATGAGGGTGCAAAACCTAAATGAACTAATTCCAAAGAGAGAAAGTATATGAAGAAATCAGTCCTCCCCAAACAAAAAACTTTCCAGTTGATATTAAGTGATTGCCCTACAGCTACCAGAAGCCCAACCGCACACAAATACAAAGAAAACCACAAGTAAGAATCTCAAAAGTCAAATTTGTGACAGTCACATTAAAGGGAAAATCTCAAGGGAGGCTAATAGATGGAGGGCAAGTATATTATCCAAGAGAAAAAAACTACACGTACACTTGATTTCTCAACAGAAAAGATGGAATCCAGCAAACAACAGAATGGCACACTTTAATGGCTGAAGGGGAAACATAAAGAATTAAATTAAAATATGAAATGTTTTGAGACAGACAAATGCTCAGAGAATCCATCTCCAACAGAACTAACTAAATACTAAGGGATATTCTCCAGGAAATAACCCCAGATAGAAGCTCAGACACTCAGAAAAAAGAAATGAGAAACAATATGAGCAAATCTAAATAAACGAAGAGACTTACTGATAATAGTAATGCCTTGGAGGACTGAAATATAAAGAAAACTGAAATATATAAAATAATAAGAATTTAAAAGAGAAGAGCAAATGATTATAAAAAGTTTTGTACCGTCCAAGAAAGTATATAAAGTACAAGATGTTTCTGGAACCACTGAAATAAAAGAGTAAATAAAAGAAGTAACAACTGTGGCTAACAGAAAAGAACCTGAACAAAGAAGGAAAAGGAGCTGGAAAAATGACTTAGCCCAGTAAAGAGCTTGCAGTGCAATCCTGGGAACCTGAATTTGATCCTCAGAACATATATGATGGTGAAAGGAGAGAACCACAAAAGTTATCCAATAACTTCCACATATGTACCACACACGTGTGTGTGCAAAGATGCATCAAAACACAACATACATACACAAATAAAATGTATAAAAGAAGGAAGAAAATCCAGAAAGAACACACACAATAAACAGGGGAAACTAAATAATGAAAGATTAAAGGCTAAATATATTAGCTATTATATTAAATACTCATGATCTAGTAAAATAGACAAACTGACTTAAAAAATAAAAAATAAAAGCATAAATTAGCCACATACTATATATACATATATATATATGCATATATATAGTATATTCAAGACTGAATGGTGTTTGAAAACAAATATAAATATTTAACCCTAAAAAAAGAGCTGAGAGAAGCTGGAAAGATAGCTCTACTTAAGCAGTTAAGAGTACTTTTGCCCTTGCAAAGAACAAAGGTTCAGTTCTCAGCATCCATATTGTGATTCACAACTACCTGGAATTTCAGTTAGAACCCAGGGCTGTAGGCACTAGGCACACATATAGTGCATTTACATACATTCAGATAAAACACTCATATACACAAAATAAAAATAAATCTTATTTAAAATAACAGCTGAGAGGGCAGCCATGGTCTACAGAACAAGTTCCAGGATATGTCCCAAAGACACACAGAGAAACTCTGTCTCAAAACAAAAAAAAAAGCTGAAGTTACATTAATAAATTCCTAACAACACACTTACCCACTAGAAAGGCAATTATAACTGTGTATGCATAGTAATCTATTCTCCAAATACAAAAACTGAAACAATAAAATGAGAAATAAAAGTACCACATAGAACAAAGGTGGAAAAGGTACATTTACCTTTGGAATTCCACAACGAAATTAAAATACAAGCAATGAAAGAAGAAACTTTTCCTACCCTAAAATAAATTCACAAATGCAAAAGGAAACTACACCAAATACAGAAAAAATACATCATATATCCACTTTAGATAAAAAATAATGAAACCATGAGAGAAAGAGAGAGAGAGAGAGAGAGAGAACGAAAGCAAGAGTACTTACTAAGTGACAAGCCATTTTCCCTATCATCAGTATGAGCATACATAAGGTTAAACTTCAGATATTAAAAACAGCCACCAGCACTATCTCCAACTTCTTTTCCCACATACAGAACAGGTCAATCTTTAAAGATTATTGCTATGGCTTCACAGAATACCCATCTATCCATTATATAACAAATAGTATACTTTTATAATAAAAACGAACCTTTTAAGAATGATTGTAGGAGTATGCAAACTTTTGGCTTTGCAGCAGGACACTGTCACCTACAAAGTTCACACTCCAGAAACAATAGCTACAACAACAAAATCACATCAACAAAAATGCCATAATTTTTAAAGAAAATTGAAATTTTTATTTTGAACCAAATTTATAATTACCCTAGGTCACACAAGGCCTGTGTTAATGTTTTGTGCCTGTAATCCCAGCACAAGGAACACTGAGGCAGAAGGAATGCTAGGAGCTCAAGCCTAGTTTAGGCTACAAAGTGAATCCCAGGCCAGACTGAGACCCTGTCTCAAAAAAAAGAAGAAAAGAAGAAGGAAGTGGAGGAGGAGGAGGAGGAAGAAGAAAAAGGAGGAGGACAAGTAAGAATTAGTTTGTTGATGAATAACATTTTTGTTGCTTTGGCCTTTGCCTCATCTCACTCTCAGCTCAGATACTGAGAAACTAGCTGACCATTAAAACTAAACAAATGCTTATCCTTACACAAACACACCTAATTATACAAAGCCATCAGACAAAAATATAAGCCAAGTTATATCAGCATATCTAACTTTCATGTCTTTTAGGCTTTCCTCACAATCTAGTATAAAACAACAAAACAAGAATAATAACAGTTCAAGTTTATTGGATGATTAAGATAAGACAGGCTCTGTTCTAAACATGGATATATATCACCTCTAGTTTACCTCAGCACAACAGGGTGGGTGGTAAGTTATTATACTTGTCATTTATAGTGAAGAATTACCCAGAACAATCCTTGTCACCTCTCTCCTTGCCTAGCACTCTAATATTGAAGCCACAGCTATACTATAGAGTTCAGAAAAAGAATCAAAGTTATTTTAGCACTATTCCTCTTATTTATATGGATGTTTCTCAAAGAGTAATCAGTCTGTAGGTAAACTAAAACAGTATGTGTTACGCAGTTCTTATCTAAGTATTCACCTAGCTTTGGTACCAGTATCTCCTGCAAACATAGGACATTTTCCTTCCTTTGTAAACCCAACCACTGTATGTTCCTAAATCTTTACTGCATGTTAGGGTTTTTCCCTCTTTCTAAGTAGATCTATTCTCATCTCTCTAATAACTCCTGAACATCCATGTCCAGCCCATACCTCTCACCAGATCTCCAATTCTGTAATATACTTATAAATACATTCTGCTGACATTTTTGGCTCAAAGTGTCCTAAATAAAAAACTGTGCCCTGCCCCTCTGTATTAGTCCATTTAATGTCATGATAATGTAATACCTGAAACTAGGTAGCTTATAAGGAAAAGTTTATTTAGCTAACAGATTAGTGCTGACTGTAGCATAGACCCCTTTGATATAGCACATCATGGTAGGTGACAACACTAAGAACCTAAACTGGAACTCCAATTTCCTCTGTACAGCATTACCACTAAACTCAAAAAGGGAGGTAGGGGGAGGAGAACGTGAACAAAAAGCAGGTAATTCTCATAAACAACATAAACTATCAAGTAAAACCTGAGAAGATGCAAATTACATTAAATAAACGCAAAAATAAGGGCTGAGGAGGTAGGGTTTTTTTTTGGGTAAAGTACTTGCTGTGAAAGCACACAGTCCCGAGTTTGAATCCTCAAAACCAACAGAAAACCAGGAAGATGTAGTACTACACATCTGTAATCCCAGTGCTCCTAAAACAAGATGGAAAATAAAAAACAGAAGAATCCCAAGAAGCTCACAGGCCATCCAGCCTGGCAGATACAGCTCCAAACAACAAAGAAACCCTTCATCAGGCAAGCTAGGAGAGTAAGACTAATACTCGAGGCAGTCTTCTGACATCCACATGAGTACCACAGCACGTATGTAGCAGCACTCACATACATCATACACAAACAGAAAGACACTTCTGTTTTCATCTGTCAAGTTGGTAAAAAACTAGGAAATCTGAACAAATCATTTATGGGCAAGGGTGTGAAGAAACAGACATTCTCATTTGTTGTTAAGAATCATCTTTTAGGCAACAATTTACAAATAGTGACCAAAAATACACAGACTCACATATATACAAAATCAAAGATCGTTTTCAAATTAATATAAATGTTCTCCTATCTTATAGTTCCACAATTATTTGATGGTACATATGCACATGAACATATACACATTTATAAAAAATGAACTCATTATATATCACTTGTTAGCAACCAAAAATTTAGGAGCATCAGAAAACAAATAGTTAAGAAGACCAATTACTGTCAACTAATAATCAGTCTTGAAAACAAAACAAAATAAACAAAAAAGAACAATTTGTCTCCAGATTTACAGAAAGCTCAGTGGTAAGAAAACTTGCCTAGAAAGACTACAAGTTCAATTCCCAGTACTAGTAGCACATGTGGGCACACAAAATGCAGGCACAGAATCTATCTATATAGAGATACATAATACAGAAGACACTGTAGTAGCTGAACTCCAGGTGACTTTACTATGGCACCCTCATATATGCAAACCTTCCAGGAATCAAATGAAAAATAACTCACTCTTGTGAACTCCTGTGTAGTGGTATTTTGTTTGTAATCTAACAAATAAAGATTGCCTAACAATCAGAACGCAGAGCTAAGCCACTAGTTAGCCATACAGGATAGGCAGTGGTGGCAACACCTTTAATCCCAGCACTCAGGAGACAGAGGCAGAAGGATCTCTGTGAGTTCAAGGCTAGCCTGGGCAGATGAGAGTGAATCAGTCTAAAAGAGAAACAGCTCATGCCTTTAATCCCAGCACTAGAGAGAATATGTGGCAGGAGCTCAGTGCAGTCCCAGCAAGTCTGAGAACAGTGAGGTTTTAGGTACAGAGCATTGCAGTCTGCAGTCACTCTGAGGACAAGATTACCCACTTTGGTCTTAGCCTTGGTAGAGGTAAGAACTCTCTAGTGATTGGCTGCTTTGTTTTTTTGATCTTCAGCTTGAACCCCAACATCTACCTCTGGGTTTTTATTACTCTACACTACTGTCTACTGGCTTCATAAACCAAGTAAGACTACTCTAAAAATCCAGATCCAGAATTATGAGGGAAAGCTGCACTATTACTCAATAAGCACTGACACAGCGGTTCCAGAATACTTTACACCTATAGCAGTAATGGTGTTTGTTCCACATCAAGTTACCTGTTACCTATCTTTGTCTGTTTGGTTTTTTTTCAAAACAGAGTTTCTCTGTATAGACCAGGCTGGCTATACAATCAAAAAGATTGGCCTGACTCTGCCTCCCAAGTGCTAGGATTAAACGTGTACACTACCACTGCCCAGCAACCTATTACCCATTTTATCTCAGCTATTAGACCCAAGTCATCCTGAAGACAGAAAACACATCCATTTCACCTTAACTATCTATCTCCAAAGTGTGTAACTTTATAATTAGCCCTCAAAGTTGTGTTTGCAATGAACCAAATTATTTAAACCTTTATATCTGGCAGTAGAAATGTCTGAATAAAAAATTAAATTTAAAATCCTTGCTACAAAACCATTTCAAAAGTTATGTCTAATGGCACTTTAAAGAAGAAAAGTAAAGACACACAATCATATTTGCAGGCTACCTAGATGCTAACTCCTTATAAAGAATTATTCAAGTACTGATTTCACTAAAACAAAACCTATAAACTAGACATGGTGGTACATTCATGTCTAAAATCCCAGCACGCAGAAGCCTAGGGCAGGAGATCACACGCCTGAGGCCAGTCTAAATTAATATAAAACAACTACATCTTTAGAAAAAGAAGCAAAACCTGCTCATTCCAGACAGCTCTGTAACCTCGTCAACTTATTTTACACTCCATGCATGCCCATTCCAAGCCTGAGAGTAAGCAGCTATTATTTCGGGTAACACTCTAACTTAAAATGCTTCACAATTACTTAACACTGCACATATAAAACGAAATCACATACAATCATTTATAAGCAATGAACAGATTTTTCCCAATCATACCTTACTTTATACCTGGAAAAGATACATAATTAAAATCTTGCAGAATGACAAAAGGTTAATTCTCACATCCAAACCAGAAACCTTCAGTTTTAAAATATAAGAACTACACAGATGTCATCTAGCTGGGATAAAGCCACTGCTCAATTTTATACTGCAGACTTAAGTGTAGAAGTACACAGTAGGAGGATTCCAGATTACCTATTAACTAACTCCACCATTCAGTTAACAGAAAAAAGAGACTATAGGATCTGTAATTAAAATAAAAAAAATATTTAGTATGAAATATTCACAAGGGTAAAAACATCTTGGAAAAGTTGTAAATGTTTTAGTCAATGGTTTTTGTTGTTTTGTGTTACTGTGGTACTTACAGGTTTAATTCAGGGCCTTAGGCTACATGCCTACAGTGGGAAGCTTAACGGGCATTATTCTTAATGTTACCAGTACTATTCTAGAATGACTGGAACTCTGACTTGGTTTCTTTTCCTGATGCCTGTTATTACATAGCATGACAAAGCAAGTTATTGGAGAAAGGTTTTATTTTGGCTCACAGTTCAAAGGTACAGTTCATCATGCAGGGAATTCAAGTGGTAGGATTCTGATGCAGCTGATGACATAATAACCGTAATCAGGAAGAAGAGAATGCATGGTGGTGTGCTCAGTTCCTTTTAGCACTCATGAAGACCAGGATCCCAGTCAAGAAATGGCACCATCCACAATTAACACTAACTATAATATACTCTGACCCTACACAGACACAAAAACTATCTGTTTATCAGGTTAGGGTTAGGGGGTTAGGATTAGGTATGTGGGGATCCAAAATTATAGGAGGGAAAGACCACATGCAAAACACAAAACAAGCAAACAAACAAAAAAAAAAAACCTGTTTAACACACAACTCTATCACAGCAAACCAGTGAAAGTATGTTCAATATCAATAATAGAATATGTAGGTGGTGGGATACAAATCAGTATACAGACAGGCAAACACCTGCATGTGAATGCCAACTTTTCCAGATGGTATCCGCTCTGTAATCCTTCACAAAGCATTTAAAATTTAAGATTCAGTTTTCTTATCTGTAAAATACAGAAATGCTGAATACAAAATGCAGATTAAAAAGATGACACACTGCTTCAAACACTGTGATTTCTGTAAATACCACTTTTATTGGCCAGTGTTAATACTATGCTCATTCTCCAAAGTACACAAACATTTCAAATAGTGTTATGAGAAAAATCTGTGTGCACTAAAAGGAAAGATCTCCAACAATGAGATAAAGAATGTATGTTGAGAACTAGACAAATGGCTCAGCAATTAAGAGCACTGGCTGTTCCTTTAGAGGACCCAGGTTTAATTCCTAGCACCCACAAGGCCATTCACAACTGTCTGTAACTCCAGTTCCAGGGGGTCCACAGCACCAGGCATGTATGTGGTACACATATATAGGAAAGCAGGCAAAAAAAAACTCATACACGTTAAATAATAATAAATCTTTTAAAAAAGAATACATGCTGAAAAATAGTTAAGTTGTATAATTTTGCTTTTGTGTAAAAAATAAAATTATACATACATATGCAAATATAGGAAAGAAAAGTATTTAAAATTGTTACTCATAGGTTAAAAAATGAGATTTGCCCATTTAAATAATAATTCTACCAAGTTTAACTGTAACTAACATGCATTTTAATGCATGTTATTTAATGTATTTAAAAATAAAATAACTTAAAGATAATGTGGCATTTAAAAAAGAAACACATTAAGGGAAAACATCTAAAGGTATGCATGCATCTAAAGGTAAACATAGTTATGAAGTAAAAGAATAAGCCATATAGTAGACAGCAACTACAAAGAAATACAATATTTTACTAGTAAGTCTTGGTCTCATACACAATGTTTTTAATGAAAATACCTTATTGTAAATTAATACAAAATTTGACCTCTATTTTAAAATCACATTTCACTTGATGGTGTTCCCAAGCTTAAATCAAACTCACCTCACTCTGACTGGCCAACCTTATTTCTAGCCAATGCCCCTACTGTTCTCCTCTGTGATGAGTGCAATATAGTATGGTACCCACACTTACTAAAGGCATAGAAATCACTTAGAAAAATAGTTGGAAGGAAAGACTATTACACAGGGCCTCCATAAAAGATATGTATTGACATTATATTTTCTCTCCATCAAGAAAAAATATTTTTCTTGATGGAGAGAAAATATAGAAGGCAAAACTAACAATAATCAATTGAGACTTTGTGTGTATGTAAGAAAGAGATAATAAATCTTTAAAAGTAACAAATGAATCACACTTTATTTCTAAAGGTGAAAAAGAAACATTAAAACTATTCTACATGGGTCACACTACAGCTTCAATGACAAGATTCTTCTCTCTCTCTCTCTCTCTCTCTCTCTCTCTCCCCTTTGTTTATTTTGTTTCTTTGTTTTGTTTGGTTTTTGTTTTTCTTTTAAATTTAGTATTGTTTGGGAGGGGTTGCAAGGGCAGATGAGAGGGGTTGGGAAGATAAGTGGGATCAAAATGAATGATGAGAAATACACAAAGAATCAATAAAAATTATAAAAAAAAAACTATTCTACACAAATATAATAAGAGTTTATAAGCAACTTTACATCTCATCTTCCTGGCAATCCAGTACGTTTGAAAGGTATTATTCTTACTTGCCTGCAGCCCCCAATTTATAGACATATGTATAGTTATAGAATCATGAGTCATACCCCTTGCCTCCACATGCAAGTCCTTTCATCGTCCCACATAATGTATTCCTTTTCAGACAGTTTGCTAAGGAGCACACTTCTTATCTGTGCATTCACCCCAGAAATATATGACCTTTTGTACCTCATCCCAACACACAGGCAGAGTAGAACATCAAGTCTTTTTTATAACAACTCAGAGAAAGTCAATTATCCTTCCAAAAAGTGACAAAACTGATAAATACTAAAATGGTAGCATATCTAAGAGAATGATTAAGCTCATTAAAGAGTTACAAAAATCCATAAAGAGTGGACAAAGAGGGATGGAGAAGGAATGGAACTGTCATATACCCTACACAAGAATCTGTCTTCAGACACAAAAGAGAATCATATTTGTGCTGTATGGCCCACTAGTTCAAAAGCAGCCAGGCACAATTCAACACTTACTGGTTTTCTCATTATCTAGTTACTTCCTATTACTATAGTAAACACCACGACCAAAAGCAAATTGGGGAGGAAAGAATTAATTTCATCTTACAATTAATTTCATCTTCCAGGTCACAATCTATAACCTAGAGAACCCAGGACAGGAACTCAAGGCAGGAATTAGGAACTGAAGCAGAGAGCACGGAGGCAAGCTACTTACTGGCCTGCTCCTGGTGGCTTGCTCAGCCTGCTTTCTTATATAAGAAAATGCCCCAAAGACTTGCCTACAGACCAATCTGATAGAAGCATTTTCTCAACTGAGGTTCCTTCTTTCCAGATGTCTCTAACTTGTATCAAATTAACCACTAATTACCATGCAATCGATTACTTCATACCAAGTATGCAAAGGTGAATTAAGATTTGTACAATCCTCAAGATGTTAAGACTAGCAAAAGCGACAAGAAAATAAATAATACAGGACAAATAAAAGTATTTTAAAAGAGAAGGCAACCATTAACTCTCTGGGGGAGAAGAAAAAAGTTTCTGATAAGACAGGCATTAAAGAAGTGGGATATGGCTTTAACAGGGGGGAAAAAAAAAAGAACAGCATGTGCAAAGGCCTGAAGGCCTGAAGGCACAAAGCTCTTCAATTAATCTGGAGTAGGAGGACAAAAGGTACATAGAAGAGTGGTGAGATGAGACTAATTTAATTTGGGCTTGTTGGAGACTATTAAAGATCTCACAATCTCTATCTCTATCCCAAGCTGTTTAAACTATGCAACTATGGGACACTTGCTAAAATAAGACATTTTAACTGGAAGTTCCACACTTAGAAATATATTTCAGAAAGAATATTCCAATAGGAAGACAGACATCTAGAAGATAACAGTTGAGACAGATTTATTACAATGCCACTATTGCTAGTTCAGGTGTGGATACAGATGAAAAGGCACACACAGAAAAAAATCCTAAGAGGTAAAAAAAAAATCAAACAGGAAGGTTTTCTAGATCTTAACTTGGGAGAGGGCATGGACAATGATGGTTAAGACCGTGACACAAGACAAATCCATGCAATCATTTTAATGTCAGAGCCCTGGCCAGGGACTGGTTCATTACCATGGAGAAAAAGGGACAGGGGGGAAGAGGAACAAAGGTGAGTCTACCTTTGGACCTGTACCAGTGAAGCTACCTAGTGGGGAGTTAGGGGACGACCAGCAGAGTCATTAACTTACTGGCAAAAAATCAAAGACAGGAAAGAACGACCCAGATGTTAGAAATCAGTATTTGAATGAGCAAAAGAAAGGTGTAAAAAGAAAGGAAGAAACCAAGAGAAAAGCAAATACTAAGTGATACAGGTTGATGCCAATAAAGGCAAGGGTAAGCTAAAATGTAAGAGAGAGAGTGAACATTAAATATGAAGCAAGGTTTTTTAAGAGATGTTATTAAAAACAGAAACATCACCTTATGAAGTAATGTGTCACATCAAGTAAATGCCTGTCAGAATCTGTGGGGTCCTCTATGAAGAATGTCTACTCTCAACTGAGAACGTTTGCAATTCACAAGGTGCTCAGTCAATCCATCTTCCCCACGGAATCTTTTCAGTAACCAGCCCTCCCTTCCCAAAACCCAACTGTGTGCTTATTCATTTCTTCACCACTGCTAACCTTTTCCTATCAGGATACTTTCATTTTCTCTTCTTCTATGCATCCAAATGTCTACCCTAAAATGGTAAAACACTCATTTATCTTATGTTTCTCTATTACTTCTAAACATCCTCATGCCCCTACCAAAAGTCAAGCCTACCACTCTTCAAAAAAGTATAAACAAATACAATTCTGACAAATGGTATCTGATTTATAGACAGCTTGATCCAGCAACTGATTACTCAGTTCTCCATCCCCTTAATCTCTTCCACAGCTCATGACAGAAGAGACCAGCCCCTGCTCCTTGCAGTGATTTTTTTTTCTTTTCTCATTTTTGTAATGAGACAGAGAGGTTAAGAGAAAATGTTTTGGAAGGAGAATAAGGCCTATGAGGAAGAGCCAGACCAGTGCTCTAAACTCTAATGACACTGCTAATTAGCTGTGATCTTCTAACCTCCACCCCATCACCAGCTCCAATCTTCTGAGAAAGCCTGACACTGGCTAGGTAAATCACTCCAACACACATTCTCAAAACCTATTCTCCTTTGCAGTACTTATCAAAGTCACTTAACTATGTAATTAGTAGTTGAGAAGCTATCAGAGTCACTTAACTATGTAATTAGTAGTTGAGAAGCTATCTTCACTTATACACCAGACTGAAAACTCAAAAAAAGCAAATGTCTTGCACCTCATCATTGCAAAAACTTTAAACACAAACTCCAGCTACAACCTCAAAAGTACACATGATGAGCTATATAAAAATTCACATATGAAACTAGGAAACTTGTTTTCCAAAATTGTTACATTTCTCTTGCCCATTCCTATTCAGTTACTTACATTTCAAGTCTGAAAACTGTATCCAAAACTTTGTACAAGTACTTATCACAACATCAATGACCCTAATTTAATATTAACACTGTTGTTTAGCTATTTAGATAATACACACTGGTGTGGGTTTAAAAATGTTCTTTTAACACTGGCAAGTAGTAAGCGATAAACACATACACACGATGCAAAATTCCAAAGTTTATCAGCCAAATCATACTGCGACATGACTTTTAATGATTTCATAATAATCAAAGGAAAACAAGTTTTTGGTTTAGGAACTACAAATTGCTATTGTGTCCAAGCAGGTGACTGACCTTCAGTCATAAAAATTTAAATCTCATTAAAGTTTTGTCAAGTTATATGGCACACCACCTTAGGCAAACATGGTTAGCAAAAGCACAGGTCAATTTGCCCTCCAAGTGTTGTCATGCTCAACTACCAGAGGCTTGACGATGTAATTGCTACCCCCCCCCAAAAAAATAAGAATTCAGGTGATTCCAGTAATGCTTGAAACACCAAAAAAAAAAAAAAAAAAAAAAAGAGGCTGAAAATATATATGTACATGTTTCCAGTTGAAGACAATAGACAAGTATTTTAAAAAACGATGCCTAAATTTTGCACAGGTTAAGAGTGGGCAACACTGAAACATAGTTGAAATCCATAAAGAAGAGGCGTTCCATAACGCAAGCACTACTCCACAGGATCACTTGGAGCCGCTCTCCAAGGCGTTCATATGGCTAAGTAAACACTGCTGACTATGAAGGGGCAAGTATACCCCTTGGCACCCCCTCTCCGGAAGACTCAGCCTCCAATCACAGAGAAAAGTCCCTCGAGATCCGACTTCCCTGGACTTCAGAAGCTGGGCAGTCCGTGGCCAGACCAAAAAGAGAGAGAGAAGGGGGAGGGAGAGGAGAGAGACGAGAGAGAGAGAGAGAGAGAGAGAGAGAGAGAGAGAGAGAGAGAGAGAGAGAGAGAGAAAAGAGAGAAGAGGAGAGAGAGGAGAGAGTGAGAGAGAGAGAGAGAGAGAGAGAGAGAGAGAGAGAGAGAGAGAGAGAGAGAGAGAGAGAGAGAGAGAGAGAGAGAGAGAGAGATTTCAAGCCCCCTCCTCCATCCTTTCCTGAAAATTAATGAATTGGCTGTACGATTGTTTATTTAATGAGGTGTGTAGTGGCCTCTACTGGTGCTTGTGTGAGCACAAGAATGTCCCACTCTTACAAGTGGGATGAGCCTGGGGGAGGGGAAAGAGGCGAGGGGTGAACCTGCCTCCCGGTACAAAGCGCAGAACTGGACCCCAGAGCTCCAGGCCGGTCCCGGCGGCGCCCCTCCCCCGGCAGGGGCCCCTCCTGCCCGCTCCGCTTTCAGCCACGCGAGACCCTTTTCTCTCCAGCAACCGGGGCCGAGGCGGAGAAGTTCCCGCATGTTCCCCCTCTGGATCCTAAACAACAAACAAAAACCCCACCGCAGCGGCCGCAGGAGCCAGTGCCGCGCCCCAGCCCCCACGGCGTCCCGGGCCCGGCCCCGCTTACCTGCGGACTGCGGCGGGGAGCCGCTCCTCACGGCCGCGGCGCCGGACGCAGGGCGCCCGAGCAGGAGCAGCAGCAGCGGCGGCAGCAAGAACAGCAGCAGCGGTGTGGGGCAGCAGCGCCGGGAGGAGGAGGTGCTGAGGAGTCGCCGGGCTTTGCGCTCCGCCGCCATCTCTGCCCCGCGAGCGGCGGCGGCGGCGATAGCGCCGCGGAGCGCTCGCGCCCTTCCCTCAGCGCGCCTCAGACGGTCCCAGCGCCGCAGGCTCGGCTCCAGCCCGGCCCGGCCCGGCCCGCGCGGCCCCCTCGCGCGCCCAGGGGGAAAGACTCCGGGCGCCTCCCTCCTGCAGCGGGGCGGGGAGGAGAGCAAAGAAGGGGAGTCAGTACATTCCGGGCGAGAGCCGGGGGGTGGCTCGGTCTCTCCAGGTTCCAGGCGCCGCCACCCGCCGCCGACTCGGGATCCTCACGGTAGAGCGAGGGGGGCGGAGACCGCAGGGTGGGGGGCGGGCGCCGGAGCGCGCCGTGCCGCGCACGCGCACAGCCGCGCACGCGCGCCTCCCCTCCCCGCGAGCTCCCTCTTCGCGCCCCGCGGCCTGCCGGGCTCCAATCCCGGCGGTCGCTTCGCGGGCAACCGCGGCGGTGCAGCCGAGCTGGCGCAGGGGCAGGCGGCGAGCCCGCTCCCCTCCCCCCCTGCTCTCCGGAGCCGGGCACGGACGCGGAGCGCGCGCGCCTGGCGCTGCTGCTGGCGTCAGGGAAACCCCGGAGAAGCGATCCGCCTCCTCTCCTCCCGCTCCTAATCCGAGGGAGAGATTTCCTCTCACCTCGGCGGGCACCTTCAAAGGGTGCGGAGACCTAAAGCAGAGCCGCTCGGACGCCGCGGCAGCGATCCTGAGTGCGCCTCTCTGCCCCGGGCCCCTATATAGGGCCTCAGAGGAAACCGAATGGCCTCCGGGAGGAAACCTGGGTGCGCAGAGGGTCGGAGCACGGATTTCTATGCTCGCCAAAAACAATAGCGATCCGCCTGGCTCTTGCTGGGGACCTGGCGCGGTTCCCGTGGGAGGGGGCCTGGCGGCACTGCGCCGACCTTCGGCTTCCTCTCGGGTGGTACCCGGCCCGCCTGGACCACGGAGCTCCGCGTCCCGTGACACTCGGCCCTGGCTCAGACAAAGGTGCGGGAAGTCCGCTCCTCCATCGGGTGCCCAGGCCGGGACCCAACCCCGTGACTCTCCCCGGGGCTAATTCTCCGCAGTCACTGCAGCCTTTTACCTAGGCCCTTTGTATTTTTTTTGTACCTGGGAGTCAGTGTCTCTGTTCATTAAACCCGGAGCACTCGGGTATTGGGTTTTCAACCACCTGGTACTACTGAGGATCGAGATACCCAAAGTTAGGCGACAACAGCCTGTAGCCACAGCAGACTGGAGTGCCCTTACTGTTCTAAGCTGGTCACTTAGTCGTGTTGGATTGTTGATAGGACTTGGATTTGTATTCTCCCTTCTGTGTATAGTCAATATCCAAAATGCGTCGTATCCTGCAAGAAAGGCACCAACACCCCACCACACCAAGCCTTTTCACTCTAGTCACTATATATTTTATTTTACTCCAAAATTCCAAAATAAACAATATAAAGCGTGGGTTGACATGGGAAATGAAGAACTGAGCAACCTCATTAAAACAGTGCAATTAGGAGTCTTCCCTTCTCCCAGTTTTTTGAAACAGTTGGCTTAAAAGAGCAAGCATGCTTGTTATTTTCCACTAGGGAAACCATTTAAATATCTTGTTTTGGTTAGTTATTAACCAGAAAAAAATATTTCCTAAATACCCCTGATTGACCTGTTAAATTAGAAATAGATTACCTCCCAATTACTTCACAAGTATTTGCTTAATTAACCTTTAATAATCACATCGTTATTCAGTTTTCTGAGATAATTGATGAGAAAAGCTCTGTGGAAACTATAAATTGCCTTGCAAATGTTAATTTTTGGCTATCTAAGATGGAGGGGGTTTCATTATATTAAAATTATGTATAATGTGACTTCTGAGATGAGACTTACATTTATCTCCCATCTTGGAAAAAAAAGGAGTTATAGCTAATAAAATAGCAGTGATTTTCATGTCTTACTTTTGTGAACCGTCTCATTAATTTATCAGCCTACTGTGTATATTGAGTTTATATTTAAAAGTTTAAAGCACTTTCTGTAAAATAGTGACTAAATCATATATTTCAGACTTGTGATTAGATCGAAATTTTCATAAAAGCCACTCTATAATAAACCACTAATAGATGAGCTGCAGATTAAAAAAAAAAAAAGTTACTGATTCTAAATCATTTGAGAGTAAAACAGTAAAGCAACCCTGGCTCACACTGCAGTTCAGATCCTTCATTTCAATGTTCATGTCTCCTTGCAAGTGCTTTCTTAGGAGCATCACCTGGAGTCATTAATCTGCCCTTGTTTAGTAAGGCACATCTGAGAAAGGGGTCTACCGGCATCTCATTCTCATTCCCTAGAACGAAATTTTCAACAAACACCTAAGTCCACCTTAGTGACATACTTTTATAAAAGTCTAAGCTATAAATCTGTGAAGAGATATAAAGCTGTTGCTGAAATTAACATCTCTTTTTTTTTTCATCTCAGCAGAGTTAAAAAAAAAAAAATGAGGGCCATGTTCAAGAAATAGCGCACAAAGAAACTGTAGAGCAAAGAAAACAGAGTGGCCATTGTATGCTAGGATAAATTAACCAAAGTGCAGGCCAAGAATAACTGGACCAAATATTCTTGTGAAATGTATTCTAAGTATGTTTTGATACAAAAATTAAATGAAAATTTAAATCCTACGAATTGAAAACTTGGTAGAAATCTTACTCTCTGAAGTAAAAGGATTATTTTTCCCCATTAGGAAGGCAAGAGTTCAGTGCTTTAATTACTGCTGTGATGAAAACCTGCAACTCATTCCCTGGCTACATCTCAGTGTTCCAAAGAAAAGAGAGCTGGCCCCTAACTAGTGAATCCCAGGAGAGAACACAGCACTTTTCAAGTCTTCAGAACATGACTAACTTCCACAGAGACACAGATATGCTTACATTTGCCTTTTACATTCCACTAGGTAAGAATTTTTTTTCTCACCTTTTCTCTTTCAAAGGTCACCTGTTCTAGGGTTCCATCTCTGATCAATTCTAATTGTGAAAGATAGTTACTTCTAGAGGACAAACCAGAACATTATTAATTTTGCTTATTATATGTGGTTCAGCTAATCACATATCTTTAGTCCAAGAACAAACTACTAATTTAATAAATACTATTGGAGACCTGATTGTTTTCACTGAAAATTTGACTTTATAAGTTTGCAGGTGCACAGCCACAACCATAAGTACCTGTGCTCATAAACAATAAGTCATTGAACTAAACACAAACGCCTGTTTTGTCAAGTTGTGATGAGTACTAGGATAACAAAATTATTGATTCATTCATTTAACGTTTATAAAGCTCTTACAGTATCTTACAGTATCTCGGGTCCTGCCCTGTGTTAAGTGAATACAGCGATGAGTGTGATTGACAAGAGTTCCCCAGGTTAGCAGAAAAGATAATAATAACAAAGAAATCTGAAGACTGTTATGGTAAGGAAAGATAAGGCATATGGGAAAACATAGTAACAACATCTCATTTCACTAAACTGGGGCTGGGGAAAGGTGATGCCTGATGATAGGTTGAGACTTAGCACTCTGCAGTAGAAATTGGTCTCAAGTTTACATTTCAGAAGAATCACTCAGGCTGCTTCTTGAAGTTTAAGTGGAAAGGAGGTAAAACGAAGAAAATCAATCCAGGTTTTGTTACAACACTGCAGAAGCAGATGATGGTGGCCTGGAGTAAAGCAGAGGAAATTAAGAGATTTCCAACAGAGAAGAGGCTTCAGGAGAGATAAACAGAAAGACAGATAATAGAGGGGGGAGGCCGTGTTGATGACTTGAGTTTTAGCAGGGCATTTGAGTAAATATAGAGGAAATGAATGAGAGAACCAAATAAGTTGGGGAGGACTAAGTTTTTAACTTTCAGTAAGTTGGATTTTAAAGTATCCATTGGATGTTCAAATAGAAATACCAGTAAACTGTTAGGTATATGGGTCTACAATTAGGAGGAAGATGAGCTGTAGAGATGTCATTAACAAATACCATATTTATCTAATTATTAAGGTAGTCCCATTTTTTTCCAGTTCACATCTATTTCAACAAGATTTGGTGTCCAATCTACATACATAAACAAAGTTATAGACTAAATTACCAGGGTTCTTCTATAACGTTAGTGTATTAATTATACTGAAATACTTTGTTATGTGTTAATATTATGAAGATACATCTTTTAAAACAATTTTACTAAAACTCTCTCTCGAATTGTTTTTGTCATCACAGTTTGAGTCTTTGAAGTAACTTCCCAGGATATTTAATCTGTGGTGGTTTACATGAAAAATGTCCCCCATAGACTCAGATGTTTGAACACTTGGTGAGGTGCCCAGAATGTTAACTGTAGGTGTTATGGGACTTTTAGGAAGGTCTGGATGGTGGTAGTCCAGCACTGAGGATGAGCTTTGAGTGTTTGAAGCCCCACCCCACTTTCAGATTTCCATCTGCTTAGTCTTTGTAGTTGCCAGCTTCCTGCGCTGGCCACCTTTACCATGCCTTCCTAGTCTGTGAACTCTCCCTCTGGAACAGTAAGCTAACATAAGCTCTTCCATAAATCACCTTTTGGTGGGAGCACAAAGGTTCTTGTGCTCACAGATAAGCACAAGGGAAACCAAGTATGTTAAATATGCATGGTTGTCTCTTCAAAAGAAGAGGTGTATAACCCGTTTTCCACTGGGAAGGCTGGGAATGGTGGTGGCTAGTACTCTAGGTGACATCTGAGTTATCTGTATAGCCAGGGGTTCCCCCCAGGCTCCCACAAACAGGCCCAGAGGTGATTGATAGCCCACATGGCCTCCTTGCTCTCTGTATGACCTAGACCACACCAGATCCTCTGCTAGGCCCTTGAGATAACACATGCAGCCTATCTATAGAACCCATCTTCATGAAAGAAGTGACTTTGAGGAGAGTTTCAACGTAATTATGCCTCCTTGTACACACAGCATTGTGTTACACTAGGAAACTTTTCTTCCAAATTGCACTGTACTTAAATATGTCTAAAATAGACTGCCTGATGTCAGAGTCAAGAAGTTTTTGAACCAGCACTACCTACTGAGTCATGCTGAACTAGATTTCCTTCTTGCCTCATTACTCTGCTGGCCCTGGTGTTACACAGAGAACCCCCACAACTTTGGGTCATAGTGCTTTATCACTATGATAACTTTTTACAAAAACAAAACAAAACAAACAAACAAACAAACCAAGGCCTTCATGTCTCCTTCCTCATTAAATTCTTGTTTTATATATGGATGCTGGAAGATTTTATTTCAAGTCACATCGTTCATCCTATTAATTATATTGCTTTTTGAAGTAAAATTTAAAGTGGAGTAAAATTTAAAGGATATTTTCCTAAATTAGTTTCTATATCTCTGTTGAATGTGTTTCTTACTGACACAGGTTGCTTATATTTAATCACTCGATGAAATAATTTTGTGCTGTTGTATACTGGAGTATAAATGGTAATACCATGAGAGTAGTTTGAGATTATCACTGAGATATTTAAGAGAAAAGAGAAGGCCTGAAGACTGTTACTGAGGCATGACTGAGAACTGTAGTCTAGGACCCATCTAAAGGAATGCCCACATATTAAATGTATAAAACAAACCAAAAAAAAAACCTTGAAATGAGCAGACATGCATAAAGAAACCCCAAGAACACATGGTATCACAAAAGACAAGGGAAAAAAACATTTCAGAAATGTATGAGTGGTTCTCAGTGTCATGGGCCCTTAGAATGTCAGGTAATGTAGACCTGGAAACCTCTTGTAGGTGATAAGGTAAGTGGTCAAGAGCAGCCTTACCAAATGGAAATGTGTCGGATAATAAGGCCACCTGATGGCTATCTCTTGTTAATGATACCAATAACCTCTTGAAGTTTACCTGTAACGAGGAGGAAGACTTCGTAAACTAGAATGCATCTTGTTAGGAAGTGTTTTTAAATGCTGATGGAAGCAGGAAATAGAGAAGGAAATGTGGAATATTCTAAAGGGAAAGTGATAATTGATAGTTTTGGAAACAGTGCGATAGATAATCTTGTGACTGTCACTCAGCCAGACCTATCATTATCTGACCTCATGGTCTCAAGCAACTGCCAATAGACAAAAGAATTTACAGCACAGTTACACCCTGGTCCTGTGGTTCCCGGGCAGCTGGATTTGAGCATGTTTTGCTCTTATAGCACCTTAATGAAGCCTGAAAATAAGGGACAACATACCTGCTACTTCCTCCCTAAAAACCTGTCCTGGAATAACTCATAGTTAGATCCCAAGAGACAGCAGTAACAAAACACAGCAGGCCACTTGTGTGTGTGTGTGTGTGTGTGTGTGTGTGTGAGAGAGAGAGAGAGAGAGAGAGAGAGAGAGAGAGAGAGAGAGAGAGAGAGAGAGAGAGAGAGAGAGAGAGAGAGAGAGAGAGAGAGAGAGAGAGAGAGAGAGAGAGAGAGAGAGAGAGAGAGAATCTTATATGTTTGGAAATGTTCTGTTTCCTTGTTGCTGCTCTGTATCTGATTCCACCCACTATTTGCCACCGAGCTTGTATGTGATAGCACACACCACTGGCACCCAGCCATTTTTCTGCAAACTGAAATGGCCAAAGAGAGGTTATCAGAAGATAGCCAGCAGAGACCCCCCTCCTTCTTCCTCCCCCCTCCCTATCTCCTATAATCTGCTCTCCAACGGCTAAACTGAACAGTATAAAAGCCTCAAGAATCTCATCTATTTGTTTTGCTTCTGTTTTATACGATTTCTGTGTGGTCCCTTTGCTTAGCCCTGCCTGGAGAAATTGCTGAGAAACCCCCAAGCAAAAGACATCCTCAATCCTATCACTAACAAGGCGATGAAAAGTAAGAGTTGTCTATCTCCAGGTTCTCCTCTTCTCCAAAGAGGGAGATCAATAAGAACACTATTTCACTGGGGTGGCTGTAATCCCAGCACTGGGGAGATGGAGGCAGGGGGAGCAAAGATTTGGTGACATCCTGCCTAGGATACATGAAACCCTGCTGGAAAAATAAATAAATAAAAGACAGCTGTCTCATATTGATTTTCTCCTGCCCTGTGTGTTACTATGCAATCTTCTCCCAGGCATTGAAGGTTGCAGGGACATCGAAAGGAGAAGAGACAGTGTTTTTCTGTTTGTTTGTTTGTTTGTTTGTTTGTTTGTTTGTTTTTGGGTCTTCAAGATATAGATTTTCTTTGTGTAGCTATGTAAACCAGGCTGGCCTTGAATTCACAAAGATCCAAATACCTCTGCCTCCAGAATGCTGGGATTAAAGGCATATGCCACCACCGACAGGCAGGGACTGTTTTTTTAAAGTTTTTTAAAAGACTGATCGTCCATAGGTCAGTGAAGTCACTCAAGATGGCAATGACTATGTTTTAAATATGTTTTTTTGTTTGTTTGTTTGTTTAATTGGTTGGTTGGTTTTGTTGTTTTTTGAATGTGTCATCCTGGAGTCTCCATGTTGGCACCTTGGTCCTCAGTGTGACAGTATTGAAATATAGTATGGACTCTTAAAGTAGGGTCCAATGGGAATTCAATGCCCTCAGAAAGCCCTGGTGATAATTCTTGTGAGATACTGTCCAGTCCTCAGGAAAGAGTTCTACTGGTCCTCCTTCCAGCCTCTGTGACTTCCTTAAAGACCCCAGAGAACTGTCTTGCTCCTCCTCTAATGCATTCCTTCCCTGAACTTGACCACCATGGTGTGATGCTGATAGAGGCTTCACTAAGCCAATATCACTGTTTAGACTTTCAGCACCAAAAACTCTGAGTACAACAAACCTCTTTTCTTTATAAATTGGTCATCTGGCCTGAGTATTTTGTTGTAGTAATGGAAAGCAAGTACATGAAGACAGGAAGAAACAGAAGAGGAGTGAAACCACTTTTACTTAAGACAACTGAGAAGTGACTCGGAAATCAGCTATGAGATAACAAAACAGAAAAAAAAAAAAAAAAAAAAGACATTGAGAGACGAAAAAGAAGAAAACAAGATTAAAAAAAAAAAAATGGACGCCAAGCTAGTGCCATGTAATATAGTCTTAATATTTACCCCTCACCCTCATCCGGATAAGCCTAATCACCAAAGGGATGGTATTAAGGCAGGCTTTTGAGAGGGGATTAGATCAGGCAATTAGAGGCTCCAGAGAGCTTTCACCCCTTCTGCCATGTGAAGATACAAGAAGGTGACTTTTCTGAGAAATGTGGGCTTCATAAGATTCCAAATACGCAGAAGCCATATTCTTCAATTTCCTGTCCCTCAGAACTATGTGCCATGGCATAGATGTGAAGGTCAGAGAACAACTTGCTGAAATTGGTTTTTTTCCACCATGTTGGTCCTGGGAATGGAACTCAGGTAACCAGGCTTGGCAGCAACTGTGTCTTTACCCATTGAAACATCTTGTCAATCTCAATTTTTATATTCTTAAATCACAAATGTATTTATTAATGATTATCATAAAGATGTAATAAAACATAGATTGGCAGGCAGTGGTGGTGCACACCTTTAATCCCAGCACTTGGGAAGCAGAGGCAGGTGGATCTCTGTGAGTTCAAGACCAGCCTGGTCAACAAGAGCTAGTTCCATGACAGACTCCAAAGCTACACAGGAAAACTCTGCCTCAAAAAACCAAAACCAACCAAACAAACAAACAAACAAAAACACCCTAAATAACAAAACCCATAGATTTATGATTCCCTATTTTTTAGCACTTTTAAATTGTAACTTCCTTCTTCCAGCTGATCATTATTTTAGTTTAAAATATACCCTCTTATCATTGATTTTTTTTTAAAAAAAAAAATCTTCCCCTTTGACACTGCATCTATGGGTTGTTTTATTTTGTTTGAAGCAGAGTCTCATATATATCCTCTAGGCTATCCTTGCAATACCCCTGCTTAAAGGTATGTGCTACTGTCCTTGGCTCAAATTTTTTAATATTAAATAAATGCATGTTATTGAACACCCAGCAAATGTCAAAAGTGGGAGGAGAGAATTCACTTTCCTACACTGCTTTTTGTTGTTGCTGTCCTGGCAATTGAGCCTTGGCATTCAAGAATGCTAGGCCAATAATCCACCATTAAGCTATATCCCAGGTCTTCTTCGTAACTCCCCCCCCCCGCACCCCCCCACACATGTTTTGCCTACATGTAGTTCTGTGTACCATGTGCATGCCTGGTATCCACCCACAAAGGATAAAAGAGGGCACTGGATGCCTCTGGAACAGGAGTTACATACCATTTGAAGACACGATTGAACCCAGATCCTCTAGAAGAGCAGACAGTGTTATTAACTGCTGAGCCATCTCTCTGTCCCTCCTCCTAATATTCTTTGAGACAAGGTCTCACTAGTTGCCCAGGTGGGCTTTGAAGTTATGATCCTGTTGTCTCAGCTTCCGGAGTAGCTGGCAGGCCTGCATCATACAGCCTGGCTTTCTACATGGTTCTCCTCGATGTTCCTTTAACCTTCATTTCTCCAAAAAGTATTATGCTAAAGCTCTATGTTGAGTGCCTTCCTCAATCACTCTCCATGTTAGTTTTTGAGTCGCTCACTGATTCAGGTAGACAAGCTAGCCAGAAAATCCCTTACCTCCCCAGCACCAGGATTATAGGCAGATGCCATTGTGCTTTTGTCTTTAATGTGAGTACAGGCATTGAATTCAAATTCTCATGCTTCATAGGCCTCTTACTGAGTGAGTCAGCTCCCCAAATCACATGTCATTTACTATCAGAGACATAACCTAACAATTGTGTATTTTGGTGATTTAATAATTGTGTGAATGGTATAGTCACACGAACTTAGGTAGTGTATCCTACTGAACATCTAGGCTCTCTCTCTCTCTATCTCTCTCTCTCTCTCTCTCTCTCTCTCTCTCTCTCTGTGTGTGTGTGTGTGTGTGTGTGTGTGTGTGTGTGTGTGTGTGTATGTGTGTGATATAGTCTATTACTCTTAGGGCCATGATGAATAAAACTTGATGAGTTAATCAAGCACAAGAGAAAATTATGCAATCAAGAGTCATGGCAAATGAGAAATGTATGAGACTGCTATCACTGTAACATGGCATAATGCTTCACAGCAGACAATATTTTTTAATAAGTAGAAGGAACACATTCTAAAATAAACATAAAGTATAGTGCAGTAAATATACAGACCAATAACATAGCCATTTATCACTATCAAGTTCTATGTTCTGTATGTAACTGTATGTGCTACACTTTTATATGATTAGCAATGCAGGAGGTTTGTTTACACTAGCGTTACTCAAACATGAGAAATGCACTATTATGAAAGCTAGGATGTCACTAGGCAATAGGAAATGTCAGCTCCATTATAATCTCATGGGACCACCATCCAATGTGCAATCCATCATTGAGCAAAATGTCATTTTGAGTTGGGGATGTAGCTCAGTTGTAACTTCTTGTTTAGCATGCATGAAGCCCTAGGTTAGAGCACAGCACTTCTTAAATTGGGTGTGGTGTCACAAGCCTATAACCCCAGTACATGGGTAGTAGGGGCAAGAGGATAAGAAATTCAAGGCATCCTTGGTTACATAGTGATTTGGGGGCCACCCTAGGCTTCTTGAGACTATGTCTCAAAAACAGAATAAGACAGATATATGTATAAGATATATTCATTCTTACACTTGTTTCATCATAAATATCTCCTATGTTGTTATTATTGAAAGTACATATCATAATTTCACAATATTGAGTAGATAAATTATAATTATCTAATTAACTTGTTTTCTTTTTGAATGTTTAGAATTATCCTTCCATTTAGTAACCATCAACAGGATTCTTGGAACTGCAAATATAGTATTGATCAATGTAGGCAAATTTGCAGGGGCTTACATCATAGGGGTGTAGAAAGGAACTGGTAATAAGCAAGCAAGTCTATGGTGACAGTAAGTGCCATGAGAAGGGAAGCAGGAAAAGCAAGTCAAAGGAGGAGAGAGTTGCTATTTTACATAACATGGTGAACAAAAATAGGATGGTATAGAATGACTTGTAATACTTTTTGGTGTTTCAAATTATTTTGTCAGCCAGAGGAAAAATAGTTCACAAGAGGAAAAATCTGCTGAGTCAAGGAGAGTGAACATTTTCATACACTTGATATGTGCTTCTCACTGTATTAAGGATAGTGACAATTTTGTTACTGCTTTTGAGGTAAGGTCATTTAAGTATTTATGTTATTTAGCAAGCTTTGCTTATTTGCATTTCTTGTTGATTTGAGTTCACTTTTAAAAAGTAAAGGCATGAAGTGTTAACATATTTGCTACAGCTTTACCAGATTATTGATTGATCTCCCCTTTTCCTGTGGCTGAGGATTGAACCCAGACCCTCATACATGCTAGACAAGTACTGTGTCACTGAGCTGTGTCCTGGTGCCCCTTAGGTGGGCTTAGCTTTGGTGATCACTGCTCTCTTCATATAACTACCACCAATTATACCCGCATTTTTTGCTGGATAACTTTTTTTCATTTCTGTAATATAAGTCACCATGGGGGCTGTTTGTTTCAAGATTATTTTGTTTGTCTTGCTATTTTTGCTTTTCTTCCATTTGGGTGTTTTGAGACAGGATCTTTCCATGTAGTCTTAGCTGTCCTGGAACTCACTCTGTAGACCAGACTGGCCTCAAACTTGCAAGGATCTGCCTACCTCTGCCTCCTGAGTGTCGGGATTAAAGTCCTGGCTTGTCTATCTGTTTTTTAAATCACTGCCATACTGCTTCAATCATTCAAGACTGTCCAATATCTAGTAGTGCTAACACTACGCTTCCTCATTTTTGCCTATAACATGTGTGTGTGTGTTTATGGTTTATTCTAAATAAACTTAAAACCACTTTGATCAAGTATTCATTCTAGGCTGTTTCACACCATTATTATATTTTAATGCTACTAGGAGTGAGATTTCTTTTTTTAATTATATTTTAATGTTACTGCTCTTATACAGGCTAGATATTGATTTTTGTGTATTTATCTCATCCTATCACTTTATTGAACTCTATCAATTCAAATAGATTTTTAATGGAAACTCTTTGGTTTTATAGGCATACAATTCATTGTCTCTTATACCTGTAATAGATTTTACTATATTGATATTTTACTTGGCTACTTAATATTTTCACAGTTATCACTGTTGTTTTTATTTGGAAATATATATCCTATCAAGATATGGAGTACTGCCTTTGATAAGTGGCTTTGACCTTGAATTTGACTTAGATGATTCCTAATTGTATCCTTTATTTTCTTTTATTTGTTGTCTATTCTGTTCTAGCTCTATGGAAGAGACATCTCTGGGAGTTTTTATCATTCATTCTTCTTCCCAGCACTTATTTCCTGTCAGAGCTATTATTAAAGTGTGCCTCCATCTCCTGACCACAGTTGATTGACCCAAGCTTGGCCACTTTTGTTACGTATCTTCCACTGCTCCTTGTATGGGTACCTGACCTAGTGGAGTCCATCAGAGATTCTTTAACTTGCAGTACTGGGAAAGTACAATCCAGTAGTTTAAAATTTAAACCCTAAGAATCGTACCAGATCGTGTTTGCAACATGTGAAGAAAACTAATGTCCAACAAAAGAATAAAGATAATAAGAAGATTTGGCAGAGACCAAAGAGATAATATCCATGTCCCAGTGTCTGGTGCTCCTGAGGTACAACTGCATCTCCATACCTCTAATCATTGAACTATTCTTTGGGTTGGTGAAATATATCCCAGTCTTGACTCAATATTTTCTTTTGTAACCAGCCTGGATTTCCTCTTGTAAAATTTACTTATGTGTGTGAACATGCACATGCCACGGTGCTCATGTAGAGGCCAGAGAACAACTTGTGCCAGACAGTTCTCTCTTTCAACCATGTAGGTCCCAGAGACTGAACTCAGGTCATCGAGCTTGGTGTCAGGTACCATTACTGGTGGCCCCTGGACCTGAACTTACTCTTGAGACATAAAAAGAGACTGCTTTCTAACTTCTTGAGATGATAATTATTTTTGGATTTACACTGGTCTGGTTAGATGAGGTTAGCGGGGAGATAAGGGAGGGAAGAACATAATATATTGCTTTAGGCTATCTTGTTCCACTTTCCTCCACTCTTATTTACATATTGCAAGCCAGGCTTCTTCTGCTGTCCTGAGGCCCAAGGTAGTCCCAGGCACAATGTGATCATTTCTCTTTTCCCTTTTATTTCCCCTTTGCACCTCCCATGACCATTTTCCTGAAGCACCCATCTGAGCAGCAGATTAATTTCATGGCCTTGGTATGACTTGACGGGGAGTGACCAGAGTGACAGCCTTTGAGAGCAGCATGCTCCTTTTCTAAAATACAGCCACAATGCTGTCTTCAGGGCTGTCAGCTGTACACTTTGCCACCCGAAGGCAGGTAAAGAAGGAAAGGGAAGGGTCACCTCTGGGAACTGACTTTCAGAAAGCAACATCTGTCCTGTCACCTCCCAACACCCTCAGAGACCCAACAGTCAAAGTGTGAGTCTGTGAAAGGGACACTGAGGGGCACTGTTCCCAGGTGAAGAGCACATCAGAGTTCTTTACCCTTTCCCGACAGCAATGCCACCAAGAATGTCAAGATCTATACATCTGCTTTCAAGACATGCAATTGCCATTTTGGATGCTTTTTAGTCTCTTACTAGAAGCTTGGAAGTCAAATTGCGGAGTGCCAGAGGCCCCACACTCCCTGACTAGGCCACTAAATCAGACTAATTGAAGTAACAAATATGCCTGAGTGGTGCTTCCTAGAGAAAATGCAACCCTCGGAAGACATGGCATTTATTTCTGACTTAGCTAAACGTATTGATAAGTAGGCATTTCTGAGACCGCTTTTTGATTTATATTGATTAAAACAAATACAGAATGAATGTTAAGAGTCTGAGTGTGACTTTGTCCCAATTCGAACACAAACAGAAACACCAGATGGAAATTTGTAAGTAGAACATAAATCTAATCCATGTCAGTAACAACTGATCGCTTTGATCTCCTGACAGCAGCTTTTAGATCTATATGAAATGATTTGAAGGATTTGGCACAGGTCATAATGGGCCAAGTGTCCATGTCACAAATGCCTTTCAGAAATTATTACAGTTGTTTGGCTCCTGTGTTGGCAATCTCCCCAGGACAGCTAGGAGTATAAGGTTACCAGCAGCGGACATTCCCTTTTTAGTCCTGATGTGGTGCTTTGAAGACAGAAATGGGACAAGGACAAATAACTTTGTTTATTCACACCAACTCAACAGTACACCTCAAAACTTACTGCTTGGCCTGTGCAATCACAATGAAACAAATATTAAGGGGGAAAATTTGGGGGAATCCCTTTAGTAATTACACCATAGAGTTAACCACATGAAGGAAATACTGTACTAGAATATGCTGTGAGATGATGCAAAGGCATCTACCAGAAGCCCAGAGCAGCACAGGGAGGGGAAGGCACTTTCCTGAAGACTGCCATGCACCATGCTGATATGCTAAACAGGCAGATATTTTAATCAATGCCTAGGACCCTAAAATAAGCACAGACGATATTGAGATTTTTTATTTTAAATGAATTATTCATGGACCACATAGCAAATTAAAAATAACGCGATTGCACCATCCTTTTTCGCCAACACAAAAACTTTGAAAGTATAACCATGGCAAGTGAATAACTTCAGCTATAGTTCAGAAGAATTGGGTGGGGTTTGTCTTTTTTTTCTTTTCTTTTCTTTTTTGTTCCTACTTGCATCGCTCACTCACTAGTCTGCTTTCGTACATAATCCTCAAACTCCTGTCAGATTTCAGAGAAACAACATCAGATCTGAGAAGTGATGTGGGCTTGATCAACACAGAAAGCAATTTATAAACCACAAAATTAATTTTTCGTCTAACTTTGGTTTGAAGAGATACTTTAAGAGAGAACAATATTATCTTCTAGATTAGCTCTAGCTAACTGCAGTTTCTTTGATTGACGATTATAGAGACAATTTACAAATCTTTCTGTACAGGAAGAGAGTAACCCTCCTAAAACACAGCTCAGTAGGCCATGCGATTAGAATAGAAGGTAAAGACATTCTGATTGGAACCAGGAGACCAGGGTTTGGCTTCCAGCTCAGCCCTACTTGTGCTTGTCTATTGCAATTTCATCTGTTGCCAGAGCAGATGGCCTCTGAGTGCCACTGAGGCACAAAGGACAGCTCACTGGGTTACAGTTAAAGCTGAGCTACTGAGAACTTTAAGTCTTGCATTGATGAGTGGGGTCCTGGGGCAGCTGGTTTTTTTAAGGCCTCTTGACCACAAATATATTCAGTAATATACCCCAGTATGCTTACAAATATTACCAGTTTCTATGGAACCCATGATCTTAAAAAATAAAAAAAGTAGAAACCACTGGCTTGTCTATCATTGGCTGTTGTCAGTCAGTCTGGAAACACAAAAGCTAAAATAAGGTGTTTTAAAAAGCATGGTGTGAGACATGGAGAGATGCCAATGCCCTAAAAACCCAGGCCTGGGAAAGGTAGAGCAAGGAAAATCCTGGAAACTGCTGGACAGCCAGTCTAATTAAATAGTGAGAGAAGGACTCTGTCTCAAACAAACAAACAACAAATGGAGGGGGCAGTGAGGTGGCTCATCAGGTAAAAGGCTTGATATGCAAACCCAACAACTTGAGTTTGGTTTCTGAAACTATGTAAAAAAAAATCTGAGTATGGTGGTTTATAACTGCAATGCCAGCACTCCTATGGTGATATGGGAGGTAGAAATAGGATGATATTTCTGAAACTTATGGGCCAGCCAGCCTGGATGAAGGAGCCTGACAGAAAGAAAAGAGGCCCTGCCTGAGTGAAGTAGAAGGAAAAGTTGACATCTAGAAGCTGACTTCTGACTTCCATATGCATGCTGTGGCATGATAGCACTCTCAAACACACACACACACACACACACACACACACACACACACACACACTCTAAAAATCATAATTTTTTAAAAGCAGTGATTACTTTTACGCCTTGGGTTTCCTGTCTCACTTTCCTATTTCCCATTGTCATCACAGATGATCTTAGCACATGTCCTCCTGATATCACCCTAGCGATGCCTGGGTCCATAGAGAAATATCCAAATATGGCCAATACATATTCTTCCTCTTGGCTGCACCTGTTTCTCCAAGCTTATCTTTTATCATGATCTCAGACAACCGTGCAAGAGCACCACCTGGCCCTGCCCCTTAGCCACCCTAGGCACTTACATATGTTCTTGCCTTTGCTCAAGCTGGGTCTGTTGATTAAAGTGTACATGCCTAATAAATTCCAACCCATCTTTCAAGTTTGAGCTCTTCCAGGAAGTTTTTTTCAGCCCCACCATCTCACCATCACTTGATCAGCTGTTCCCTCTTTTGGAGAATCAGTCTACTCTGATTCCTATAATTTCACTGATCCCCAGATTATGATCTGTAACTCTATTCCTAGTTCCCAAGCACTATAGAAGAAAATCTTGGTGATTCAGAGGACTGGCACTGTGGGCATCAGGATAATGTTTGTTGGGCAGATGGGTACACCAACAGATGGTTGAATGGATGGATGAACTCAGTTTAATGTAGTCCTGTTTACCAAAGCTCTGTTTTAAGAGATTCATGAATCAAAAAGAGAATATCTTCTATAATGGGTACATGCATAGTACTAGGCATACTACAATCTATCCTTTCATGTTAATCGCTTTTTTTTTTTTCTTCAAGGAGATGGTAAATTACCAATGAAGATACCAGTGAGATGTGCTATAGGTAACATGAAACTTAATTATCCCCAGATTTGACATTCTAAGAGTCTGGTCTTCTAGGAAAAGTCTGTCCACTTCTTGCACTAGGGGTCTTCTTGGGAATAGAATTTTGTAATGGGTGGCTGGCTAAGATTAGAAATGAAGCAGGGCTGAGGGGCTGCCTTCTTGCTAATCCCTGGAGGTGCTCCTATGAGTTAATAAGAAACCTCCCTTATCTTTAGCTTCTGAGCCTAGAGCTTAGCTAAGTATTAAATGAAGGAGAATCAAGTGTCTGAATTTCCACTTCAATTCAAAGCATTATTTCTAGATAGATAATGGAGTCTAATTTAGAAATTCAGATTTTTTTTAAGTGATTGCCATTGAGGAAAAACAATGGCTACTACACAGAAGGAAAATACCAGAACAAAACAGAGTTTGCAAACTGAGCCAGGCTTACCTTGCTTTTTCATTCTTGCCCTGTTGGTACAGGGAGGCAAGTACTATGGCAGCTGTGGTGCCTTTTTCTACTGTCCTTCCTTCTAATCAATATCAGAGGCACAGAATCAGGGAAATGCAATGAGCTAGTGAAACGGGACTTTGTGCCATGGAGTAAACCAGGGCGTGCTACTCCTCTGAGGGCACATCAGCGAGGCCTATATGCTGTTATGTTTCCGGGAATGCCAGGTTCTTCTTCCTAAGGGTCAGGTTCTGGCTTTCAGGAGGCATTTTTGACTGCACAATGATGGGAGTGTCTTTCTGAGTTTGGACTTCCTAACCTTGAGAAGGAATTGACGTGCCGTGCTTCTTCGGGGTGTGAAATGAGCAGATGGTGTTGTCTCACTCCAATTTGTTTTGCACGGACTGAGAGAAGGCTGTGGGGGAAGGGATAAATGTGCTCTATTTCTAACTGCCAAATACAACTTATGGGCAAATACAAAAGAGCCGTCAATCCCTCTTGCCGTGTGTGTGTGTGTGTGTGTGTGTGTGTGTGTGTGTGTGTGTGTGTGTGTGTGTGTGTGTGTGCTACACATGTGTGGTAAGGATTGAATCCAGGGCACTTGGCATTATAAACCATGGGCTGGAACTCATGATCCTCCCGCCTCAGCTCCCAAGTGCTGGGATTACTGGTGGTCACTCCTGACATGTCCTGTGAGCTCTCTTAAGTAAGGGAAATCTCCTAACACATTCTTTTTTTTAAAAAAAAATACCAGTTGTTCCTCTACAGGTTATGTTCAACTCACTTTAAACTTTACATTTAGCCCATCAACACAGAAACTCCAAAAATGTCTCAAAGGAACTAAGACAAGAATCTGAGGATTCTCATTGAAAAAGTTGCTAAATTTCCAGTGATCTTCCACACGGTTCTTTGGATAATAAAGAAGTGTCATGACCTCTCACCTTCTACCTTGTATCAGGAAACTTCGGAACCTTCTGCCAGGCAAGCATTGGAAACTGCATCCCAGGAGAAGGCTGAAAGGGCTAAGCAGGGGCTCATTGGTGCTGCTATAGAATCTTTCTATGAGCTGCCTTTTCATGCATGAGCCCTAAGATATTATCAATTAAGATGAAGTTGCTGACAATTTCATTAGGGAGGAGAGAGTTAGCATCCATACCTCATGCAAACACCCTCAACATTGTCATCTACTTGAATATTGTGTTCTCTCTAGAAAGTCTCTAAGGCAGCTCCTTTCCTAATTTTGCTTCTCAGTAAAAATAAAACCTTGGCAGTCATTGGATATATAATGCTGTAGGAATCCAGGTAGTAACCATCTACTATTATAAGCCCACCATCTGGGGGGAATCTCAGCTCCACCTCAAAACACTGAACAACAGTCAATATTTCCCCAAGGGGAATGTTGTTACAACTTTTTCTGTATCTCTGTACCAGCTCTGTCCCAGTCTCCATAACCCACTAATGCTATCTCTTTTTTGTTGTTGTTGTTGTTGAATTAATTGGTCTGCTCCTCCCTTGCCTTATCTTCTGTTTCTTTGACTTATTTTTCTCCTGTCAGAAACCAAGGCTCACCCAAGTCCTTCATTGTTTTGGTGACCTGTGTCAGATGACCTTCTTGCCATCTCACAAGGGTAGGAATACACTCACTACTACATCTGTGCAGAAAGAGACTCTGCCACTTCCATCCTGCAGGGACTTCTTGCTGAATTGTTGGGTCAGGTGGCACCAAGTCACACCCCAAGTGAGATTAACATCACATGCAGAGTGACAAACAGGCTCACTAGCCACTAGGATTGTAGAGGGATAGAAACTGACTCTGGAATCCCTCCTGATCTCTGCTGTTCTACTTGCTGGGCTGACCATTGTTCATTTAGACTTGGCTCTATCTTTTGGAAGGAGCTAGGACCCAGCTCCTGACCCCAGCAGTTAGGATGGATGCTGCTCTTTCAGCTTAAGTGCCCTGGCCTCAACTAGCTGTGCCAGCTAGAGAAATTCTTGGTTTGCATCGCCTTCCTCATTTAGTCACTAAGGTAAAAAAAAAAAAAAAAAAATGTCTCAAAGGAGAAGCAATATGAGTTAACATCAGCTTGCCAAATGTCTGGTATTGAATTAAACAATCTGGAATTTTAACTTTCTGTCTAGGTTAAAAGTAAGAGCCACATATCTCTGAATACTTACTATAAGGCAAAAGGACTAGTTCTATAATAATCATATATGCAAAAATGTCAATAAAAACATATGAATACATCATTTAAATAAACAGTGTTTACATAACTCTTCTCAATTCCCATGTGAGTCTGATACTTTTGTAGAAAAACCTAGAAATTTTTGTTTGATCCTAGGATTGAGGGTCTGACTCAGCAGAAGAGCATTTGCCAAGCTAGCATTCATGAAGTGTTTGGTTCCACCCCCAGCCTATCAAAAGATAAGAATAAAAAAAGGATTAAACAAGTTATTCTTGAATACCATAATACCCTTTCCACGTTTACTTTTAAAGGCTCTATAATTTTACTAAACAAAATCTGTAGTTTGGGGAGCTGCCACAGATAGAATTTTGTGTCTTAAGCGATGTAGAACTATTTTCCAATGTTTGGTTTCCAACGGACTATAAAATGTGGTCACCCTGGAATTTCTCTCCTAATCTTAAGAGTCCGGATGGGTTTCAAAGACCATTTAATCGTGCTCTTCATTCCTTTTCACTTAATAATGTATTTTAAAAGTGCTACTCGATATCTAAGAGAACCTCATGAATTCTTTTAACAATTTCCCGTTTTGAACTAAGAAACATTTTGGGAAAAAATAGTTGGAAGCTACAAAGGATTGGGGCTGTGTTAAACAGTGCTGGTTTTTCATTTTTGAAAGTGTGCCAAAATATTGCCTTCTCCGGTTTATAATTTTTCCCTTTCCCTTGTCACTTACCAATTGAAAAGAAGTTAAAAGGTCACATCTTTCTCATTCTATCACCAAAGTAAACATTTCTCCAATTACCCATAAAGGGCAGATGTTTCCAAGGAATTATTTATTGTTTATTAGCAAAAGGCAAAGGCAGTAAAAAAAAATGGTCTGTGTCACAATATGAATTTCTGGCAGTGACATTTAAGTACCCTAAAGCTTAATGGGAGAAAGGAGAAAAAAAGAAAGAAAAATTGTTATATCCATTATATGTTTAAGAGTTTGTGACCAAGCAGGGCAGTGGTGGCACACACTTCAATCCCAGCACTTGGGAGGCAGAGGCAGGCAGATGACTTTTCAAGGCCAGCCTTGTCTACAGAGTGAGTTCCAGGATGGCCAGGGCTACACAGAAACCCTGTCTCAACAAACAAACAAATATAGTTGTGACCATTTGACCACTAAAATGTATGGCCACAGTGGATCAAAAAGTATATTTTAACATTTTCTTTTATTTTAATGTTTTAATGTTTTATGTGTATGTGTTTTGCCTGCATTTATGCCTGTACACCGTGAGTGTGCCTGGTGCTCAGAGAGGCCAGAAGAAGGCGTCAGATCTTCAAGGACTCGAATTACAAATGGTTGTGAGCTTTTGTGTGAATGCCAGAACAGAACAAGAGTCCTCTAAAAGAGCAGCCATTTCTCCAGCCCCCAAAGGATGGATTTAAAAACTGCTTATTTGGGTTCACCATATAGCTCAGGATAGTTTCAGACATCAGGCAATCCTCCAGCCTCAGCCTCCCAAATACTGAGATGCTAGGTATGAGCCACCTCACCCAGTAAAATAGCATCACCTTCACAGTTCATTTGTTTCACAAATGTATATCACCTGGCACCATTTGAGACAGCTGAGAATATAGCAGTGAATAACAGACAAAAGTCCTTGTGTTTTGCAGCTGGCAGAAGGAAGTCTCGGTTTCCTTAGCTGTTCCAGCTTATTTATAGCTAAATACATTCTTAAACATTTACTGAACTCCAAAGAAATCCATGCTATTATTCCTCTAGAAGCAAAGGCTGAGCTCTGTATTCACACTCCTCCTTTGCCAATATCAGGGTTGCTAAGCTCAGCAACCATAAATGGTCCATTTCTGGACAAAGAAACTCTTGAGTGCCTAGAATAATTTTCTTATACATCTGAGGTTGACCTGATTGCCCACACAGGACAGCCACTTGAGGATGTGCATATGTGTGTGCATGGGTATATAAAGGTTATCCACAAGTTTTTAGTTTAAAAATGTATGTGTGTATATGCACATGTATACAGGTGTTTATGGAGGCTGGAAGAGGGCACAGGATCCCCTGGAGCTGGCAATACAGGAAGTTGTATGTCTCCTGATTTATATATATACACACACACAGGTGCTGGGATCTGAATCCACATGTCTACGCCTCCCCAGCAAATGTACATTGCTGTGTACAGATAGGTCTTGGGGATCCAAACTCGGGTTATTGCACTGCATGACAAACGCTAACAATTGAACAGCCTCTGTATTTGACCATTTAAGAAACTTCTCTGCTATAAAAAGGGGGGATTTTTCTTCAATTGAAATGTAAAAACATTAAGCAAGGAGACAGTGCCATGCCTACATCAGCCACATAAATACAACACTATGGGATCCACGGATTATGAGATAATTGGGAAGAAGCCACATCTAACCCAGATTCCCCTCTCTCTACATCCAGCTTATCTCTTCTGCTCAGGAAAGAACACCCACTGTTGGGCTAGTTATTACTCGTTCCTCCTGGATTGCCTCCTGTGTGGTGTCCCTGTTCAAAGACCAGAATTTTCATATTCTGCTAAATCACTGCAGCTGGGGGATGGAAGAGAAGGAATGTTTGGTGTTCAAACTGTTTGCAGGGTACTTCACATGTCATATTGGTTAAACCCTGCAATGAGTCCTAAGGTTTTCTCATCCAGAGATGAGAAATTTGAGGCTCAAGAGAGGTTAAATGACAACCCCTCTGGATCAAGAGCCATCAGTGCTGAAGCCACCAGTCAAAATGACCTTTCCTCCCCTTCAACTGAATTCATTTCTCAAATTCCTTCCTTCTGCGAGTACAAAACCCAAGGACATCCTCAAGAGTGATGAATGCCTGGCACGAGGGCTGAAAGTAAGCAGCAGGAACAGAGAAATGAAAGGAGAGACAAGAAGGAAACATCTTGCTGATTTGACAGTGTGCTTGGCGGTGGGATCCAGCAAAGGGTTGTTACATTCTTACTGCTTTGATAAAATTTCTAATTCTCAGAAATACTGACTTGGCAGGACCTTAGAGGTCATATAGCCCAACCCACCATTAAAAGCTTTCTTCAGTCATTAACTCACTTTATTACTGTTGGTGATCTGGGAAGTAGTGTCATTGACTTGGCAAGTGCGTACATTTCTCTGAACCACAGTTTTCCACTATCTCACTGTGGGCTTGCCTGGAGAGGCTTGACTTTAATAAGAAGAATTCATTACACTTATATAGCTTTTCACAGTTGTCAGAAATGCTTTTGTTCACCTACGCTATGCTCTTAGGAGGGAACCTCTTACTATTCAAGAAAAACTAGAGCACAGAGTAAACCTGCATTCGAATTCCCAGGTTATACCACAAGTCTTGTTAACTTGGACAGGTTGTTTAACATCTTTAGGCTTCCTCCAGAGCACTTTAACAATCTTTTGGGTTAAGGCTCCAAGCCCTCATCTGTAAAGTGGGAATCACAATGCCTTACACATGAGGTTGAGTTAAAGGTTAACTGGAATCATGACAGCTCTGGGTTGATTGCTTTTGTCTTCTTTCTTCTGTTTCAATAGTTTAGCCCTAAAATTGAGAGGAGGCAAAGTCACTCTCTATGGTGATGTTTTGTTTATGATCTGACAAATAAAGCTTGCCTGAAGATCAGAGTGCAAAGCTAGTCACTCTAGCTAGCCATAGAGGCCAGACAGTGGTGGCACACACCTTTAATCCCAGGACTAGGAAGACAGAGGCAAGTAGATCTCTGTTAGTTCAAGGCCACCCTGAGCTACACAAAATTGATCCAGTCTAAAAGAGAAACAGAGCTCACACAAAGGTGATCCCAGAATTAAGGAGGTGGAGACAGGAGTGATATGGCTGGGCAGGAGGAGACAAGAGAGAGAGGCAGTCTCGGCAGTCTGAGCAACAGTGCAGTCTAAGCAATCTGAGGATGCACTCTGAGGACAGAATGGCCCCTTTGGTCTGAGCATGGGTAGAGGTAAGAACTCTCTAGTGGCTGGCTGCTTTGCTTCTCTGATCTTCAGCATTAACTCCAATGTCTAACTCTGGGTTTTTATTATTAAGAACAATTAGAATTGGTACTACAACCCTCCCAAAATAAATCAGCCAGCAGCTGGTAAGCAGAACCCAGGCCTTCTCCCCAATAATTCTAGGCAACTGCGCCATCCTTCCTGGAATCTCTCTCCCCTCCCTTCTATTTGTTTGATGACCACCTTTTCCTTTCTACATGAACTAAGGGCCAGGCCAACCCCACTCCCCTTTATCTACACTAGGCCTTCTGCTTTGGTGTGTCTGCCCTTTGCTTTGCTGTCCCCCATTGCCTCCTGCCAGTTGCCTGTGCTTTCTATGCTGTTTGGAAGTAGAAGACAAATGGATAGGGTGCTTTCAGCCATGCCTCCAAATGTGAAATCTGGTTTTCCTATAGGACACCAAGCAGCTGTGGTGGCAGCCAGGCAGATGGGCTCTGAGTCTCCTGGCTTCTGGTGCCTGGGTGTGATGTGTTGCCGGCTGCCTCCTGGCTTTTGATTACTGCTCCCACCGCACTGCAGTTTTCCCAGCCCTTCTCTAACAGACTGATTTAAACAGCCCTACCTTCAGCCTTTCGCATACCCTTGAAACACACAGTGCTGGTGCAGTCCACTGGGAGCCCCTCAAATGATTCACTGCTCACAGAACTGGCACTTTCAAAGAGGTCACTCTTCCCAAGCTACACAGATATGCACGCAAGTCTTCAGAACCTGCCCTTATTTGGGTCATTCAAATGCATGGTCACATCACAGTGTTAGACTGGGTCGAAAAATAAATGTGGAGGCAAGCAGATTTATAATATAGCATGCATATGTAGTGTGCCTATTTATGCAGAACACTTAATGAAAAGAAACTGGTCATTCAGTTCCTTTATCAGAAACTCAAGTAGTACAACCAATTGAGAATGACTAAATGACAACCAATTGAGAATCCCCATCAATGAAAAAGATCCTATTTGTTTTATTGGACACTACTCTAGAGATACTATCTTGGAAGGCCGAACAAAATCTATTTAGCTCTTGACAAGAGTTGTATGCTGCTCTCCCCACTCCCACACTAAACCTAAAACTCTCATTGTGCATTGCCAAGTAAGTTCACTCATATATATTATCACTCTCTTTGAAAGATAATTAGGATAAATAAAGTTCTGAGAGTAGGGTTCCCCATCATGAGACTAGTGGATTTATATGAAGATAGAGATGGAGATGAGGAGATGGAGGAGGAGGAAATAAAACAAACAAACAAACAAACAAACTGGGCTTACATATTTGTCCTGTCTTGCCAAGTGATGTCTCTTGCCATGTCTTGACACAGCAAGAAGCCCTTCACCAGGCACAAACCCTTAGTTTCGGACCTTTCCAGCTTCCACATGATATAAATGAAATTTTGTTTCTAAGTTAACAGTTCAGATAATGTGTTAGAGCATCAGGAAATGGACTGGGACATATCCCCAAACCTCTGGCCAAGCCCTTAAGCAAGAAAAGAGGAAGAGGAGAAGAAGGAAAAACTGCCTAATGAGCAATAGGGATGGTGCCTTTGTTCCACTGAATCGGGATTGTGTGGCTCATCTTCCTTGGTCTCCTGTCCCTCACACTGGTTCTTCTTCAGTTGAGCTAAGCAAGAAACCAAAGCAACATAAGGCAAAACTACAGAGCATGTGTGTGAAGATCAAAAATAAGGAACCTTTTCTATCCTTGGCCCAACCTTCTACTATGCTCTTAAACTCCCTCACACAGCTGCCAGAATGCATTTGAAAATACAACTCAAATTTTGCTTCTTCCTTTCCCCTGGATTCCCATTTATCCAGAAAAATTCAAAGTGGTAGTCAGCTAACTTTTGTGGAATAACAAAACATCAATATTTCCCTTAAACATTTTCAAAATATACTTATAAACAACATTGTCAAAAAGAGATAGAAGCAATTATGCATACAAATCTGGCACAGCCATTTTGTGAGCTGATTATAGAAAAGAAATCTAACTGCCCCCCCCAAGAAAGCAGAAGCAAGTAGATGTTAATGAGCCTTAAGAGTTGCCCCTCTACAAAGCCGCTAGGGCAAGCCTGGTCCTGGCTGGAAGCTATATGCTGCTATCTACTAGGATGATTTCAACCCAGGGACTCTGCAAAGAGTCCCAGTCTACCAGCCCCCACCTCTAGCATTCAATCCCTGTGGACCCACATCACTAAACACAGTTGTTTCCATCTAGTCCACATGTTTAGTTAGCATACAATTAGTATTTTGATATTTGTCATAAGATGAATAAACATTTTATTATTTTACTATTTCTGATGTCCCTATCCTTGAAATACTTCTTTTATGTCGTAACATGGTGTTTCCTTTATGTTTATATGCTCCTGATGTCCCTGTATATCTAAATTTTCTGTTTTAAAATTAAATTTTGTGTATATGCATGTTTTCATGTATGTATGTGTGTGTGTGTGTGTATGTATGTATGTATGTATGTATGTATGTATGTATGTATGTATGTGTACTATGTCAGTACAGTGCCTGTGGAGGTCAGAAAAGAGAGTTTGATCCCTTGGAACTGAGTTACAGATGGTTGTGAGCCACATGTGAGCCACCTTGTGGGTGCTGGGAATTGAACATTGGACCTCTGGAAGAGTAGCAAGTGCTTTTGACCACTGAGCCATCTTTCTAGCCCTAAGTTTCCCATTTTTACAATGACATTGTTCAGATTGTGTTAGGATACATCCTAATAACCCTCATTTTATTTGGGTTTTTGAAACATAGTTTCTCTATGTAGCTCTGGCTGTCCTGGAACTCACTCTGTAAATCAGCCTGGTCTTGAACTCACAGAGATCTACCTGCCTCTGCCTCCTGAGTGTTAGGATTAAAGGCATGCACCACTACTGCTTGGTCTTAACACCCTCATTTTAATGCAATCAGGTTCACATAAATTTGGAGGAACATAGTTCAGCCCATAAACAGCAGATTCACTACTTTCTGGTGTGAAGTTGTCTTCCTAGGATGGGTATTATGCCACACATCCCCAGTGGAAGGTGTTGTGACCATCTCATGGGTTGTTACCTAGATGTGGCATCAATATCTGGAGACATCAGTAATAGGTCACTGAGTTGGTTTCACTCAAAGCATAGCATATACAAGCAAGAACTGGTCTGAGCCACTTTCCTTAAAAGGCAATCTCAGGTGTGGCAAACGTTCCTGGGCTCCATATTAGCTGTCAGCTGCTGGCAGTATCCCAGGTGCTCCTTCCCTTCTCACCTGCCAGGTCTCCATCCTGGACACAATGGTGTGACTATGCCCTTCCCACCCAACTTACATAAGCTCTCTCCAGGCCTGGAATCTCTTTTTTGTCTCACTGTCTCACTTGGTATGACCCATCTTAAAACACACACACACACACACACACACACACACACACACACACACACACACACACACACACACTGCTCTGGTTGTAAAACAGTATCTCCTTTATAAAACAGTTCTCTTGGGTTTGACTTTATCTTTCTGCATTCAGATTCCTTTCTGTCAACTCATGAATCTCATGAATTACTTTCTAGACCACACTAATCTCATTCTAGCACCTCTCGTTCTACCTGCTTTCTTGGTTACCATCTTGCCTACCCAGCCTGGAAGCTGGCCCAAATCTGCACAGTTCCTAGGGTACAAAGATGAAGTGACTGTAGCTGGCACAAGAAGGACAGGACATTCTGGTTTTCTGGGATAGAAATACTAGAACTTCACTTGGCAGTTCTTAAGGTAACAGAAAACAATCTTCCTAGAATTAGGAATGCCCTGTCCTTTGGGGAAGGACACATGCACTCAGACTTGGCAGTCTGCCCTCCCTCCCCAAGCATGGTGGAGTTAGAAATGTCTGTGCTGGGACAGGGGAGGGGAGAGGGATAGATAGATCTATCCAGAAGCATCTCTGGCCACTAGTCATCTGGCTAGGTTATACCAGGAGTCAGAACATCCTGGACTGTTGCCATGGTAACCTGCATCTGGTCCTGTTGCTACCATCTGTCCAGGAGGGCCTAGTTAGCTGTTCTTCAGATGCCTAAACGAATTGCAAAGCCACCACCACCGCCACCAGGACATTTCAACCTCAGACTTCCGAAGAAGTTGTTTCACCCTTGTCCTCCATTTGAGTTGTTCAGAAATCCTGTTCAAGCTGTCTTGCTTAGGTAGGATTTTTACCAGACTCTCTCCTTTTAAAGACGTTCCCTGGTCCAAGAACAGCTATGAGCCCTAGCTTTTCCTCTTCTCTCATAGTTTCTAAGCAGGCTGCTCTCACTCCCAGGTATTTCCCTACAGTGGGAAATGAGGATTAAAAAAGTGGGTGAATCTGAGCTGTCTCCCCCAAAAGCCTGTTGCTTTAGGGGAACTTTGTGGAGGTGTTATCACCATTCTTGTGTTACAAGATGAGAAAATAGAGACCCAGTGTACTAAGCATCTGGCCAGGGACCCATACCAGAAAAATGGAAGAACCAGGATTTGAACTCCACTCTGTGTGATTCCAAAGTTAGCATCATTCTGCTCACTGAAATAGCCTCTGTGTACAGAGGGTTTATTTTTGTACAGTAGAGAATGAAGGTGAAAATAGGGCTAGGCAGATTGCCCAGTGGTTAAAGCACTTGCCACATGAGCCCAAGGACTAGAGTTTGGATCCCTAGAACTCATGTAAATGGCATAAGTGCCACCTGGGATGCTAGAACTCATACGTAGAGGCAAGGAGTCCGAGAGCAAGCCAGCCAGCCAGGTACCTCTGTCTGCAAGTTCTGGGTTCAATTGAGAGATGCCTATGAGTAGGTAGTGATAAACTTCAGGCCTCTATATGAACCCTCATATATGTACATGTGCCACTCACACACCATGTACCCCCACACACATGTGAACACACACCACACATGCACATTTACCATATACATGCACATGAAAAGGGAAAAAAAGGCAGAGAAGGAAATAGCTCCAGAGCTTGCTCCCTTGTTCTGTGAGCTAGATGCCTGCACATGTGTGAGATCCGTATTTCTCATTGGTCTGTCCCTGGTGCTTCATCTTCTCACTTTGTGGCGGTTCTCAACATCCGCTCGTGATTGTGTTTCTCACATGTGCTATCAGCTAATGACAGACTTTCAGTCTTTTTCCATCACACTGTTCTCAGGTTTCAGGTCTGCCCTCATCTTCACCTCCAAGAAACTGTCCTGTGCTTGTTCTCCACTTCTCCGAAGTGTTCTTTCCTCAACCAATTACTGTTCCTTCTTTGTAATCTCCCTCCACCCTGGCTGCCTATAAATGCAGGCTAGAAAGCCAGCCTGTAAATACAGAAATGAGCCTTCCATTTTGTCATTAGGCATTAGGCTTTAACCAAATAAAGCATGTCTACTGAGGGCCCTGGAACCTCTTTAGAGATGGTTTATATTCCTAAAGCCCACGAGCTTCCTTCTTCCTGATGAATCAGCACTCCCACTTTCCTCTCAATACTGCAGCAGTAACAAGGCACAAAGACTGTCAAGCATGGGTCCATACATGACTTTAAATGCACCAATTATTGTGCTGTTTTTCCAGTTAACTCCTCCACCGCTCAATACTCTGCTCCAGGCAGTTGTAAGTGTCTGCACATCTTGCTGAAGGCTCACAGGTTTGATTTCTTGCATATTTAGAACTTGCTCTGGGGGGAAAACAAAAACAAAACAAACAATAACCAAGCAAGCAAGTCTTACTTGAAAACCATACTTTCCTCACCATCCTTAAAGGGATGACTTACATACACTCAGTGTCAACCAAACTCCGATTAGCCCAGAAGCACTCGTCAGACTTCATCTGTGAAGATAAACTCCAGTGGAAAGACCAGGTTGACACACCTCTCTTGCAACCTTCAGCTGTGTGTGTGTAGCGGGCTGTCTTGATATACAGAGAAGTTTCAGGGGGCACTGTCGTTGAAGCGCAATTACGACTTCTTTGGGTTCTAAGGGCCGTGATCAGATGTATTTGGATTAATTCTTGCTGTCACTTCTCTGCTTTTGCTATGGACTCCATTAACTCCCCCCCTTTTTTTTGTCCCCTTCCCCTTTTTCTTTTAAGTGCCTGTCTTTTCTAGGCACCGTGGGAGGGAGTTGCAAGGAACGGTCAAATAGATCCTTTCAAGAGCTCTCAATACCAGTAATGTAAGCAGATTGTATCACTGGTGGCTGGACCCTGAAGAGAATTTCAATTCTAGCAGAAGCAGGCGGAAATAGGCTTTTAAAATCTTTCTTCTCCGGATTCTAACCTGCTTGGGAGCTAGCTGCCCACTCTTGCTGGTCTCCTAGCAACCAAGCCCCTTCCTCTGCAGGCACTGCTGCTGTCCACGGGGCCAGGCTTGGGAGAGTCAACCTCTCCCTGCCCTCCCTGGCATAGCACAGGGATGTTACTGAGGGAACCGGTGTGAGCGCTTGGAGAAATTGCTAAGTGGTCTGTAAAATGCTCTGTGAGGGTGACAATCCAAATAGGGCCACCTTTTGCATGTTTTAGGGGATCTTGGGATTTCAGTTCATCCTCCTGCTTCCTTCCAATAATAGCTTGCATGCACGGAATGCTTTATATTTTACAAAACCCTTTTGCATCCATTACCTCATGCACTTCTGGAGGAGGACCCTGAGAAACCTCTATAGTGAGGGAAAGCCTAATAAATTTTTTGTTAGTTTTACTATTTTAAAGGACTTCAGAAGAAACTCCAGATCATGCAATTAATAAAAGGAAGAGGAATTCCAAAGGCAAGCCTTCATCATCATCATCATCACTGGAACCACTTAAATTGTGCCTTTGTGCCCAGGAGCTTCAGTGGTACCCTTGGCAAAGTGAGGTATTCTCTTTCTTCCCTCAACCCTATTATTGTCCTTCAGCAGCCACTGTGGGTATTAAAAATGACCAAGAAGGCTCTTTGTTTCTAGCATTCTTATTCAGTGTCTTGCCTATAATATTATTCTTTTTTGTGTGATAAAAGGAAAATCAGAAGAGAGAAAAGGGTTCTGTGAGACCACAGAGGCTTTTGTAACCAAACATCCCAGGCTGAGTGGATAGACAACATTTCTCACTGTTTCCTAGGTAAGGTACAGTAGACTTAGTTTCTGGAGAGGCCTCTCTTCCTGGATGTCTGAATCTGTACCTAGTAAAGAGAGCATCTTTACAAGGATGTCAGTTCTACGGGGCCAGGATTCTATTCTTATGGCCCCACGTAACTTTAAGCACATTCTCAAAGGCCCTATCCCCAATACGGTAACATGGAAGACAGATGTCCAATACATAAATTTGAAGGGACACAATTCAAATCTCCTTATTTAACTCAGAAATCTACTGAATCCTCCTGAGCTGCAGATGGAGGTTTGACACTCAAAAAACTTGGCCCAGTAATAAAAATCTGTGTCCTCCTCTTTCCTTGCAGATTGGAACCCTTCATTAGCAGTTATCGATTCTCCATGGCTTATAACATCTTTTTCATTTTAATAGTGTCCAGGCAACTAACTTGATTGTCCTAGCAGACTCTGTAACAGAGGGTGGGGGATGGAGGGTGGATTTAAGAACACAGCCAGGAAGATGTTCCTGTAGCCTTGCTTACCAGCACACTTCCTAGCAGTCTGCACTTGCTAAGGGAAGGCAGCAGCTGCAGATCTTAGGGACCTCCTTCCCCATCACCTGACAAAGCAGCAGATCTGGCTACAGTGGTACCCAGAGGCCAGGAAAGACTGGGATCATCATTACACAAGACTTTGCTTGAAGGCAATCAGACCATGCAAAGTTGTAACTTCACGGGGTCACAAGTTTATCAAGAGAAAATGTGAATGTAAATTTTAAATTTATTTTCACGTTGGTGATCATTTTAGTTTACAGAAAAGTTCCAAAGATGGCACAGAGAGTTCTCCATACCCCTTTATTCAGGTACAGTGTCTCTAGACTTCTCCCCCATTACCAAGTCTAAGAAACCAAACTAAGACAGGGGGAAGATGGCTCAGTGAGTAAGTGTGCTTGCTGTACAAGCATAAGGACATGAGTTTAAATTTTCACACTCATGTAAAAATCCATGTAAACTCATATGCATGTCAGTAACCTCAGCATCATGTGGGCAGGGTGAAGATGGGAGACACTGAGGCTGCCTGCCAGGTTCAGCGAGAGGCCATGTCTCAAAAGAATAAGTCAGGGGTTTGGGAGGTAGCTCAGGAATTAAGAACACTGGTGCTCTTCCAGAGGACCTGAGTCAGTTTCCAGTACCCACACAGCAGCTCGTAAACAGTCTATAATGCCAATTCCAAAGGACCCAATGCCTCTTCTGATCTATGTCAGCACTGCTTGTAAGCGGTACACAGACATGCAGGCAGACAAAATAGATTTATTTATTTTTACTTTTTTAATTTGAGGCAGATGATTCAAGACAGGGTTTCTTTGGTAACTTTGGCTATCCTAGAACTAGATGCCCTCAAACTCACAGAGATCCTCCTGTCTCTGCCTCCAAAATGCTGGGATTAAAGCACTGCCTGGCAGAAATAGGCAAGGGGGGGGAGGCAGAAAGTGATGGAGGGGTATAGGACATATGGTATCCTCTCTCTGCACCTGAAGACACATGTATACATTTACCACACACACATATACATGCAAAAAAAGCCATTGAAAAGTAGCACGTCGATCAAATAAAGAAGCATTTTAAACTCACAGAATTATAACTTAACTTTTAACCTAACAATCAAATTACTTAAATTATTTAATCACTTTGCAACATCCCCATTGTTGGAGGAGACACTGCACTCCAAGCTGTCCATTCCAACAGCCTTTCCAAGTACTGGCTTTGCTTCAGAATTACACTGCCACTTTAGAAAGATTGGGAAGAGACTAGGAAAACAGAAGATAAAATATCTCTGAGATAGTTCAGGCCCTGATGTTCCTCATCCTAGCTAGAAATGCTGAAAAAACTAATGTCACATTTGATAACATGGATTGCCTAGCTGGAGTAGGGGAGGGGGTCATAAAGTACCTCCCTTAGACAGGAAGAAAGAATTTGAAGCTAGTTGCTTCTAGAAAAGAAATCCAACAAGGAACATAAGCAAACACCAGAGCCAGAGGTGTCTAGGGCTAGAGCTGATCAATGAATAAACCAAAGTTCAGTGATCATTCCAGAACCAAGATGAAAAAGAGCTATCAAACAAAAGCAAGCCAGAAAACCCTACAAATAAGACCTTTAGTTTCTTTTTTTTTTTAAAGTAAAACAATTGCAAAAATAAATACAATCCAAAAGGTATAAAATGTCTTCCCATTAAACCCTTCTGTCATTCTTGAAAAGAAATGTCAGTGAATAATTTCTTGTGTTTGCAGAGGTTAAAAAAAAAGAAAGCCCATTGCAGCCTTCTAGCAAGAGCAACAAGGCTAGATGCCAGCAAAGTGCCCATCAGTAGTGAATTAGTGAAATAAATTACAGCTCACCCATACAATAGGATGGTACTGCAAAGAAAGAATTCATTACAGTGCTTTCACAGCAAGGTCTGCAAATAGATCATTCAGTGGAGAATGCATGAGTTTTGTAAAACATGATTTGTCTCTCTGATATAGGGCACATTAACCTCACTCAAAGGCAACTGGGCCAACATTCCCGCCAGGGTGAGTCTCATTTGAAAATTCAAATAAAGAAGTCACAGATTGGCAGCAATGTACTGGGGAAGACCTTACCTACAAAATGATGTCACCATCGCATTGTCACAAATCTTAAATGTCAGGTGTACTGCTCTGGACATTAGCAACAAACCTCCCTTTTAACTTGCAGAATCCTGAAATACCTTGGTATGGATGCCATGCTTCATTGTTTTGTTTAAATGTATGTATACACATATGTTTGTATGTGTGGGGTGCGTGTGTGAGTGTAAATACATCTGTGTGCAGGCCAGAAGACAACTTCAGATGTCCTTCTTAGAACTGCCACCCACCTCCTTTGAGACAGAGTCTCTGTATTGTGGAGCTCACTGACTAGGTTAGGCTAGCTGGCCTAACTAGGTTAGGCTAGCTCACCTCCCCTACCCTCTAGCATTTTATATATGGATCCTGTAGGATTGAACTCAGGTCCCCATGCTTTCAAGGCAAGCACGTTACTGACTGAGCCATCTTCCAGTCCTGCTGGTTGATTTCAAACTTGATGTTTTGGGTAACATTAATGGCTCTGAAATCAGGATATTTCTCAACATCTCTCTTGGCTTGGTTGCGGCTTGTGACTGAACTCTCATTATGGTATGTGTGAAACAAGACTTGTAGAAGAGGCATCAGTGATTGAGGTGTTTGTGGAGAACTCTTTTTTTAAAAAATGTGTCACAGAGTTGGCTCAGCAGCAAAGAATACTCACCGCTCTTGCAGAGGACCCAATATTTCCCAGTACCCAGGCCAGTCAGTTCACAAGCATCTGTAACCAGTTACAGGGAATTTGATACCCTTTTCTTGTCTTTTTGGGCACCTGCATGCACATGGTACAAATAAACTCATGCAGACATATGTACATACAGACAAATAAGAATTAAAAAGCAAAGCTGGGTGGTGGTGGCTCACACCTTTAATCCCAGCACTCGGGAGGCAGAGGCAGGTGGATTTCTGTGAGTTTGAGGCCAGCCTGGTCTACAAAGCTACACAGAGAAACCCTGTCTCAAAAATAAATAAATAAAAATTAAAAATAAGTCTTAAAAAATTTAAATTATAGCCCTGAGGTACTAAAGGAGGAAAGAGGGCTACAGGCTTGCAGTTTCACAGACCTTTCCATCCATCCATCCTGGTGGGGAAGGCACAGGGAGGGTGGTGAGAGTGTGTGGCTGACACTGTGTCTCACATCACACTGGAGCAGGGAGCAAAGGCAGAAGGTCAGAACTAGGATTAGGTTTAACCATCAAAGATCAGCCTCCAGTGACACACTTCAGCCAGCTCCATCCCAATTCCTAAAGGCTCATTAGCCTTCCAAAACAGCTCACAAGCTAGGCAACCGGCATTCAAAACATGAGCCTGTGGAGATGCTTCATGTTCAGACCATTAAAGGTCCACGCTGTTCATCTCAACCGAGACATCTTACTTTGCTCAGCTAGTGACCCCCACTGTATTTGCCCTTTAACAAATACTGCAGTCATGTTAGAATAATTCCTTCCCTGTAGCTTTTGCTTTGTCTTTAAGCTTTTTCACTTAGGGGATGTTAGTGTTGGTAGAGGTAGCATGATATCTTGTCTGACTGAGATGCCCATAGAGCTGTACTTGATTTTCTCTTATCTTTGACACCATTGTAAAACCTTTCTAGGATCTGCCAGTATGTTAGATATAACCCTTCCCTCAATAGTTATTTGTGTATTTTATTACCAGTAAAGCTGAACATCTTTTTGGTATGGACTTTAGTTATGTGTGTTCTGTTGAAATTGGTCCGTTTTATGTCCTTTGCTAATATTTATATTTGAGTGTCCACCTCTTTTTACCCACTCATAAGAACTTTTCTTTTTTCTTTCTTTTTTGTTTTTTTAGGGGGAGGTGTTGTTGTGTTGTTGTTGTTGTTGGTTGTGGGTTTTTTTTTTGGTTTTTTTTTTGGGGGGGGTTTCAAGACAGGGTTTTTTTGTAGCTTTGGAGCCTGTCCTGGAACTAGCTCGGTAGACTAGGCTGGACTCGAACTCACAGAGATCTGCCTGCCTCTGCCTCTCAAGTGCTGGGATTAAAGGTGTGCGCCACCAATGCCCAGCTCATAAGAACATTTTATGTATGAAAGATACTGCCCCTTTGCAACACTTTGCATTTGTCTTTTAAGTGTATGAGGTGCTTCTCTTTGTCTAGAAGTTTTAAACTATAAGGTACCCACACAGTGTTCCATTTATGGCTTTGCTTTTAGTGGGAAACTTCAAAAGACTTCCCCATCTTTTCTTGTTTTTATTATTATTCGGGAATGTGTATGCACATGTGAGGAGGTCAGGGTCACCTTCTGGGCTCAGTTTTCTCCCTCCACTGTAAGGCCAAGTTCAGGCCATCAGGCTTGCCTCCACAGCAACCATGTTTACCTGCTGCACCATCTCTCTGTCCTTTTCCAACCTCATTTTTCCTTAGATATCTGCATGTTTCAAGCTTTTAGCTTCTTAATTTGTAACCTCTTCAAAATTTAATTTGATATAAATATGTGCGGTGTGGGGGGTCTAACGCCCCCCTCAAGATGGCCAGCAGTATGTCTTAGCGTTATAATCTACTATCAACAGATTTTTTATTAATTTGAATTCTGTTCTGTTGGCCTGTCCTTATTTATACCAGAACCATACTGATTTGGTCTCTGTAGCTCTGTAAAATGTTTTCATATCTCCTAGAAAAAGTTTCTCACACCAGCAAGTTAATATTATTCATTTAGGAAAATTTTTTCATACATTTTAGATAAAGCTTTCATTATTTTCTTCACATTACTTAGTATATAAAATTATTTATTTATTTCCTTGTTTGTTTTTCTGTTGTAGTGATAGAACACCACAACCAAAAGTGATTTGGAGAGGAAAGAATTTATTTGAGCTTATAGTTTACAGTCTCTCTCATCCAAGGAAGTCAGGGTGGGAATACAAGGCAGAAACCGGAAGGATCAACAGCTGAGGGAAGGGTGGTACCACCCACAGAGGCGGGACACTTCCACATCAATCACTGTTGGCTGTTCATCAGTGGCCAGGCCCCGCCCTACAGAAAAAAAATTCTATCTATCCCTGAGCTTGCCCCACAATCAGGCTACATAATCCCTCCAATCCCAGGCCACCCTGAGAAGAAACCCTATGTAAACCCTGTCTTCTGCTCAGTTCTCTGCTGCTTCTCAACCAAGCAGAGGCAGCGCCCCTCCTGGGTTTTCCCCTCCCAATAAGCCTGAGGTGGTTTGAATAGGTATGGCTCCCAGAGATTCACGTTTCTGAATGTTTGGCCCATTAAGAGTGGCACTATTAAGAGGTGTGGCTTTGATGGAAGAAGTGTGTCACTGCAGCGGTGGGCTTTAAGCTTTTATATGCTCAAGCTAGGTTTCATGTGACACAGTTGCTTCTGCTGCCTGTAGCTCAAGATACAGAATTCCCAGCTCCTTCTCCAGCACCATGTCTTCCCGAACGCTGCCAGGAAGGTAATGGACTGAACCTCTGAAACTGTAAGCCATCCCCAATGCAATGCTTTCCTTTTAAGAGTTGCTATGGTCATGGTGCCTTTTCACAGGAATAAAAACCCTAACTAAGACAAACTCTTGGGTGAGGTTTGTTGTGTGACGTGACTTTGTGGTATTCCTTGGCTCTGACTGCCAGGATTCCTTTCCCATCTGAGCTGTAGCACTTAACAATCATTAGTGAAGAAAACGTCTCGTACCTACAGGTCAATCTGATAGAGTCATTTTCTCAAGTAAGGTTCCCTCTTCCCAGATGACTTTAGCTTATGTCAAATTGACAAAAAAACAAAACAAATAAAAAAATGAATCAAAACCAAACTGACCATCACAATGTCTTTTGGTCAGTTGTGTTTTCTAGCTATTTATTTGTTTTCTATATTTCATTCTAAATTCTGTGTTACACTAATGACCAAAAAAAAAAATCAAGGTTTTATTTGCTTGAATTTTCTCTTTTTTGATTGCAAGAACACTTACTTTATGGTTTTCTGTTTTTTTGTTTTTGTTTTGTTTTTTTTTTGCAATTGTTTTGTTTCGTTTTCATGTTTTCAAGATAGGGCTCTGTGTATCCTTGGATGTCCTGGAACTCAATCTATAGACCAGGCTGACAAACCTTATGTTCTTTTTTCATCTGTTTGGTTGGTTGGTTGGTTGACCCTGGATAAATGAAGTAAATAGTTCCAGACTAAGTCTACGAACAGTCAAGGTAAGTAGAGTTTGCCTTCTAGACTTACAACACTGTGATGGGTCTGGTAGTGGTAGAAGAACCCATAGTAGATAGCTGTTGTTTTACTTTGAGACCCAGAGATTAGTTCCAACCAGTCTATTCTAACCTGGAGCTCTGTACACAAGACACTCACGACCAGCTGGCAGTTTTTCTTCAATGTCATGCCATCCTCCACTGTCTCACTGTCATCCTTCCCCACCACAACGGATTGGAAGTTCTCTGGCATTACAAGCCAGAAGAACTCCTTCCTCCTTTAAGCTGTTCCTGTTCAGTGTTTGATTCAATGATGTAAAAATGACTTATACAGACCTTGATGTGGTTTCTAAGAAATGACGACTCCAACTAGCCAAGTCAGGAAGATGGCTGGAGTGGGTCAGAGGGAGCTATCCACTTCCAGTGGCCTTCCTATTTGCAGCTCTGCTCACAATGTCCAGGATGTGGTACTTCCCAGCTTGCTCTGCCACTTCCTGTTCTAGTGCATGCTGGGAATTACAACCTGCAGATAAAATGGGACTCTCAAATTGCAGTACTGAAGGGATGATAAAAAGCTGAACCCAGCTCATTAATAGTGTGGCTCCTCCACAGTTAGGAAATGACAGTTTGTTCTTCTAAATTGCCAAGTCTGTACCTGAATTATGTATAGACTGAAAGACGATTCCAAGAGATTCCTTCCTGCTTAGGGACCATCTGCTCCACTCCTGCAAAGGGTAAAACATATTTCTTAATTCTCCTTTGTCTTCAGGCTTATCACATCGTCTTACAGTATACTGTTGCCAGCCTAGTTTTAATATTTCGGTCTACTCTCAGGAGGTTTTAATGAGAAGGCAGGAGGATCTATATAAGGGTCTGCAGTGTGTGTGTGTGCATGTGTGTGTGTGTGTGTGTGATCCATGTGTGTATGTATTTTCAAGTTGAATGATGTAACTTAAAACCTACCTAAGACAGGAAATGCAAAATTTGCAGTTCTTTAGGGGAGTGTTACATCATCTCTTAAGATATTTTACTTAAGTCATCAAAGACATTTCCTACTTTACACATAGTACTTCACTAGTTACAGACTAATATTGAATTACCGCTGAATTAGGTATTTACAGATGGGCATACTATGGGTGACTACTTTAAGAGGGCAATAATTGGGAGAGGGGACAAACCCATCCACTTCAATGTGTTTTATACTAATTAATTATAAAGGTGCTTCATTATGAGAGAGTAAATTATTGTATAGATTGTGTAGGTTTGTTTGTCCTAGTGTGCAATCAATAACTTGTTTACTTGTTTGTTTTTTAGACAGGACTCCTGAAACAAAGCTTGCGGGTGTGAAAAAAAATGTACAAAAGCTGGGGATGGGGTAAGAGAGATGACAAAATATTTAGACAATGCAAGGGGGGGGAGCAACAAAAGTAAAACCTTAATTTCTTTCCCTAGACTTAAAAAAGAAGTCATTGTTTTCTTGCTACAGCATATGGGTAGCTTTGTGCCTTGTTATTCTAGCACTTGTTTTCTATAACTTTTTCTCTACTGACTGTACAAGCCTGGGCATGTTCTGCATCTGAGTTCTAATCTGTAAAATGAGGCAGGGCTGCGTGGGGTACAGGAAGTGGGTGACTTGATGGCACTGAGCCCCAGTGTTTCTTTGGCAGGTATAATCAAAGCTAGAGCTGTGATTTTTCAGAGAGTCACACATCTCAGGAGACTAGAGTACATAATAAACATTTATTAATCCTCGTTAATAGTCTCTGACATGTGGAACCTGTTACCTAGATTTTGCTAACCTCAGAGCCAGAGAACCACAATGGGAGTATCACACTCATGTGCAAGCACTCAGGCTGAAATGTCCTGGGGAGGAGTAGCCAGGTGGCAGAAATTAAAAGATGGACACCATGAATAAATAAAAAAGGAAAGATTAAGAAAAAGGTCACCAGTTTTAAAACTGGAATCTTTTCAGTGGCACCACACCAAAAAAAAAAAAAAAAAAAAAAAAAGTAATTTGTCTCTAACTCCAAAGGGGTAGGACCAGGAATAAATCTGGAAACCCCAGGGAAAGAAATGTGACTCATTGTAAAGCAGGATTGTCTCAATATGGACGAGGTTTAGCTGTGAGAGAGGAAGCCTGCTGAGCTGTTGCTGTTTTCATTTGTACTTGGTTTATGTGTTAAGACGGAGGCTGTGGAGACTCAAATCAGGATTCCTATTTGGGGAAATAAATAGCTAGATGATCCTTAATGTTCGGACTCTAAGATTTATTTTTAAATCTGTGTGTGTGTGTGTGTGTGTGTGTGTGTGTGTGTGTGTGTGTGTGATGGTGTGAGGGTAAAGAGCAGAGGAAAACCTCAGGTATCATTCTTTGCCTTCTACTTTATTTGACCCTGAGTCTCATCTCTGCTCTCAAGCTTCCCGGGATTCTCCTGTCTCTATCTCCCATCTAGCAGTAGGATTACATGTATGTGCTACCGTGGCTACCCTTATGTGGTTTCTGGAGATCCAAACTCAAGTCTTGATGCTTACAAGGAGTCCTACTTGAATGTTTGTCAACTTGACACAAGTTAATCTTCCATCTGAGAAGAGGAGACTCAGTTGAGAAAATGCCTCCCTTAATTGTTCTGTAGGCAAGTCTGTGGAGCATTTTCTTGATTGATGATTGATGTGGGAGGGTCCAGCCCACTATGGGCAGTGCCAGCCTCAAACAGGTAGTCCTGGGTGGTATAAAAAAGCAAGCTGAGAAAGCCATGAGGAGCAATCCAGTAAGCAGCACTCCTCCATGACCTCTGCATCAGTTCTGGACTCCAGACACCTGTCTTAAGTTTCTGTGCTGATTTCCCTCCATGATGAACTGTGATCTGGGCATGTAATCCAAATAAACCCTCCTCTCCAAGTTGCTTTTGGTCATAATAAAAAGTGATGAACATGGCTGGTGATAGTAACACAGACCTTTAGTTCCAGCACTTGGGAGGCAGACACAGCACTTGGGAGTTTAAGGCCAGCCAAGTCTACAGAGTGAGCTTCAGGCTTCATAATGAGACTCTGTGTAAAAAAAAAAAAAAAAAATTAGACTGGAGGTGAGTGGAGGAATTGTATGGGGGAGGGTGGACTAAAAGAGCTATGAAGAGGTGAATATGAACAGCCTACAAAATATGAATGTGTGAAAATGTCATAAGGAAACCCTCTATCTTACACAATCATTAAAAAAAAAATCAAACTGAAAAGTAGGAATTTTTCAGGGCTCCCTGCATGTGGGTGGTCTCATAAAGAGCTGTAATGAAGGTGCTAACAAGAGACGTTGTCTTTGCAAATCTGTGTTGCAAATATGAATAAATCTTTTGCCTCCATTATAGATGTCAGCAGCATTTCAATTGTGACATGACCTTGGGGAACAAGCACGTGCCACCGTGCAGGGTGGTCTTGGACATGGAGGAAAGCCAAGTCATTATTTGCAAAATTCGCAAATTAGCCAAGACCCAACTTTCAGTTACAGGGTGAGGGAATATTTCTATAAACTCAGATATATATTATTGCAGAAATATTAGTCACTTCCTTGGTTCGATGTCGGTTCTCTGGGGAATCTATGCAATTCAGTCTTGTCTGAAACACAACCAGCAAGATAAGGTATCTCATCAGGGAGAAATTGAAAAGAAGAAATGGAGTAGGAGGGACTAGCATTAGGAAGGACCGTGTAATAAAGGTCACTGAGAGGAGATGAGGAAAAAAAATCAATGAAGAGCTGCAAAAGACAGAAAAAAATGTAATAGCTGGAGTTAATTTAAGGCAAGACAAATAGAGCTGCACTTGGGTTATGTGTATGAAGCTGAGTACAGTCCATTTTATTTTTATGCAATATCCTTACAACTCCATGTCATGAAGCACTTAACATAAAATACTCAATAAAAGAATCAAAGACTCGAAAAGACAAAAATCATTTTAATTTTTTACTTTGCATTTTTATGCCGATTAATTTCAAAATGAGTTGCTGGATTGTTAGTTTGCATTTTTACGATTGGCATAGCTTTGTCCTTTGTATCAATCCAGCTTAGCATGTTTATGACATGGAATCAAAGTCCATGGAAATAATTATTTTACAGAATGCTTCATGACAGAATTTATGCAACACTATATACATGTTCCCCAGAACCCAGATACCCCTTTCCTCCTCAACCATCTCCTTTAGTTCTTTTTTTTTTTTTTTTTTATCCATACAATGTATTTCACATCTGTGCCAGATCAGACTCTAAATACCTCTTGCCTAGGCAAGAGGTATGTTGAAACATACAAATAATCTCAATCTCAGGAGGCCCAGACTGTTTCACTGAGTGCCAAACCTCTGACTAAACAGCTCCGTTTTCCTAGCTCTCTCCCTCCCTTCACCCCCCCCGCTCGTGGTGTGTGTGTGTGGGGGGGGTACATGTTAATGAGCATGTGAAGTCCCTCTCTGGTTTTGATTTTAGGGTTTTTTGTGTTTTTGTTTGTTTTTTTTTTTTTTTTAGATAAGGGCTAATTATGTATCCCTGGGTAGTCTGGAATTTGCTATGTAGACCAGGCTTGCTCAAACTTAGAGAGATCTGTCTGCCTTTGTCTCCTGAGTGCTGGGCTTACCAAGTGTGCACCACCATGCTACGTTCCCTTTTCACCTTATTTTTTGAGGCAGGGTCTCTCACTGAACCTGGAACTTGCTGATTGGCTAAACTCAGTTGCCCACAGGCTCTGAAGATATATTTGGGTCTACCTTTTAAGTGTGAGGTTACATTGGCCACCACACCTGGTCTCTTACATGAATGCTTAGGATCCAAACTCAGGTCCTCGTATTTGAGCAACAAGAATGATGAGAGATGTCATTCTGTAAATATGTTTCTCTTATTGGTTAATGAATAAAGCACTTTTGCCAATAGGAAAGCAAGATAGGAGGGGCTAGGAGACAAGGAAGAGAGAGGAAGTAGTAGGGAAGAGATTCAAGATGCAGGATGGGGAGAGCAGAAAGCCAGCCCCTCTCTCTGGTAAGAGAAGACCATGTGGAAATACTTAGATTAATAGAAATGGGTTAATATTTAAGACAGATTTAGCCAATAAAAAATGCTAGTAACAGGCCAACAGCTTTATATCTAATACAGCATCTCTGTGTGTTATTTGGTGCTGGTGTGGTTGTAGGACCAGGCTGGTGGGAAAAACTACTCATTAACGCAAGAACTTTCCCAACAAAGCCATTTCTCTAGCCCTCTGCTGTTACATATCTAATAGACCTCTCAAACTATAATTTTCAAAACCAAATTAATCATTTGTGCTTGAGGCTATTTATTTATTTGTTGATTTATTTTTGAGAGGTAGTCTTACCTTATAGTTCCAACTGGTCTTGAACTCACAATCTTCTTGCCTTAGCCTCTCAAGTTCTGGGATTCTGAACATAAACATGCACCCCCCCCCAGGCTGAAATATGTTCTTTGCAGCAATCTCAGCAAACGGCAGTTCCATACTTTGCATTATTCAAATTTCCAAACCTTAGGGTTTGGAAATTTTTTCATTCTTCCACACTGCTGCCCATCTCTTGACATATTATGCAGGTACTGCCTTCAAAGTTCAGCTACAGATCATCTTTTGTCCTTTCATCTGTCTCATAGGTCAAGCTATCAACATGTTTCATCTGGACATTGCAATACCTTAAAGCTTGTCTCATTTGCCCTCCCAAGGTCAATCAGAATGGTCCCTCTGGGTTATACCGTACTTCTTCTCTAAGCTTTTCAGTACTTATGTGTACTCAAGATAAACACCACAGCCCTCACTATGACCTATAAGACCCTTCACACAGTCCCTCTCAAACTTTATCCAATTAATCTATTCTCTCTTGTCTCACTTCATTCCAAACACACAAAAAGAAAGATTGGCCTGCCCCTGCCTTGGAGCCTTTAGAAGTCTGTCTCTCAGGCTGAACCACTCTTGCCTAAAGAGAAGCTTGGCTTGTTCCCTCCATCCTTCAGATTCCTGTATAGAAAGCATCACCCCAAGGCACTTTTGAAGTTTTTGCCTTAATATACTTCTTCCCTCATTCTTCCCCCCCATCCTACCTCCTACTCCCTACTTAACCTGCTCCATTTTCTGCATAGCCCTCTATGTGTACTTATCATTTAAGTACACATATCATTTAAGTACACATATCTTATCATTTAAGATAACCAGTTGCTTATCTGGTTCTGGAAGCTCTTCACCCCCAGAATGCAATTTCACTGAGTGCCACACAGGGATTTTTGTCACTTTATCCCCAAACTCAAGATCACCTGGCGTATTATAGACAGATCAGAGACATTTGTTGAATGAATTAAATGATTATGTACACTTTCTATTCCTGGGAATTCATGTGTATTTCAGGAAAGGCTTATGAAGGCTAGGAGGTTGGTTTAAGTGATCTATTTAGACAGTTTTAGGAGGTAGGTGACAGGCCACATCAGAGGAGCAGACAACATGAGACCATGACCAGTCTGTCATCTTCTTGCTTCCACTCTTTCTTCCCTGTTTTCTATCACCACCACCATGGTCAAGAGACCTTTAGGATTAGCTCCAGGCATCTGCCAAGAGCAGTTTCAGGACTCCAGGGTATGGGCCACCTGATATTTTTAGACAAGGAGATTGTCCAGCCATGGCTTTACCCAATGAGCTTGGACAGGAGACAGTTGAACCACCTGTTCAGCCACTCCAGCATAGCCTGTGTCTCCAAGCCTTGTTAACAGACTCAGTTCAATTTGTCCTTGTAATTGAAGACCAAGCGTCATGAGCTCACTGATGTAGAGGTTGAAAGTGGATGTTAGTAGATACCAGTTTCAGTTTTGCCACTTGGTAGCTCTGGGACCTGGGGAAAGCCAGGTTTCCCCATTCATGAAAAGGGAGTCAAATTGAACTTGCTTCAAGTAGCTGCTACTGGGATAAATGAACACTCCCCCCATCAAATACGTCTGCACAGTGCTTGGCTTAAAACAAGGACTTATCTAGCACCAGATACTGTGGTTATTGATTTCCACCCAAGTTGCATAATAAAGCCCATGCACCATGAGACATTCTGGACAAGGGGAAACTCACTCAACTACTCTTCTACCCTCAAGGCTATGTGAGCCATTTGGGCTCCAGGATTCCAGTGCCACTGTTGTGTTCTTGATGTTGCTGAATGGCTGACACCAGGGAAAGTCATGAGACTACATCCCATGGATTAAAAGAGAGTAAATGTTTACCTGCATTTTATGTGTTTGCTGTACTAAAGCAGGCTGTTTTCATTGACTTGGCCCAAATTGATCAGTCATTTGCAAGAGGCCTCATGTATTTCTTTTTATAAAGTTGATTTACTTGTATTTTTTTTTTGTAATTGCTTTTGTGTTTGGGGATGTTTAGAGGATGTTCTGCTGATATCATCAACCAAACACTAACAGTCCTTGCTCACACACAGGTCTCCAGTCATCTACTGCTGAAGGAAACAGGGCCTGACATCCCACAGGGATCCTGAATTAACTTCTCTTTGCCTTCTGTAGGGGTAGTTTTATCTACATATGCCAAACTGGAAATTCTTTGAAATTAAAATACCCAAGTTAGGCAAGAAAGGTGGCTCAGCAAATTAAAGAGCTTGCAGCCAAGCCTAAAAAGCAGAGTTCCAGCTCTGTGATCTGCATAGTAAAAGGAAAGACTGTAAACCTGCAAGTTGTCATCTGACTTCCCCCAACACACTGTGGCCCATGTGCTATCTCTAAATACAAAAATAAAAAATTAAAGTACCAAGATATTGAAGAACCCCTTCCTTTGACTCTCCTGCAAAGCTCAGCTCCTCAAGAGATTTTCATAAACATGGGTAGGTGGTGTAATGCGTGAGCATTTAGTGATACTGGATTCCTAACTTGGTTCACCATCGTGTTGTCTTGGAGCTTTGTGTGTTGCAAGGCCTCTCTCTCAATCCTTAACATGTATTCCTTCACATTCTCAGAGCCATGGCTCTCTGACATTTGTTTGTTTGGATATTTTTTTCTTCCTTTTTATTTATGTGTGAAAGAGGAGAGAGAGGGGGGAGGGAGAGGAAGAAGAAGAAGAAGAAGAAGAAGAAGAAGAAGAAGAAGAAGAAGAAGAAGAGAGAATGCATGCGCGCATTATTCTGGGCCAGAGATGAGATTCAGACCTACTTAGAAATGCCTGATGAATGGAAGGTCAGAGCTGGAATAAGGAATTGATTTATATGATGGTTTATCATGAAAGGGAATGGAAGGCATTTGTTGGGGCTTATGAAAAAGGAGAGTCCAATGTCAATCTGGGACACATACACATATCAAACCCTCAAGGTCTCAGGCCTCGGATTGGTGAAGAGAACCTGGGAGAGGCGGCCATTTCCACAAAGGTTTAGGATATTTATTTGTCTTGAGCACTGGGCATCTCTCATAGTAAGGGATTGTGTTGGTATGGACATACTTTGCCAGTTTTAAAAGAGACTCTGTTATCAAATAGCAGTGTTCTCATGGAAGGCACCAGCAGAAAGAGAGAAAGAAAGAAAGACAGAGAGAGAGAGAGACAGACAGACAGACAGACAGAGACAGAGAGAGAGACAGAGAGAGAGAGAGAGAGGGGGGAGGTGCAATACATCTCTAGCAGTTGGCCCCATATGAACATCATGGTTCTGAGGCTGACATTGAGTGAACCTAGGTCCCCAGCACAGTGAGAGTCTGCTTGGCTCCACTTTTATACATTCCAGGTTACATATAACATGTGATTTTAATGGAGACACTTGATTCTAAACCCCACATTCTTTATCATTTCCTGAAACATCCAGGGTTGTATGAAACAGACTTTGCAGTAATAGGCCCAGCCACATATGAATGTGGTCAGTATTAGAGAAAATTAAACAGGTAGAGAAATAATTGGTATTGGGGCAAGTATGTAGCCATCTGTAGAAAGGTCATTCTGAACCTGCACTTCACACTGTATGCTAGGTCAAACAGCATATGGGGCACATAGATGTTTCATAGGGCCCAATGAGATGGCTCAGTGGGTAAAACTTGATGTCCTGAGTTCAATCCCCACAGCGCACATGGTGGAAGGAAAAACTCAACTCCTGTAAATTGTCCTCTGACTTCTACATGAATGCTGTGCCATTGCTCCCCCACCCCCACCCCATAAGTAAGTAATTAAACAAGGAACTCAGGGAAGCAATACACAGAAAAAGGAGGGTGTGTGTGTGTGTGTGTGTGTGTGTGTGTGTGTGTCCAATATGTGCCACAGCACACATGTGAAGGTCAGAGGACAACTTTTTGGAGTTAGTTCCCTCCTACCATGTGGGACTCTGGGAATTGAACTCAGGTCATCAGGTTTAGCAAGTACCCTTACACACTGAGCCATCTTGCTGGACTCTGATTTTTTTAAGAATATGATAGGATCTCACTCTAACTCATATGAGAAAGGCAATGAGATGGTACGCTGCTGATGCTGAGATACCAATATTTATGTATCTGATTGGCAAAAATCCAAACATTTAATAACATATAGTGTTGGTGAGGCTGTGGGAAAGCAGACATTCCCTTACACACACTACTGGTGGGAGTTCCTAATGCCACCACCCTGTTGATAATGCCCATTAAAGCACAAAAGCTGATTTCTAACCAACAAGCTTGCTCATAGGGGCTCCTGCTCCAGAATCACCTGTACATATACAAAGATGATGGTCTCCAAGTCATTACTGTGTTGGCAGATGGGCAACCACTCAAGTGTCTATCACTTAAAATCTGGGTGGACTAGAGTAAATACACACAATAGAATACCATGGACTTGCAAAATGAGGGGAAATACAAGGGGATCTCCCTGTATATGGATTTGTTAGAATATACAGGGCAGGGCATACTAGCAAGTACAAGAACAAAGTGTAGCACATGTTCACAGTTTGTTGACATTTTTAAACATTTATTTATTTTGTGTGCATGTGTATGTGTGTTGGGAGAGGGGGCATGAACCTGTCATAGCATGCATGTGAAGATCAGAAGGCGACTTGTAGGAATTGGTCCTCTTCTAACAGGTGGGCTGTAGAAATCCAAGTCAAGTTGCTGGGTTTGGCAGCAGGCACCTTTACCTGCCGAATCATCTTACAGGATTCTGGTGTGATGCCTTTTGAGCAAGAAAAGGACAAACTAAAATTATGTATTTGTGTTAGCATAAAGACAACTGGAAGTACAAACCTTAGAGTTCAGAGGTGCTGCTTGCTGTTTTACCTAGCTGGCTAGCCACCAATCCCTCCTGCAGCCTCCCACTTCAACACTGGGGCTACAGACACACTGCCACACCAGCTTTTCTTGTTGTTCTTGTTAAATGTTGGTGCTGGGGATCTGAACATGTGTTCTTGAACTTGTGTACTCATGCTTCTGCAGCAAGCAATTTACCTTCTGAGCCATCTCACTAGCTCTGTGTTCCTGGAGGGAAAAAAAAAGTAGAAAATAAGATGGATAAAGAAATCTTTCACTCTAACTTTCTGCAGTGTTTTGACTTTTGAGCCATGAGACTACATTAGTTAATAAAGACAATCCATCTCAAACAACTTTTTATTATCTTTACATTTATTTTGTCAGTTGTTCTTTTCTATACCCTGTGTTAATTTTAGCTCTCAGTAACAACTCTAACCTAGTTTTGGTCTCTCTTCAAAACAATGAACTGAATTAGGACAAAGTCAGTTGTATTTGGTCCAAGAGTATAGTCAGCAGACACTAAGCAAGACAATTTCTCAAGGACAGTAGGACATTTGAGACTTATTAAGGCAAAGGATGACAATAACTCAGTTTAAAATAACAAGTGGCTTGTCCTGGGAGAACCAAAGCTTCAAGAAGATTCTCTAGAGGGAAGATTCAGGTCAATGCCACCATGAGGTTCTACCGACCCATTGGTGGCATTTGGAAGCACCAAGCATGCCTGAACACATTTGATGATCAATGGAAAGAGGAAAAAGGACTGAGATTATGGACAGGTTTAAGGCAGGTGGGTTAGACTTTTAGCCTCCATCACTTTGAAAGACAACAAAGTGAATTGAAAAAAACAAAAGCAAAAACAAAAACAAAAAACAAACCAAGGTAGAAAAAAAGAATCAGTGACTCAAATCAACATTAAATAGGCAAGAAAATAGAGAAGATTTTGACTGTCTACCAATATTTTGGTAAACTCTCCAAATATTCCTGTGAGATGGGCTTAATTATGCAGTCTAATGATAAGGAAACAGGCTCAAGTGGATTAATTGAGCCCAACTCAGGAAGTAGTCATTAAGCTATGGTCTCTCTGATGTCACTGCTTCCTCCTTTTTGTAGTATTGCTTGCAAATTTGTACTTTAGCAATAGGCTATATAGAAGTTGTCACCCTTCTCCAAATAGCCCTAGATCTTCTGATGTCCCCAGCTGCCACTTTCACCAACTGATAAAGCCTAAAGCCTCCTAAGAACTGCCCTTAGATTTGCCTCACCTCCTGTGCTCCAGATGGTCTTGCTAGTCATTGGCTTTCCCCCTGCCCTGCCCTGAACCCACGTAGTTGTAGTTACAACTTTAAACGATGTTTTAAAAGAGATTTATTTATGTATATGGGAATCTTGCCTACACCTAAGTCTGTGCACCATTGCATTCAGTGCCCCAGTCAGTCAATAAAAGATGCTTGATTCTCTGGAACTGGAATTATAGAAGTTTGTGAGCCATCACCGTGGGTGCAGGGAACTGAACCCCCATCTAATACTAAAGCAGCCAGTGCTTTTAACAGCTGAGCCATCTCTTCAGCCCATTGGAGCTATAGCATTTATGGAGGCCTCTTGAAAGGATGACTATCTTGCCTTAAACTTTTGATTGTTTTGAAGCTTTTCCACTAGAGAAATGTGCTCTGGTGGGTTAGTGACCCTGTCCAATGGTATGAGTCTTGTTTAACCTATGGTGTGCTTTCTTGCCTAGCGTGCTAGCAAGACTCCATCTGGCCCCTGCTCTCTACTCCACTGCTTACTTACTGCTACAGGAAACTCTAAAATGTGTTAGGAAGAAAATAAGGTCTTCTCTTTAATTTGAGAGACATTATTTAGGAGTGGAGGGGTCTTGACTCCATCTCCTTTTGCTTTGAACTCTGGGTCTTGGTGCCAAGCCCTAGGGAGTTCTGTTATATTTCTGGATCCGCCCCTCATCTCGTGTTTAGCAAAGCCAGCAGCCATTTTTGGCTCTAGAGGCTTATGGCTAATTTCTTTCAGGCCAGTACCTCCCAACTTTCCACCCTGCAGAGGTAGCACATCCTTTTCTTGTTTTCAATCTACTCTTTGCTGACTGCCCAGCCCTCCTTTGATATGCTATACTACCCAGACTAGTAAAATTCAAGTATATTTAATCACTTAAATACAAGTTTTGTCCCTCTATTTGACTGGCAGAGGCATAAACATACAGGTATGCACATATATAAAACACTCAAATGCTGGCATTTGCCCAAAATCATACACCACCCACCATCACAAGATGCTTTCACCATTTCTACTGGGTCTCTTTGTGACAGCCCAAGGACCTTGTCTCAAACAAGGCCCTATCTGTGAAGTCAGAAAACTTCCAATGCTGCACTCAGTTTGACTAAGCCATAAAGGGACAACCACAAGTCCCGACTCTTTATAGATCAATTTAATACACACATGTGTGTCATCCCCAGTGCCTGAGATTAGAGGTCTTTGGAAGAACACGGCATTCATTGATATTCTTCTCATAGCTGGGAGCCGTGCTAAGCAGTATCTTTTTTATTGATGAGACGTGAGCCCACAGGCCTGAGTTCCCTCTACTGATGGTCGCTCCTCTGGCCAGCCCCTTCTGGAAGTCTGCAAAAGCTATTTCCCATCTTGGAGTTGCTAAGAGAACCGTGGAAGACCACGCTTCTGGGAAAAGAAGCCACAGGCAGTTGCAGTCCCTACTTGAACTCTGGGAACAAACCACCCACTTTCCACACTGTTGCAATTTACTACAAGTCTTAGCAGGAGCGGGCCCTGTTTCAGCCTGGCACCTAAACGTCTGGGATTTGGAAATTTATAATTGGTACTTGAAAGAGTCATAGCACTTCTGGGGGGGGGGAGAAAAGGTTGAAAGGCTTTCTCACCAACATTGTTACTTACACATGCCAGGTAATTTATAACGTAAGTCCTCACGACTCTGTTACCCGTGTGAGAGCGAGGACTCTTTCTGGCAAGGACATCTGTGCCTCTCAGAGACCCATAGCACAGCCAGCTTCTTAGGGCTCTTAATTCCCTATACTCGAGAAAGTGAGGCAGGAGTGGAGATTCAGGTGGGAATGCTCTGCAGGTACAAAGGAATTTTGCCAACCATGACCTCATATTCCTGCTTGCATGCAAATGTCTCCTAAGATCTAAATATATTGAGTGAGAAGCCATAATAGAACGATCTACTTCTTCAAGGTGTAAGAAGCTGATGGAGTAGCTCTAGCTAATTGAGGCAAATGGCCACACTCCCGTAGATTCATGGATCTCTGTTTTAAAGTCCCAAGCCTGTCATTTTAAATATATGCTAAATAGACTTTAAAAAGTTAAAGAAGTACAAAGCATGTGTGTTAAAAAAAATTTTTTTTTTTTTGAAGAATCAGAAGTAATGAGAAGAGGGAGAATTCTCAATCACCACCCTTCTATCCAAAATCAAATCAAGCCAAGAACATTTGGGTGGAATTTCATCCAGGCCTTTTTTTCTTTTTTTCTTTTTTTTTTTTTTTTTTTTTAGCTCTGCCTTTTAAGATTTTGCTCTTTTAAAAAATTTATTCCTTTGCCAGTATTTGCCACACCAAATACAAAGTGGATGTTGTAAGGCTGCTCAGAAGGGTGTGTCAAAGGAAAAAGCCCTATTCTTAATCACCTTCTGGGCTGTGTAGAGAGCCTCGGGGCTCCTTCTCTGCCAGCGCCATTCTGAGAGAAGGGGCTGGGGCTCTTCACAACCTAACGGGAGCTGTCTTCTTGATCCTTTTTCTTCTTCTGCATGTGTGAATGTGTGTATAGGCCTGGAGGCCACAGGTGGATGCTGGGTGTACTTTTGGTTGCTTTCCATCCTCCTTTAGGAGGCACAGTCTCTAGACTAGTGGGCCAGTGTACTCTAGAGCCTCCTGCCTCTGCCTTCCCAGTGCTGGGACTACAGGTGTGCACCGCTGTACCTGGCTTCTTATGTGGGTCCTGGGATCTGAACTCATCTCCTCATGGCTGCACCTCAACGACTGAGCCATCTCCTTAGCCTGTCTCTCTGTCTTTGTGTTGGTATTTTTGATCATTGTCCGTGGTCCTGGGGACTGAGCCCAAGGCCTTGCAGATGGGCAAGTCCTCTGCTGCTGAGTTATAACTACAGCCCAAACATCACCCCTTGGAAGTGTTAGTTAACTTACATGCTGCCCTCTCAATTCAGTCAGAAACCAGCAGTTTCCTCACTGAGGAAAACAGGTACCCCTTAGTAGTGGCATGCCTTAAAAAACAGGGCCAGAGCCTGAGCGGGTCACTGCCAGGGTGTTTCTAGGGGTCAGTTCTGTTTCAGAAAAGCACCACTGAAAGTTGACAAGATTAATAGCAGGTTAAGGAAATCTAAACCCAGGCTGGAGGAATGCCACAAAAGTCATTAGCACAGGAACACACAAACGCCATCCCCGCCCCCCCTTCCCGCCATCAGATCCCGGAAGAGCTCCCATTGCTCAAAGCTGGGTGAGAACGCCCTGGGAATGTATGATTGGGCTATGTGCAGGAAAGGCTACATAATTCATAGACTCCAGTACAAAATGGAAATCATCAGTTCTTATGGACACATCAAACCATGGGGACCCATGTGTCTTCGCGTGCCTGTTCTGGTTGTATGAATCTGCCTTGTATAGAGAGAACTCTGCTTTTTTTTTTTTTTTTTTTTTTTTTTTTAGAAATAAAGGACTGTAGTTCACTGGACCAAATAGAATAAACTTGAACCCTTTATTGTAATAAGCTCTTATTAATTCAAGGGCCAGGAATTAAGTAAGCAAATAGCCAAGAAAGAAAAAAAAAACCCTGCTATGTGGAATAACTGTATCTTCCCATTCTGCTCAGAATTAGACTGTCTTCCTATAAGTTATCTCACATCTCACATTTTATATAAAGAGACAGTGATTCTGGGAAGCGATCAGGAGCAGGGTTCTTGTGGGTTTCACTTTGAACTCTGCCAAGGCACTTAGCACGGTACTTGGCACTCACTCACGTTGGATGAATCAGTTTGAGAATTGCCAGAATGTAGGGTTTTGAGAAGGAAAGGACAAATGGGGACCTAATGGCTTTATTTCTAAAAGAAAGAAAGAAAGAAAGAAAGAAAGAAAGAAAGAAAGAAAGAAAAGAAAATGAAAAACTCCAAAATTGGAAAAAAACCAGGAAGCATTTCTCTTGGTGCCCAGGCAGAGCAGAAGGAGACACAATTGCACCATGGGCAAGCTTCGGTGAGAGGAGTAAACAAGGGAGAGATTATACATAATTATAGACAATCACGTTTCAGGGGGTAAACAGCAATCAAAAGCAAGGAGGTGCCGAAGCCTGGCCCCTTTCCAGTTCAACCCAGGAACCAGCAGTAGAAAGGAGGCTCTGGTAGGATGCCTACCCCCAAAAGAACTATTTTCAGCCAGCCAGGGGCTGGCCTCTTGAGCTGTTTTGATTTTACTTTTCTTACCCAGGCGTGGGGTGGGCAAGATGGAGGCGCTTAGCTGTTCTTTAGTGCTTTAGACTTTTTTTTAAAGTACCCTAGGCCAAAAAAAGAAGAGGGAAAAAAAAAAAAAAGATCTACTCTCCAAGGAACACTGAAACCAAAGCCAAATCATTTGAAATGCTTGGCTAGTACAGAGGAAAAAGGAGAATTTCTGAACTAAAATTTCTCCATTTGTTTAATATAACGGGGAACATTAAAATGCATTATTTGAAAAGCAAACATATTCCAAGAGATTCAGCTTCTGAAAAACCGAAACAAGAGACAAATACAATTCTGATAACTCAGAACCCCAAAACATGTTTTGAAGAAACATTATTTTTCATTTAGCCGATTTGGTGATCAAGTTATTCTGCTATCAACAGAGACTCTGCTGTCTTCTGAGTTTAGGCAAACTGGCAGCATTAACACTTAATCGGATGCTGTCAAAACTGACTTGGGAATCCGGAGTTAAAGCATTGTCCCAGCACCAGATGGCTGAGGCACAGGCCTGGAAGGGAGCAGCTCTTATGGCCCTGCTCAAAATCTGCTCTGCACACCCTGAGGCCCACGAGTATCAGCAGGGTAATCTTTACCCCTGTGCTTAAATTAAATGTGTATTTCACACATAATTATAGGGTTCTGTGGGACTTCCAAGATGGTATCCACCTGAATTAATCACGCAAAGCTTCTATGCAGGTAATTAACCTGGTAGAAATAGCCCAAGGCATCGAAATTACCAAAACGGCCTCAATTGGGACATTGAAACAGACATTGAAACATCCTCAGTGGCCTAACAAAGCCAGGCCCAAAGACAGTAGTTTGTGTGTGCCGACATCGCCTGGTAACTTGGGCGATATGCAAGGCTATGGGTTTCACTCTCAGAGCCACTGACTGGGAATGGAGAGAGGAGTCAAGAAGACACAGGGTACAGAGCCAAGCAATTCTGCTTAAAGTGCTCAGAAGCTCAGTCACAGATGAGCCCACTAGGTTTTCAAACACACTTGCAAATCAACCAACAGGGCTGTGACATTGCAGTCTCAAGGCCTCAGCTCCTGAGTTTCTGACTCCTGTGTGGATAGGAGATGGCTTGCTAGAACATTAGTCGCCACAGGTGAGTGGTAACTTCCAACTGTGCATGCTGTGGCCTTGAATTCAGGACAAAACTTGGAAATAAGGGTAACAGAAGTTCCCTAGGTAGCTAACTAAGAAGGTGCAAAACCTGAGGTCTGCTTGAAGACTATCTTTCCAACAAGGTCCCTGCTGATGCTGTTCTGTCTCAGACACCTCATTTTGCCCTTTGTTACTTTAATATTCAAAGTATGCATTCCAGAGAAGTGATGTTAGCATCTCACTGAAGCTTGCTAGAAATCCTGCATCTCTGAGTCTACCCCATGCTGAATCCTGAATCAGGCTATGCTTGTTCACTAAGACCTTCAAGTGATTGTCATCACAGGCCTTTTAAGATGTGTTGACTTAGGTCACAACAGCAGTCTGCAACCTTAATGACACTTGGGGACATCCTGGAAGCTTTTACAACAAGCAGATACCTGGGACCCAGCTCTAGAGTGTTCTGATTCTGCTGTTCTTGGTGTAGCCTGGGCATCCAGAGTTTTAAAATGTGCTTAGGATTTCAGATATGGAGCCAAGGTCTTGGAGAAGCCACAGCTTTCCACCATGCAAAGTGTTTGTTGGGAGTTTGCTGCCAACAAATGTCTAGCCTCAGCAGGGAACCTTCTCCCAGCAGGAACATTTACCCTGCTTGTTGTCTTTTGGGGTAGCCAGTCACAGCAAGCATTCATGGCCAGGAAGGAAAAGTGTCTTAGAATGTGAGTACTCTGAGCATGCACAAAAATTACTAAAGGTGGGGGGGAGCACTGTAGGGAAAAAAAAAAAAGCATGTCTATAATTAGTATTCTTGGGAAGATAGTGGAGGACATTGCAGAGATAAAACAGGAAAAAACCTATTATGAAGAAAGGAGCAGTCTGAGAATAAGGAAAGCATTCTCAGAGACGAAAAACCAATGTAAAAATAAAATGCTCACCAGAGCAGTAAATGGCAGCCCAGATAATACAGAAGGAATTAGTGAATTATGGAAGGTGCTTTCCAAATGCCCAATGAACTGAATAAAAGTCACCAATCATCCAGGACATTTTATACAACAGTCTCAGGGGCCCTGCACTGGCTGAGGATTCAGCAGCATCAGGTAATAGTGGAACCCATTGTAGACAAGTGTCCACAGGTGATGCTGATGATCTACCAGATTCTGGAGCCAGACCAGTACAGACAGGTGTAAGGGTTCTCCCAAACCCCTACGAACCAGATGGGTATGTCAGAACAAGCAATTGGAGGTTCTTAGAAACAGCCATGATGATTTAGATAAACAGCACAGGGATAGAAGGTGACTTGCTGGTACACTAGTCACCATAGGCGAGTGATGACTTCCCAGCTGTCTATGCTGTGACCTTATATGCAGGACATATCTGTAGACTAGATTCTATAACAGCAGTTCTGTAAGTCATAAATGAGATGTAGATGATAAGATCAATAAATAATTCCAAGGGGCTTAGGGGGGTTGTCCAGTTGGTAGAGTGCTCACCTAGTATGTACAGAGCCCTGTGTTCCATCCCTCACACCTCATAAACCAGCTGATATCGAGTGCCTATAATACCAGAACTCTGGAATTTTACACAGGAGGATCAGAGTTCAAGGTCATCTGTGGCTACATAGAAAGGTTGAGGCCAGACAGGAGACACAGTCTCAAAAAGAATAAAGTACACAGTTTCATAGTTTTCAGAGCTTACTTATGCAACAGCCTTCAATGTCTCACTGTAGAACATTTTGTCATCCTCCAAAGACCACACAATCCCTGGAAGCACTCTGAATTGTCTTCCTTTTCAACCTTACACAAGTCTACACCCCCATTAATCTGGACTTTCAATAGAAATAAGAGCATAGAATATTGACTTATTGCGACGGATTCTTTCATTAAAAAATGTTTTCAAGATCCATCCATATTGTAGTATGTGTCAATACATCCTTCTTTGGAGTTGATTAATATCCCACTGTATAGACATTACGTGTGTGTGTGTGTGTGTGTGTGTGTGTGTATTCAGGTACCTGTCCTTTCTTTTGTTATGAGTGCCTTGCGCATGCATGTGTGTGTATGTGTGATGGTGTGTGTGTATGGGGAGGGTGCTCAGAGAGTAACTTTCAGGCCTTGTTAGGCACGTACAGTGAGCACCTGTACCCACTGAGCCATCCTGTGGGACCTCACCATGTTTGTTTGTTTAGGTCATGTGGTATCTGTGTTTAGGTTAGTGAGGGACTGAAAAAGCTGTTTACAAAGTAACTGCACCATTTTACAACCAAACCAGTGACACATGCGCATCTTAGCATCCCCATAGCCTTTGCAGAGTTTGTTTGCCTTTTTAATTTTGAGCACCAGTGTGTGTGTATGTGTGTGTGTGTGTGTGTGTGTGTTTGTGTGACTGTGTATGTAGTGCTGAGATTTGAACTCAGGTCCTCTGGCAAGGCAGATGCTCTGTCATTGAGCTATATCTCCAGCTCTTCTTACTGTGATTCTGATTTACAATTCCTTGATGTCTAATTTTACTCAGCGCGTTTGCATGCTTGTGCTTTGTATTCTACAATGGGTCAATGTGGGGAGGTACAAAGGTCCTCCACACCCTCCATCTTGTCCCAGACTGTGTCCTGGGACCCTGAAGCAGAGAAAGTGCTACTTTCATTGTTGTTTTGGGGGATTGTCACTGGCCATGTAGTGATGGAAAATGACAAAGAAGAGCAACATGCTCCATGTGTTAGTAAAGATGGAACATCAATATTTGGCTCTCTTTAGCATCTGACAGTGCTGTATGCACACAACTCAGGCTATGTGACCTACAGTCATATCTGTTCCCCCTAAGAGTTACATTGTCTTAGTTGTTTCATTTTGATCTATTCCTTCATCTTGACTTACTTAATACCTGTGCATATGGTGTGAGGTCAGAATGCCACTAGGTTGGTTCAAGTGGCTATCTAGTTGGGCCAGCACCATTTGCTGTGAAAATTATGCTTCCCCCCATTTCACTGAATTTCCATTGACCATGAATGCAAGTACCTGGACTCTGTTATGCTCCATTGGTCTGCCACCCTGATCTCCCCATCTGGGTCAGGGCACAGGATTGTAGTTGGTTATTGGGAAGTGTAATTCTTCTGACTTCATTTTCTTTTGAGAGGCTTTTAGAACTCGGGGTCTCCTGCATTCTCTATACACATTTTTAAATCAGCCTGTCCATGTCTATGGTGCAAGGCAAAGGCACTGAGATCTCTATAGAACTTCCATTGAATCTGCACATCAATGCTAGGTGCATTATCATCTTAAGAGTATTCTCCTGACCTTGGGAGGCTGCTGCCACTCTAAACAATTATGTAAGACCCCATTTCCTTCAAAAATAGTTTATACTGCATGGTTTGTGAAGTTCATCCCAATATTTTTATTCTTTCTCATGTGATAATCAATGAAGTTATTTTCTTAATTTTATATTTATATTTTATTAGTAGCATATAGAAATATAATTGTTTTTTAAATATTGACCCTTAGCTCAAATAGATTTTTTGAGATTAGTCAGATTTTTTTATCCATAAGATTATATCATCTTTTTTTTTTTTTTTTTTTAAAGATAGCCCTAGTTTTTCTTTCCAATCTGGACATTTGTCAGCACCTTTGCTTCATTCCTAACTTTAGGGGAAAGCAGGGTCTTTCACACTAAGCATGCTGATAGTTCCCTTGGGGCTGTAGACACAATTCTCACACTGGAAGACATTTCCTCTGTGAAAAACAAAAGAGTGACTCCCCAAGAACCCCCAAATCCCTGGATATCGTGATTAAAATAAATTGTATAATGAAAAAGAATGAAGTTAGTAGATACAATTAAGATTGACTTTATGATAAGATTATCCTGGACTATCTAAGTGGCCCAGTGTAGTCAGAAGGGTCCCTAAAATGTGAAGAGATACAAGAGGTCCCAAGAGACCTCTTTGGTCTTTGATAATAGAGCTTTGATAATAGAAGAGAGGGATTGTGTCCCAAATACGTGGGCAACCTCCAGAAGCAATAAAGTAGTTTCTACTTTAAACATACAAATAGAATACAGCCATGATGATACTCTTTTTTTTTGTCACAGAAGCCCAGAAGTGATAGACATCTATCTAATGTACAGAATTGTAAAATAAAAAAATTATCTGACTCCTCCAGCTTCTTTTTTAAAAGACATATTTATGTATCTATCTGCATGTACACCTGCACACCAGATCAGGCTCCCACTATAGTTGGTTGTGAGCCACCATGTAGTTTCTGGAAGAACAGCTGGCACTCTTAACCACTGAGCCATCTATCTCTCCAGCACCTAAACCCCAACTTCTTAAACTGTAGGTTGTTGACCCTATGGGAGGTACACCTTGCCCTGTGAGTGCCTTCCCAACATGAAATATCAATGAAGGCTACATCTTGGCTCATATTTGAAATTGTGCTGTGATTTGCAGTGATTTTTTACAGTCTATACAAAATTCTCTGTACATTAATTTCCATGAAATTGGGGTTTCTTTAGGATCCTAGATAAACTTACAGAAAGTGAAAGTATTAGTGTTCTCATCACTGTGGCAAAATACCCGAGGAAACAACTTAAAATAACGGAAGGTTTACTTCGGTGCAGTCTCAGAGGTCTCAGCCCAAGGCTGGCCAGGTCTATTTCGTCAGACCTGAGGCCACATGGAATATTATAGCTACAGAAGCATGCATGAGGGGCTATTTACCTCTGAGAGAGAGGTTTGAAGGAGAGGAAGGAGGAAAGGGAGGAGGAAGAACGTAATGAATGGGGAGGCAGAGAAGAGAAAATGAGAACACAAGAGAGAGTGATCAAACATGTGCCTGGGACAGAACAAGGTCCCCAAGGGCACATTCTTAGATTGTTAGTGACCCATTTCCTAACATTCCCATCCCTTTCAATTAGTACCTCAAATTAGAAATCTGTCTGTGGCTCAATCCATTGATCAGGGCAGGGCCTTCATGACTGAATACATAGCTGGGGATCGATTCAACAACACACAAGCCCTTTTGAAGGACAGTCCATGTACAAGCCATAGCAATGATTCTTAGAGCAGGGGTAGCCATCTTGCAGAACAAATAGAGAAAACCAACCCAAACTAAGACAACCCCAAATCTGACGTCATTTATGTCTTGGTCTAGCTGGGTCATAACCTCCCAGTCACTTAAGCCAATGCACTTCTGATTTATGTTAACTTAGTTTGAATTTGTAACATTTACAATAGAAAGAGTTCTGACTAATTCAAGAATTCCCAGAAAAGGATTGGTTAAATGAATTATAATGAATCTAAGTAAATTATAGAACGTTAAAGTACATCTTTCAGGAAAAAATTCATTCAAGGATTCCCATTCTTGGTATGTTCTCTGCCTCCTACTTGCAGTTTGAAATGTGAGCTCTCAGCTATTCTGGTCACCATGCCTTTGCTGTACCATCATAGACTAAAACCCTCTAGAAGTATAAACCAAATTCAGTTCCTTCATTTATTAGATGCATTGGTCATAATGTCTTATCACAGCAATTGAAAAGTAACTAATGAAGATGGATGGTCTTAGTGGGGAAGATTTTAGGAAATCTGTTGCCAACTGTTTTGCAGGAAAAGCCAGTAGGGGATATGATATTAACCTGTAGCTAGATTCCCTCAAACTGGTGTCACTCGCTAGGACTTGTCAGAGCTCATTGAATTCAAGCACTGCTGGGGCTCGTGATGTGATTGTTGATATCAAAAGTTTCTAGGCTCATTTAGGAGACAAACACTGAGTGTGTCTTTGTATAATAATCCAGATCAGTTTGATTGAGGTGGGGAAACTTACCCTAAATGTGAAAAGCAAATCAATAGGCTATGGTCCCAGGCTGGATAAAAAACGAGAATGCAAAGGGAACGAACAGTAGCATTTATCTCTCTCTACTTCTTGATAGGGAGTTCAATGTGACCAGCTGCCTCACAGCTCTGCCATCACACCTTCCCTACCACAATGGACTCTACATTCCAAACAATGAGCCAGAGTAAATCCTCCTACCTTAAATTGCTTTTGTCAGATATTGTCTCAGCAGCGAGAAAAGTAACTCATTTAAGAAATGACCACAAAAGTTATCAGATCTAAATTCCCACTTTGAGGAGTAACTAAGAGTGAACTGGGCCTTCTAGTAGAATTAAGTTCTCCCTCTCCTGATGTCAACTACAGCTAGATGATGTGCATCCTCCTTAAGTGTCCCAGTGTGTGTAGAGTGACATTTTAGTACATTTCCCCCAATGACGTAAGAAGCTTCTATTATTGTGATAAAACCATGACCAAAAGCAACTTGAGAAGGAAAGGGCTGATTTCGCTTGCAGTTTCACATCAAGGTCCATCATTGAAAGAAGTCAGGGCATGAACTCAAGCTGGAACCTGGAGACAATAATTGAAGAAGAGGCCATAGAGGAACTCTGCTTACTGACTTGCTCTCCACAGCTTGCTCAACCTTCTTCCTTATACACCTGAGGACCACCAGCCCAGGGGTGGCACCACCTACAGCAAACTGGGCTATCCCACACAAATCATTAATCAAGAAAATGCATCACAGGCCAATCTTGTGGGAGCATTTTTCTCCATTGAGAGTCTCTCTTCCTAAATGACTCTGGATTGTGTTGTTGACAAAACTCTAGCAGAGAGAAAGTAAAGACATGGAGCTAAGACAAAACATTATATGATACCACTCCAATTTAGGATTATATAGCCATTTTTTAGGGCTGCCATAATGTAGCACCATAGAAGAGGTGGCTTAAGAGATCAGATTCCTTAAAACTCTAAGCAATAGTGGAGAGAGGGACTAGACTGGCCTTCCCCTGTAATCAGATTGAGGACTACCATAATTGTTAAACCTTTGTCCAGTAACTGATGGAAGCAGATGCAGAGATCCACAACTAACCACTGGGCTGAGATCCTGGAGTCTAGTCAAAGAGAGGTGGGAACAATAATATGAACAAAGAGATCAAGACCATGATGGGCCAACACACAGAAACAACTGACCCTAGCTAGTGAGAGCACACCGTCTCAGACTGACAGCTGTGGAACCTGCATAGGACCGAACTAGACACTCTGAATGTGAGTGACAGTGGGTACATAGGGCAGTTTATGAGGCCACAGGGAGTAGGTCCAGGATCTATCTCTAATACATGAACTGGATTTTTGGAGCCCATTTCCTATGGAGAGATATATTACTTAGCCTAGACACAGTGGGTAGAGCCTTGGTTAGGCCTCATTGTGGTGATGGGACAGATTTAGTTGACTCCATTGGGAGGCCATACCGTCCCTGAGGAGTGGGTGGAGGGGAAGAGGGGGAGAGGAAGAACTGGGATTGATATGTAAAATTGAAAAATAAAATAAAATACATAATTTTTTTTAAAAAGACAAGATTTCTTTCTCGAAATATGGAGGCTCTAAGGTGGAGGCAGGAATGGGTTCTTTTCTCCCCAGACCCAGATTTATTAAGTAACTTACACAGATTTGTATTTTCCCAGCACTGTTAATGCTACACAGCATATACACTGTAATATGATGGTGTCTAGGTCATTAATGTCTCCCATCTAACACGTTCACTTTTTGCAATGAACATTGATATGGTTTGAATAAGAAATAGCCACCATAGGCCCATGTGTTTGAACAGTGAGTCACTACCGGTGGCATTATTTGGGAGGCTATGGAACCTTTAGAAAGTTGTTGGAGGAAGTATGTCACTGAGGGTGGGCTTTATAGCCTGGTTCCACTTCCTGTACCTGCTCTGTTTTCTGAGTGCAGCAGCAATGTTATCAACCAGCTTCCTGGTTCTACTGCCATGCTCTCCCTTGTTTGTTCCCATGTCTTCCCCACGATGAAAGACTCCATCCCTCTGGATCTGTAAAGTGAAGTAAGCCCTTTCTCCCTTAAGCTGTTTCAGTCAGGGTGCTTTATCACAGCCACTGAGATGAAACTAGGACAAGAACAGTATCTTTTTTATAAAAACAATTTCTTAGAACAAAGTCCATTACTACTAATTGCAGTGACCGTGATGTATGATAGACTCCAGAACTTATTTGTCTTAAATTAACCTTCTCACCCTCTAGTCAACCCCTAAACTTCTCAGCCACCCCACCCCAGGATCCCTATAACCACCACTCTACTTCCTGCTTCTATGAGTTCAGCTTTTCTAATTTCTAGATATAAACAATATCCTGCATAGCTGCCTGTCCCTGGCTTATTTCTGCTAACACAAAGCCATCCAGGTCTATCCACATTGTTCTTAGTTCATCCTGATTGCTCTTTCGCAAACACTCTAGGATCCTACTATGTACATATGCCTCATGCTTCTTTATCTGTCCATCTATTAATAGACACTTGAAGCCTTCCCTTGACTTCAAGTCATTGTGTCTAGTGATTCAGTGATCATGAGAATGGCACTCACTTTTAAGTATACTGATTTATTTTCCTAGGATAAATATCCAGGAGTAGATTTGATGGAGCATATGGTAGTTCAGTTTAGAAATATATTGTTGAGACAGTATCTCCCATATCCTAGGCTGGCCTTGAACTCAATATATACCAGAGGGATGACCCTGCACATCGGATCCTCCTATCTTTATCTCCCAAGTGCTGGGATTTAGTTTATGTAGTGCTGGGAATTGAATCCATGGCTTCTTGCAAGCTAAACAACTGAACTACATCTCCAGTACCCTGCCCCCTAATTTAAAATTTTTAAAGAAACCTCTATATTATTTCCTACCACAACTGTACTAATTTGCATTCTTAACAGTGTGTAAGAGTACCCTATGCTATATCCTCAACACTCATAGTCATTTGCAATCTATTTATTTTGAGGTAGGTGTTCTTATTGTAAAGACCAGACTAGGTTCAAATTCATGATCTTCCTGCCTTAGTCTCCCCAATGCTGGGATTAGAGTTGTGTGCAACGTATACACTACCTTTTGTCTTTTTGATACTAACCAGTTTAACACATGAGAAGTGGTAGTTCATTGTGGATCTAATTTGCATTCTAGTGATGACTGGTGACACTGAATTCATTTTAAACATTCCTATTGTGACTATGGTGATTTGAATAAAAATAGCCCCAAAGGCTCATAGGAGATTGTACTCTTAGGAGGTATGGCCTTATTGAAGTAGACGTGGTCTTGTTGCAGGAAGTATGTCAGTGGGGGGGGGGGGCATCTCATTTTGAGATTTCAGATGCTCAAGCCAGGCCCAGTGTTGCTTTCTCTTTCAGCTGCTTGCTGATCCAGATGTAGAACTCAGTTGCCTCTCCAGCACCATGTCTGCCTGCATGGTGCCATGCTTCCCACCATGATGATAATGGACTAAACCTCTGAACTGTAAGCACCCCAATTAAATGTTTTCCTTTATAAGAATTGTTGTGGTCACATGTCTCTTCACAGCAATGAAAGCCTAGCTAAGACAATGATTTACCCACAGTCTTTTGGAAATGTCTTCTTGAGTCCTCTGTTCAACTTTCCAATAGAACTGTTAGTTTTCTTGCCATGGAAAGTTTTTTTTTCTTTTTCCCTTTAGTTCCATGTACATTTGGGATACTAACCTTTGCTTTTTAAATTATATTTAGTGTGTGTGTGCATGTGTGTTCATCCATGCCAATGTTGTGGAACCACTTTGGGAGTCAGTTTTCTCCTCCTACCATGTGGGACCCAAAAGCAAACTCAGGTGATAAGGCTTGGTGGCCAGCATCTTTACTCACGAAGCATTTCACTGGTCCAAGGGATATCAACCTTTTTTCAAATGTATGCTCTTCAGATGTTTTCTCCCCTTCTTCAGCTGTCCTTTCACTCTTTGCTATGTAAAAGCTCTCCTGTTAAACACAGTCTACTTGTCTGTTTTTATTTTGGTCACCTGCATAGCCTCAAGATCACTGCTCACAAAGTCAACAGCCTCCCCTCTGTTCATGACTTCAGATCTTACACACATGTTTTAAGTCCATTTTGAGTTGATTTTTGTAGATGGTTGAAGTTACAGATCTAATCTCAGTCTCCATGTGGGAGTTGGTTCTCTCCTTCTCCCATGTGGGTTCTGAGGAATAAAGTCAGGTCCTCAAGCATGGTGGTAGTTGCCTTTACCTGCTGAACCATCTTACAACTTCTCCATCTTATTTTTAAAAGACAGGGTTTCTCACTGAACTTGGAGGTCACCAATTTGGCCAGGATTACTAACTAGCAAGCCCAGGGCTTCTCCTATCTCTGCTTCCTGAGCTCTGGAATTTGATACGGACACCACTACATCTAGCTTTCCCACGGGTTATGAGGGGTCCCAAACTCCGGTTTTAGTATACTTTGAAATAGAGGAGTGTAATTCCTCAAAATTTGTCCCTTTTGGTTAAGATTTCATCTACATTTACGTTTACAGGCACTTACAAATTTTAAGACTTCCTTTTTCAAATAACATTGGAATTTCAATAGTGATTACATTGAATCTGCATGACAATTTCAACGGTTTGGGTTAACAGTATTACTTTATCCAACCCCTGAACACAGTCAAGGGTGATGATCTGGTCGAGTGGTAGAACCCTCACCTAAAATGAATGCAGTGTATCTTTTTATTCATGAAGTCTTTACTTTTTTCACCAAGTTTTATAGTTTTCTATGTATGAATCATTTATCTCCTTAGTTAAGTTAGTCTTAAATATTTATTTTTTATGCTTTAATAAATGGGATTGCTTTAATTTATTTTCCAATTATCTCACTATCAGTACATATAATGCTACTGTTTTAAATTGTAGTGGTGAGTGGGCACCCTTGTATTGTCTCTGATGTGCTAGTGTGTATGACTTTATTACATTGAAAGATGTTCCTTCTCTATCTAATTTGTTTTTATTGTGAATGCGCAGTCTGAGTGGGTCTGAGATTTCCCTTAAGAAGCAAAAGTGGCATTGAGGACCAAAGCCTGTGTCTGAGGATGCCGGCCTGATTTTCCTAATGACTGACAAGTTCCCACAGGTACACACATCGACTTTTCATATATTTGACACTTTTGTCTCAAGTGACTCACTGACTAATTTTAAAAACTGTAGTGCCTGAGAGTGGGACTAACATAACAAGCACCTAAAATGTGGGAGACACCTTGGGATTGGGTAATGGGAAGAGGCTGGTGGGTTCTAGATGCCTGTGAAAAGAAAACCCTAAGCTTTGTTGAACAGACTGTTAGTGGAAATATGGATGTTAAAGTCTGCCAGTGAGGTCTCCGGAAGAGGTGAGGAACGTGGGAAGCTTATATTGCTGCACACACATATCATATGCAGAATGTTGTTGGAAATATGAATGTTAAATATGCTGTTAAGGAAGGCTGGGACGGGGGGGATATGTTACTGAAGTCTGGAAGGCAAAACATCCTTCTTGCATAGTGATGGGAAGTACATCTGAATTTAATCCCATGGTAGTAAGGAGAACAGAACTTACAAACAGTAAAGTTGGCTATTTAGCTAAGGAGATTTCTAAGCAAAGTGTAGAAGGTACAGCTGGTTTCCTCTTACTGATTATGAATAATATAAAACATAGTGAGAAAATCTGCTAAGCAAAAAGGAAATGTAGCTTGATAGTTTGAGACATTCTCAGCCTACTGAAATAACAAATAAAATAAAAAGGCAGCATCAAGAGATTCACTGTTAGGGTATCTTGCTCTCTAAAGAAAGCCAAGGGTGTGGCTGGACATCCTCTTGCTAGTGCTGAAATGTGGTTACACTTCAGTCACCTCAAGAGAAGCTGAACAGAGATGTGGATTACACGGAAGCATCCATGGAGGATGCTCAAATCCTCATCTAATGGCTCAGATCTCTGGTATACATGGGTTTTGAGGGTGTTGGTCCAGCAGAAACAGTGCCAACTCTGAATGAAAGGGACACAGAAAAGACAAAACAAAGGTCCACTATAGGCTCCCAGCAAGCCACGAGCAGCACCAGAAGCGATAACACCACTTAGCAGCAAGTGTGCATTGCCCCTTAGGAAGAAGGCCCAGAGGGCAGAACACCAGGCAAAGGAAGAACCTTGAGGCTTAAGATTTACCTGAATGTAGTTCATCTGGCTAGATCTTGAAATTTCTTGGGAAGTCATGACTCCTTTCTTCCTTCATTTCCCCTCTCCTGGAATGGAAACAGCATTTACATTGTTTTGTGTGTTAGATCTGGGGAGCCGGGAACAGCTTGTTTTTCTAGTTCACAAGCGTCCAGATAGAGAGGTGGATCATACCTAGAAATCTTTCTCTTACCTGATTTAGGTGGTGACATTTTTAAATGCAATGGGTTTAAACTTCTGGGGTGTGAATATATTTTGCTTGTTGAATGGATGTGAATATTTTGGAGGTCAAGGGACAAATTTGACTAAAAATATTCCTAGTAAAAATTATGCATATCCTACAAAGTAATGTTACCTCAGTGTGGTTACTTTGTACAGCACAAAGGGCTCTGGAAATGTGGCTAATAATCTCAAGACAGGTAGATTTTCTGGACCATACAAGAAGACTTTAAATACAATAGTGTTTCTCTAGGAGGGAGACGGAGGGAGGGAGGCTTCAATATACAAAGGAAAAGATGTTGCAGGCTGGGGAGATGGCTAAGTCGGAAAAGTGATCACGTCAAGTATGAGGTCCTGAGTTTGATTCCACATTTAAAAGCCAGAGATGGTTCTAGCAGATCTGTGATCCTAGTGCTGGGAGGCAGAGACAGGTAGATCCCTGGAGCTTGCTGCCCAACTAGCTTAGACTACTTGGAACGTTCCAGGCCAGTAAGACATTGTCTCAAAGAAAGAGTGATGGTTAGTGCTTGAGGAAAAATGCCTGAGGCTGTCCTCCAGACACCAAGCACATATCATGCACACATGTGTGAACCCGTGTGATCAGGTACACTTACACACACACACACACACACACACACACACACACACACACACACACAACATTGACCTGCTTCAGGAGACTGTTGATTGAAAAATTCTTTGGGCTTTGAGGTTAGAGAAAGGGACTCCCGGAGCCAAGAAGTGCATATGGGAAGTCGAAGCTGCAAAAGGCAAAGAATACAAGCGTAGACATCGGGAAAGGCGGGGAGATGGATTCTTTCCTAGGGTTTCCAGCACAGCCCTGCTGACACTTTCATTTTGGCCCAGTGAAACTAATTGCAGAGTTCTGGCTTCTGAAACCGTGAAAGAATAAATCTGTGTGTTAAATCATTGAATTCATGATAATTTGTTCTAGTAGCAAAAGGAAAGTAATACAGTATATCAGTATATAATCAGAAATGAAAAAGGCACTACTGATTACACACTTATGCCTGCACACGCATTCAAGTACACATACACACACACACACACACACACACACACACACACACCACCAACACCATTAAAGAACTCTAAAATTTTATTTTGGAAGCTCACATTTGTATTTTAAAGTGGGGATAGTCTACCTTTATTTTGAGATAGGGTCTCATGTGGCTAAGGCTAGTTTCAAACTCACTATGTAGCTAAAGATGATCTTGAATTTCTGACACCCCATGTCTCTATCTCTGAAGTGCTGGGATTACAGTCATGTGCCACTGTGCCCCATATACAGAGCTGGGGCTAGAACCCAGGGCTTTGTAACTTCTAAGTAAATATTCTACTAAGTGTACTATGTTCCCACCCCACTGCTCATATACTTGGAAAAACATATTTTCCTAGTCAGTCTCTCATTTTATCTAGATTACCGGATGAACAGCATAATATGGAAAGTATGTCTATAATTGTTGAAATTTCACATATACTGAAGGGTGCATCTCTCACTTATTTTATCCTGAATTTTGAATAACTATGTTTTCTCTCTCTTTTTCATTAGTGAATCATTTGTTTTACCACCACCCTCTTCCATTCAGCTATCCAACTTAATTTCATGTTTTTAAACTTGAAATTGTTTAAAACTTGAATAAATGTTCTCCTTTATCTTGTTTCACCCCACTTTCCCCATTCATTTTGTTGCTTCTCTCTAGCTTCTGTCTGCACTAAACATTTCATTGCTTAACACATGCCAGAGTTTCCAATTGATTACTTAATTCATTGCTCATTTCTACTTTTTCTTGTTTGGTAATTGAGGCATTTAAGTCTATACATTTCCTTCCAAGCCCAACTTTGGCTACATCCTATAAGTTTCAACATGTAGTAATCACAATATTAAAATTTGCCAGGCAATTCTGTAATTGTCATTTTTATTCCAAGCAGTTAGAAGATTTTGGTTATTCTCCCATTATCTTTTTATAGTAGCGTTTAATTATAATCAGAGGATATAATTTATTCTTGCTGTATGTTTTGGAATATCTCAGACTAAGATATACATTTTTGTAAATATTCTACTAGCAGGAAGACTGTCCACTTTCTAGGTCTGGGGATGAGTATAAATAGTAGTATTAATAATAGATAGCCTTCATTCTTCAAATTATTCAACTCCTTTGGATTTTTCTTTCTAGTGTGACTGCCAGTGCCTGGAGAAAATAATGCTTATGATACAGGACTTTTAGTCTACAAAAGTTTTTCTGTGTACATGTCAGTTGGATAGCAATGGGGTAGGCTGTCTGCCAGGATGTAAAAATAGGGTTCAGCAGTCTCTTGCTACTGGCACACCCTGCAAAATGTCTCTGGGTTTGTTTTCCCAGTAGAATCTCTTTGGGTTTTTAATAACCAAGCCTTTATTGAACCTATGTATTTGCCTATATATTTTTAGCTGATGTTTACATAGGAGATAATGATGTTTACATACCCAAGTCAGCTTTGTGTCAACATTTTAGCTAAATAACATGCAAAACAGTCTTAACTCCCTTTCTAAATGCAAACAGTAGACCATCAGGTTCGTGTGCAGATGTTTTGACAAGATCAGGAGTGGTCATAGATACATAGACATGCACACCCATTCCCCTCAAAGGTCACAGGAATCACGAATGTATGCTGTTGTATCCAAAGCAACTCATTTTATTTTTTGGTTGTTGTTTATTAAGATCAGACCTGCTTCTGTTGATATTCACCTTTAAAAGGTACACTTTCAGTGATTATATCACTCCATAGTATATAAGATACAGCCTTGTTTGTTTTTTGTTTTTGTTTTTCAAGACAGGGTTTCTCTGTATTGCTTTGGAGCCAGTCCTAGAATTCGCTTTGTAGACCAGGCTAGCTTCAAACTCAGAGAAATCCACTTGCCTCTGTCTCCTAAGTACTGGGATTAAAGGTGTGTGTGCCACCAACACCCAGTAAGATATAGCATGTTTTAATCACTCCAAAATGTCCCTTTGCACCTCTGTAGTTAGCCCCTTACCCCATCCCCAGTCCCTCTTAAGTTCTGAGCTGCCTTCCCTTACTATACTTTATCTTCTCATAAATGGATTCACACAGTAGGTAAACTTTTAGGTCTGTTTCTTTCACTTAGTGCAGTATATTTGAGATTCACTTGTGTTGATGTGCATGTGTCTATTTTTTATTGCTAATAACTTTTCATTATATAGAAAGCCATAATTCCCAAGCTGAAAAAAATGTGTTATTTCTTGATTCTGACTCTTATGAATAAAGCCACTATGAATATCAGCACACAGGTTTTGTGTGACTGTACCTTCTGGATAACTATTTAGAGAAGGGTTTTCTGGATCAGGTGATTTTTGTATGTTTATTTTAGAGGCTATCATGTTGTTTTCAAAGTATCAGTTTAGATTCCAAGCAGTAATGACTGAGAGTTCCTGCTGCCCCATGCCCTTCACACTTGCTATTATCAGTTTTTAAAAATGTCAGCTGTGGTCAGAGGACAGCTCAGGCCATAAATGACTTTGCCTTGCAATCATGAGGACCTGAGTCAGAGCCTTAGAACTCATAAGAAAGCTAAGCATTGTGGTGCCTTCTTATCCTAGTTCTGGAAAGGCAGACTGGTGGATTTCTGGGGCTCTCTAGTTAGAGAGCCAGTCTAGTGAGACACCCTGGCTCGAGAAACAAGGTAGAAGGATTTTCTCCCTGAGGGGAGCTAAAGATGCACCTACCTCCTCTGTATAAGGCCCAAACAACCAGCTAAAGTCTACGCAAGGGCCAATGTGCTTAGTAGGCTTCCTTGTAGAGCATGATCTGGGGGTTACTTACAGGATCTGGATGATTCCAAAGCAGATACACCATTGTAGCCTCTCCCCCACATAGAAGATGACCTTCCCACAGTTGCATAGATGGAGTCGTTCTCCGTTAACCTTCCACAGTCCCTATGTACTCTGGCACCTCCCCAAACTACAGAGCAATTAAGGTAGAATGACATACAAATGGGAAGGAGGTGTAGGAGAGATCTTCCCTAATCTCAGGCGAGGGTCTAATGTCCCTACCCAACCCCTTTCTCTATTCAAGAATATCAGCAGGTAGCAAGCCCTATCTTCAAGGTTACTTGATGTGGTCATAGCTGTTCGATGAAGATGATGGCTGTTAATGCTCAGAGGACATCATTCTACAGTAATGGCAACAACACCTGAGGGAGTCCTCTGGTCTCCACACTTGTGCACACACAACACAGGCCACACAGACATGTAAACACACACACACACACACACACACACACACACACACACACACACACACAGAGTCAGCCATTCTAACAGGTCTAGTGTGCATCTCCCTAATGACTAGTGAGGATAAAGATCTTTAGGTGTGCTGACTCATCAGCCATACATTTTCTTTGAAGAAATCTCTGTTTAAATCTTTCATTCCTTTTAAAATCAGATTACTTTATCAAATACACACACACACACACATATACATATATATATGTATATATATATATATATATATATATATATATATTTCCTGGATCAAATTCATTATCAGATACATAATTGGCAATGTTTTCTCCTAGTCTATAATTTGTTTCTTTTTTTTAATCAGTGTCTTTGGAAGAACAGAAGTTCTTACATTTGATGATACCATTCAGCATTTTTTCTTTTCATACATGATGGTTTTTGTGTTACAGCATGAAACCTTAACCTAGTCTAAAATCACAAGTATATCTGTGTTTTCTTTTCCAGGAAATTATATAGACTTAGATTTTTTTATTGATGCATTAGATATATTTTACACTTTGTAACTCTGTCCATTTTTTTATTTGAGAGGAATGTTGTTAAAGCTTTTGAAATGCAAACTTGACAGATGTTACATACATAGCCATTGTTTTATGCTTCAGATATTTAGAAAATTATCTCTGAGTTTCAGGTTATCAGAGAGTGTGTTCTGTCACTTAAAATAATGTTCAGTGTTTGGGGACAGGACTTTCTATTCAAGAATAGATTACATTGGCAAGTGACATATACATATATAAAAATAATTACAGTGGTATTTTTTTGAGGGGGGCCCAGCCAGTTCTCATCTGATATGCCATTTGGTACAAGCTACTGGTTTTTTTTTTTTATATAATTGTCATTCAACAGTGGGTTGGGATAAGCACAGACAAATCAGACTCTATTGAGGTCACTACAATCTGGGTTTGCTTGCTCACTCTCATCCCAGGGAACAGGCCTGCTTAAACAATCATGCTGCTTCTCTAAGAAACAAGTGAAATTTTAATCAGCTAGAGGAAGCATGTGCCCAGGAGAGAACAGATCGGTGGCACTGTCAGAAAACCTGTCTGCAAACCCACACACAAAGAAAACAAGCAAGGCTGAAGGAATCAAAAGAATCAGCCGACTAAGGAAAATCTTACAGATTGTGTTTGCACCTGACGGAACTACCAGTGGGCAAAGCATTAAGTGCTCTTCTGTATCCGTTGGCTGTTTCGTTTGAATTTTCCACTGTGCATCACTCAGCTTGGTATGTTTCTGGCTGGAGCTTTTCAATAAATCATCAAGAGCAACACAGTCAATTAATGCATTGTGGAATGTAATGTCTCATTCATTCCTTCATTCACTGAATAGTTGGTGATGCCTACTGCACGCTCAGTGTATCACAGTGAACAAGGACAACATCATGCACTGTTGGACAATGGACAGAAGATTTGAGGGTGGGTGAAAAATGCTTACAATTACCACAGTGAGAACTAGAATCTCTCCACAGGCCCTGTATCATAGGATAGTTTCTGGGCTTCCAGGTGTCCAGCCAAACACATGCTGTTCTTTGGCTCTGATGAGGTTGGGCAACAGCCTATCCAGAGAATTCAGGGGCAGTAATTTTCTCTTGTGTGTTAGTTTCCTGTCACTACTGTAACAACTCACTACAAAATTAGTTTTAAACCACACTGACTGGGGTAGAGAGATGGATTAGTGTGTGAGCTACTCGCCACATGAGCAAGAAGAACCTGCACTCTGATGCCAGCAGCCACATACAAACCCCAGTGCTTGGAAGGCAGAAACAAGAGGATCTGGGAACTCATTGGCCAGCCGGTCCAGACAATCAGTGAGTTCCTGGTTTAGAGAGAGCCGGTCTCAAAAACAAACAAACAAACAAACAAACAAACAAATGAAAAACCTTTGGCCTCCACATGCACTTGTGCATGTAACATGTGTACACGATACCTACACCAACACACATACACAAAATTTCATGAACAAATTATTTTACATTCTGAAGTTCAGAATATTGAAATGGGTCTCATTGGGCTACAGTGGAAATGTTAGCAGGGTGGTGTCCCTCATGGAAGTCTTAAAGGAGAAATTGTCTCCTTGGTTTTGATGGTTTCTGAAGGTCATGGAATTCCTTGGCATCCGATTCTCACCTCCAGAGAGTCTGACACTTTGATTTTCCTTTTTGATGAATTAGACCCCTGTGCATGGTGCTAAACCTGTGCAGACAATCTCCACAATCTCACCATCACAAAATCATTTATCTTGTCATATCCTTTCTGCCATTGTCTTGGATACTAGGTACTAGGATACAAACATCCTTAAGGGGCCATCATCCTCCCCAACACATCTTGGTCTCCCAAAGCTTAACATTGACTTTAGCTGATGCCTAAGGCTTCACGATGTATTTAAGAATTTAGACGTCTGGTGCACTAGTCTGGGTATCTGGATGGAACCAGAATGTGTCACTGACGTGAATGGTTGCTGGGAAGATGTAGGGAGCCGTTACAAGTACCGCTGGGTAACTGTCAAAACCGTTGGTAGACAGGAGAGATGCGCATGCGCTGGGTAACTGTCAAACCCTGGGTCCCTGCCTCTCCCGTGGCGTCATATGGGCCGATGAGCAGCAGCCAGTCAGGGGGTGACACGTCCAAGGCAGAGGCTGCTAGCCTATATAAGGGATGGGTTTTGTGTGTTTGGGGTCTCTCTTTCCTGTAAGCTTATGCTCTCCCTCTCAAGAGCATTAAAGCTTTACTGCAGAAGGATCCTGAGTGTGCCGTCGTTCTTGCTGGCGAGACGGTAACCGCGGGACATCTGGTGCCGAAACCCGGGGAATCAAGACCTCATCATCGTCAGCACCATCGGAGACCCCTTGGCTACAAGGAGGATTCAGAACTGCAGGTAGATACGCTCGGAGAGGTATGTCTTTTCTGGACTTTGGCTTGGGACTGTTGCCACCTTGGGACAGTAGTGTCGAGGCTTTAGTGCTTGTCCTTGGGGCCATTTTGATCTTTTCCACTATCCTGTTAGCAAAGTGTCAAAGTACCCTTGAGGAGGTCCAGAATAGCATGTCAGAAACCGAGCGTAGTGAGAGGTTGGGCGCGCGCAGAAAAAAACCGTCCACAAGAAGGAAAAAGGCCCCCCCGGGTGAGTCTAGTGACAAGGGGTTGTATCCGCCAGATCACAGGGATCCTCCCCCCTGCTGTCAAACCAGAGAGAGGAACTGGCTTTTACCCTGTACGTAAGCTTGAAGCCTTAAATCTTGATAGCTCCAATGACTCTGAAAGCTCAGGGGATGAGGTCTTAGATACTGAGGAAGAAGCTGAGCTAGATGAGGAGGCTGCTAAATATGAGGAAGAAAGATACCATCCAGATGACCATATGCAAAATAGCAAAAAAACCTCGAGACGGCCGTTTCAAACGGCCCTCTCTACAATTTCGAGAAAAGAGGGACTTTAGAATCTCAGCAATTATTGTCGCCATTGTGGCTACTACTGTGGTCACGGCAGCAGTGACAGCCTCTGCCCTTGCACTATCCACCTCGGTGCAAACTGCACAGGCTATTAATGGCTTGTCGGCTACTGTCTCCAAGGCCCTGGATAAGCAGGCCTCTGCAAATACTCAGATACAGGGTGGCCTGATGCTGGTAAACCAGTGCATTGATTTAGTGCAGGAGCAGTTGGACATGTTGTGGCAGATGGCCCAATTAGGCTGTGAGCAAAAGCTCCCCCGGCCTATATGTCACCTCCATCCAATATGAGAATTTTACCAAAGCAGCTAATTTGTCTAAAAGCCTTTCTCAGTTCATGTTGCAGAATTGAACCTCCGAGTTTGAGCAGACACTTCAGGACCTGAGAGCCGCTATTATCCAAGTCAACTCCACTCGTCTTAACTTGTCTCTGATGGAGGGATTGTCGTCATGAATTGCCTCAGCTGTTTCTTATTTCAAAGAATGGGTTGGGGTGGGATTGTTTGGCACAGCCGTTTGTTGCGGACTGTTGTTGCTTCTTTGGCTGGTCTGTAGGCTCAGGGCTCAAAATAAGAGGGACAAGGTGGTTATCGCCCAAGCACTTGTAGCTTTGGAACAGGGGGCTTCCACAGATATTTGGCTAACAATGCTTAAGCAATAGGCCGCCGGTCAGACAGCTCTTGCACACCCAGAGCATAGGCTCATTGCACAGGGTAGAATGTCTGGTCTGAGCAGCCCATGAGGGATGCCGAGCAAAGCATCGCACAGAGAGTTGCCTGGCTCTCTGGGAGGCATGTTGTCCTGCATAAGGGTTGCCTGCCCTAGTGTCCCTTTCCCAGAAAAACGGCAGAGGACAGGTCGAGGTCACTTCGGGGTGAGTTGACAGCCCCATAGCGACTCTCGCACATGGTCTTAATTTTTGATCTGGGAGGTACAACCTCTGTCTCTATCCCTCGTTATATGGGTGACCTACCTTCTGAAAATTGGGAAGCCTCATTAATTCTGTTCCTATTAATTGACTCTGTTTAAAATAAATAAAAAAGGGGGAGATGTAGGGAGCCGTTACAAGTACCGCTGGGTAACTGTCAAAACCGTTGGTAGACAGGAGAGATGCGCATGCGCTGGGTAACTGTCAAACCCTGGGTCCCTGCCTCTCCCGTGGCGTCATATGGGCCGATGAGCAGCAGCCAGTCAGGGGGTGACACGTCCAAGGCAGAGGCTGCTAGCCTATATAAGGGATGGGTTTTGTGTGTTTGGGGTCTCTCTTTCCTGTAAGCTTATGCTCTCCCTCTCAAGAGCATTAAAGCTTTACTGCAGAAGGATCCTGAGTGTGCCGCGTCGTTCTTGCTGGCGAGACGGTAGCGCGGGACAGGAAGACACAAGATTAGCAAAAGTTTCATCAGACCCTGGAGCTTCAACAAGGCTGTGCAGTCTCAAGGATACTCTAAAAGCCACTTTGACCCACATATATCTGATTCATTGTGTGAGTCAGGACAGACTTTGGAGTTTGTGACAACTGAGGCTTATTTGGTGACAGTCTTTCCCCAGCAGGGATCTGCTCTGTGGCCCTTATGACTGACAGAGAAGCTGCCATTTCAGACTTAACCAGCTGCCATGGCAGAAGAACAAAGAGAAATCATAATGGATGGAGAATTATCTTGCCCAGCAATGAAACCCTCAACCTTATACAAAGTATACACCACCTCTGCCCACAGTTCATGGGTCAAACCTTTCAGGTGGCTACACACACACACACACACACACACACACACACACACACACACACACACACACACACAGTGGTACCAGGAAAGCTTGTCTTATTATGTGTCCATAAAGTAAAGAAGTAAGGATATTTTTAAGTAGCATCAATATCTACTACTTTCATTATTTCTATCAGTCCCTGATGTAAATGAGCCTCTGATCCCAGCAAAGCCACTTTAGTGATATGGTCAGAGCTGACCTAAAAATTGGTTTATGACAAAAACAAATGAGCCTATTAGGCCCGGTTTCTCCTGAGCTCCTCTCTGAAAACAAAACAAAGCAAAACATCCTTGAGTAGTACCCAGAATCTGATATGCCTTGGGGTTCCTGCAGATCTGGGTGTGAGTCTCTTGCAATCAGGCCCTAGACTTGGCAAGCTCAGTTCAGAGTTTCTTGGTTCCTATCCAGGTGGTCTTTGGTGGGTATTTTGCATGGTCTGTTGATGACCAGACATGAAAGTGAAGTTGGCAGAGATATGGGATTCATGCCAGTTACATCTGACACTCAGCAGGAAATAAAATCATGAACATAAGGTGAGCAACAACACCAGGCTCTCATGCGTGCCTCACCTTCGGTCCCCACCACCCACCTCAAACTATACAGGTAAGAGTTGAGGCATCATAGAGGACAGAGTCTCTGCCACAATTCTGTACTCTTCATCTGTGCACTCAGCAGATGCAACATCTTAGACTCAGATTGTTTACTGAACCCACTGAACCAATGTGCAGCCCACAAATTTAGAACAGGGTTATATTTCAACAAAAGGATCCTCTTGCATGTGTGTGTGTGTGTGTGTGTGTGTGTGTAGAGAGAGAGAGAGAGAGAGAGAGAGAGAGAGAGAAGGGATGGGAAGAATATAGTCATGTGCTATGTGCCATGCCATGTAAATGGAGGTCAGAGAACAACCTCAAGTGCCATTCATCTCTTTTTGCCTTTTTGCCTTGTTTGTGAATGTTTCTCATTCAGATATTCAACTCACATAGCTCTGAGAATTCTGTCTTGTGGTGGTCTGAATGAGAATTGCCCTATAAGCTCATATGTTTGACTATTTGATTCCCAGTTGAGGGGACCATTTGGGAAGGATTAGGAGGTATGGCTTTGTTGGGAATGTGTGTCACTGGGGGGCAAGCTTTGAGCTTTCAAAGGATTTGTGCCATTCCAGTTGTGCTCTCTACCTCCTCTACCTTCAGTTTGAGGTGTGAGATCTCAGCTGTTCCTGACACCATGCCTTTACTCTGTCATCATGGATTCTAACCTTCTAGACCTGCAAGGCCAATTAAACATCCTTTTGTATGAGCTGCCTTGGTCATAGTGTTTTATCACAGCAATAAAAAAAGTCACTAAATCATGTCTCCATCTCCCATCTCACCATCCAAGTACTGGGAAACACACACAATAACAATCAGATTTATGTGGGTTCTGGGTACCTGAACTCAAGTCCGAACACTTGCATAGAAAGTGTGCCATCTCCACTGAGCCATCTCCCTAACACTGCTCCTTACCTCTGCATTTTAAGACACTATTTAAAAAAGAATCATCTTTCCCATATGACAGGTTTAGTGATACACAGACAAAAGTAGTGGACTGAGTGCCCAGTCACTATGGTAACAAGAGAGTGATTGATAGTGAATGCATTCCCACTTTAAAGCAGAATAGGAAAAACAGTTTATTGAGTATACTCCAAGAGGGCAGCATGCTGGGCAGTAACTAGAGTATAGCTTCAGGCTTCCCTCGAGTTTGGTAAGAACCCTAGGCACAGAGAGGAAAATGGAGTGGCAGGTAAGTGTATCAAGAAGAGATGCTTACCCCCTCTTTTTATTTATTTATTTTTTTTCAGACAGACAGACACAAGCCCATATAACTGGGTTTCAAGCACCAAACTTCAACACAGCTGTCAAGGTAGGGTAGGAATGTAGAGCCTAGCTCCTGCATGGCATCTTCATAGCTGACTACTTGGGACAAACAAATCACTACTATACTATCACTGCTGCATCTCCTCATGCCACTGGTTGAGGCCACCATGATCCTAGCTGGAGCTGGGTAGCAGGTGCAGCCAGTAGCCAACAGGCTTTTCAAGCCTGTGGCTGCAATCCAGGTCAGTTTATTGAGACAATCTCCTTGGAGATCCTGTTGCTGCAACCAGCTGGCCTGGCCCTGACTAGGGGCCCTGGGTCCTTAATGTTATCTACTTGGATGGGTTTTCCACATTCCCCCAGAAGTCTGAAGTATTCTAATGACAGCTCATGTAGGGAGATTCACTCTGGACTCTCCCATCAGGTGTCAGCAAGCTGCCTGTCGGTATGGTGTAATAAGAAGCCCCTCAGCTTGTAGCCTATTAATCTCCACAGCCACAAAGAAACCTGAACCATGGGACTGTCTTCTGAGAGCACATGTGAACAGCAGGGATTAGGACTGGAGCCATCATGGTCAGTGTGCAAGGCTGGTGGCATAAAATGAGCAGCTGGACCCTGTTCTTCTCTCTGTCCTAGGTGGTAATGACTTCTATACATGGAAAAATCTATGCTTTATTCATCCTTAGAACCAAGGTGAGGACCCTTCAAAAGTAGGGATGGAGCTTGGTAGTCAGCAGGAAGACTCTAGAAGGGTGTGTTTATAGCACTGACATCATACATGGCAGGGTGGTCTATGTTTGAATGAAGACATTTTTTCTGAATTACTCAAACTAATCTGTATCTTTCTGTTGGTAAATGTGTGGTCTATGGACACTGAAGCAAAGCCAGTATATTGGCCAGTGAATAGCTTTTGAAATGTATTTGAGAAAACAACGACAACAAAAACAAAAACAGATGGCTAAGGAGAACAGGAAGTTTCCTTTACATTGAGGTGTGAAAGACACTGGCCACAACTTGTGTTTATATTCTGGCTGTGCGGCCTGAGCTCTCCAAAGAATGAGTGGCCAAAGGAAAGAAATTACTCCTTCTAGCTGTGAAATGAAGATGAATAGGATATCAGCATCAATGGAGTGAAAATGATAACCTCCAGGCAGTGGTGTTCAGTGGCTGCTGCTATCGGAAAAAGAAATGCATATGGACTTGCATTCTCTCTATGTCATTGGTTCTCAATCTTCCTAATGCTGTGACTCTTTAATTCAGTTCCTCATGTGATGACCCCCCCCACCACAAAATATTCATTGCTACTTCATAACAGTAATTTTGCTCCTGTTATGTGTTTTCCAATGGTCTTACGTGGCCCCTGTGAAAGGGTCGTTCAACTCCCCAAGGGGGTTGAACCCACAGGTTGAGAACTGCTGTTCTAGTAGAGACACCACTGCCTGCCTCCAAATCTCTTAATTCACTGGAGTAAAGAAAGCACAGCGGGCACTGGAATGTGTTAAACACTACCGCAGGAATGTAGTCAGTGAGAGTCTTAGTTCAAATAATCCAATTTATTCAATCAATAAATAGACTTAACCCATATGAAAAATACACAAAGTCAAACACATAGTACATAGCCCCTATTCAGATCCTGCCTTGAGCAGATATAAAATGAGGAATTTAGCAGATTTTAACACTGATCAACTATTTGGAAATGTTAAGAATTATTGTACAATATCATAATGGAATCATTATATTCAAAAAAAAAGGATCCTCTTTTGGAGGCAGGCACCAAGTTAATCACAGATTAAATGGTATTTGAGGTTTGCTTTGAAATGATTCTGGGACTGAGAATTGAGGCATGATGGTAAATGGGAGGAGCATATAGTTGAAACAGGACCAGCTGTGAAATGATTGTCGTTTGGCCATGTTGGATCACTGGCAGGTGACAGAACATGGGCATCAGTGGTGGGTGAATGAGGGTAGCCCCTGCAGACTCATATATTTGAATGTTTGGTCCCCAGGAAGTGATGCTGTTTGGAGAGGTTTGGGAGATGCAGCCTTGCTAGAGGAAGTGTGTCACTGGGGGCAGGCTTTGTGAGTAAAAAGTCTTACCCACTTCCAGTTTACTCTCTCTTCTTCCTGCTTTCAGTTCAAGATAAGAGCACCCATCTTCCTAATCCCTGCTACCACTGCCACTTGCTGCCCTGTCCCCACCATTATGGGCTCTCACCCCTGGAACTGTAAGCCCAAATTAACTGTTCCTTCTATAAGATTCCTTGGTTATGGTGTTTAACACAACAACAGAAAGGGAACTAACACAACATAATTTTACTCTTCTCTCTTTTTGTGTATGTACTGCATGTGTGTATGTTAGTGTGCGGGGGGAGTGCATGAGTGGGGAGTATGTGTGCACATGTGCACGTGGATATCAGAAGACAACCTTGAGTATTGTTCTTCAGAAAGCTGTTCACTAGTTTCCCTTCTTTTTGAAACAGGTGCTCTCTCATAACCCGGAAATTGTCTAGTAAATTAGACTAGCTGACCTTCTGGGATTAGAAATGTGCACCAACATGTTGAACGAGAGAGAGAGAGAGAGAGAGAGAGAGAGAGAGAGAGAGAGAGAGAGAGAGAGAGAGAGAGAGAGAGAGAGAGAGAGAGACCTGGGTTTTGGAGAGCTTGGCTTGCAGGGTGAGTGTCTTGTGCTTTACTGACCTAGCCATCTCCTAAGCCCTACTCTTTTCTCTTTTTAGTATATGATTTTGTTAGAAATAATGGAGGAGGTGAAGGAATCAAAGAATCAAAGGAAAGGTGATTGGAAAGAGAGAGAGAGAGAGAGAGAGAGAGAGAGAGAGAGAGAGAGAGAGAGAGAGAGAGAGAGAGAGAGAGGAGAGAGGGAGGGAGAGAGAGAGAGAGAGAGAGAGAGAGAGAAGCAGTTGGTAATGCAACCAAACAGAGGAGACTGGCAGCAGATTGGGAAGAGGATTGTGAAGCCGGACTCCAGAGTCTGGGTTTCTGGGCTGCCCTGTGCATGAGGACACACAGAACTAGAAGTTATTCCACCTTCTCCAAGATTCCACCTCAGTAGTGTGATAGCTGTGAATATGTGGGACCAGTAAGAGCCTGCTGTGTCCGTTATTTTGACTCAAGATGCTTCCAACCTGGAATGGAGAAGTTGGGTAACATCCCTCTTCTCTACTTCCTTACTTCTTTCTTCCAGGTTGGGAACATCTAATTCTTCCTTGGTCCAAGGACAGAAATTCCCATCACTGTACTCTGAATGGTTGGTCAAGAAACCTGGAGAGATGGCTCAGTGGTTAAGAGAAATCACTATTCTTCTAGAGGATCTGGGTTCAATACCCAGCACCTACATGGCAGCTCACAACTGTCAGTTCCAGGGGATGTGACACTCTCACACAGACATATGCAGGCAAAACATCAATGCATATAAAATAAAGACAAATTTAAAAAAAAATAAAGAAAAAACTAAACTGGGCAGCAGTGATGCACACTTTTAGTCCCAGCACTCAGGGAGGCAGAGGCAGGTGGATCTCTGTCTACAAAACAAGTTCCAGGACAGCCAGAGCTGTTAAACAGAGAAATTCTGACTTGAAAACAAAGCAAAACAAAACAACAACAACAACAAGTCAATCAATCAATCAAACAAACAAACAAAAAACTATTTCAGAAAGATTCTCACAGGACTGAGGTCTTCTCACAGACTCCCAATAAAATCTGTTTCAGATGCAAAGAATTGAGAGATGGAACAATAAAAGTTTGAGACTGAAGCATCAATTAGCTTTGTCCCTGGAATATGTTTAAGTAAAATCAATCTAGGAGGGACTCTCCAGCCAGCTCAACTTCTCCCAAAGCCCATGGCTGGAATCACAGCGCTTCAGACAGAGTTCAGCAGGAAAGCTGCTCCATCCATCTTGTAAGATGGTCCATCACAGCTTTGCAGACTCTGATGTGGACTTATTTGCATATTGATCTATGTATTTCTCTCTCCACAGCAAGCTAACCTCTTGAGATTATCACGTTTTATTTACAAAGACACTGGGGTCAAGCATTCGGACAGTGAAGTCAGAAGGCTGTCCTGGGATGTGCTAAGCCACACAGATGAGCCCTGTCAGAAATAAAAGTGGGGAAGGGTTTCAAGAAGGCAGCTTAATGCCTGACAGATGCCTTCAGTCATCTGGCCACTAAAAGGACTGGCTTCCAGGAGATGAGGGACCAAAAGAAGGCAATGGGTGTGGAACAGCCTGGGAGGGTAAAGAAAGCAGGGCACTATACAAGACCTTGGAGGCACCCCACGAGGTTAAGGAGTGGGGTCTCCCTACTGTCATCCCAGATTGGTGAGATGGCTGGACCTATTTCCAAGATTTGCCCAATACAAACTTCACTGGCCCCAAAGATTGCTGCCCAGCCCAAGTAGGGCTGCTTAAAAGATAAAGGAAAGAAGAAAGCAAAGGAGAACACACAAGAAAAGGATCTGGAAGGAACTGAGTTGATAGAGGAAATTGTCCCTTGGCAAAATCCCCAGGCTGCATGAAATCCTTCCAGCACTTTTTATAGATGACTTTTTATTTTATTATTTTTTTTTTCCTAGCAAAGCTAAAAGCTGGAAAACTCCCTTCATTCTGGTTAACATTCTTATCCCCACATTTCTCCTTTCTTCTCCCAGGGCTTTGAACACTTTTATTTCCAAGGGAATTATTCAGCTGCAGATGACATCCTCATGGTAAACATAAAGAATTTTCAGGAACATGGGTCAGGTGTAGATGGGAGGTGCTGCTTCTTGCTGGGTGACTGACCAAAGTACAGAAGTGGATGGTGCCCAGGAACTTGGCTTTTAACTTCCTTTGTTGGGCCGAGGCTAGCTCCAGGCTTCGCTACTTAGAGAGGACACATTTGTGTTTGTGTGGGATGGGTTTGAGGATCTGAGGATGGCAGACTAGTAGAAGACAGTCCATGGCAAGGCTGGGCAGCTTTCTGGGCAGGCTGTGTGTGTTCTCTTTGTGGCTTCAACTTCTAACTGAGGTCTGAAGTTGGACCCAGAGTCTGCCCACTTCTTAAAGGGACAGTCCACACTCAGTCCTAGGAGGCCAATATGATTAACACAACTGTCCTGGCTGAATGCTCCTCCTAAGGCTTCTAGGCCAAACCCCTCCTCCCACCAAAGGCTGCATTCTTGAACCTGTAGCCTCAGAGGTTTAACGAGAAAGGAGCCAACCCAGTTAGGTCCAGGAAAAGTTCAAACTAATATGTCTTGGCAAACATAATGAAAAACACAGACAGTTGCTTTAAGAGAGGGACCCAGAAAGAGGTCAAGTTCTGCTGAGAAAGGCAGAGCAGCAATTAGATGGGAGCTTATGTTGCAGCCTGGCGGCAAAGGGTCAGGGAGAGGGTAGGACAGTCTGCCTCTGATTTCAGAAAGGGAGCACCCTGCAGCCATGCTGGGCTGGGCTCTGGGAGTGCCAGGAGAAGCTGAGACTGAGAATGAAGAAGCAAAGAGCTGGGCTGGGTTTATGAGGCCATATTAAAGAGCTCAGTGCAGTCCGTGCTGTTTAGCTGGAAAGAGAATCGAGGTTTTATGCTAGCAGCTGACCCAGCCGCTTGTGAATGGTGTCGTCAGTGGGAAGGAGGGAGTTATTTACACTGATTTGAGGTTTTGGAATGAAGAGTTCTCACTGAGATGCTCTAAATAAAGATTTAATCTAAAGAAAAAGAAAGTAAGTGGCAAGACTTATTCCATGAACCGTTGGAATGAATGTTCTCCACAGTGAAGCAGGAGGGAAGGTGTGCATTAAGACACTTGTAGGGCTTCGGAGGTAGCTCGGTGGGTCAAGTGCTTGCCTCACAAGTATGAGGACCTGAGTTTGGATCCTCAGAACCAGTGTAAAGAGCCAAGTGTGGTGGTATGCCCTTGTAATCCCAGGGAGGGCAAGGACAGAGTTGGAGACAGGGAGAGTGATTCCCAAAGCTTGCCAGCCAGCTAGCCAGTGTGTGGTGAAGTTCCAGAC